>CM076575.1:2097417295-2097710586 GCA_034641835.2 Pinus albicaulis | reverse complement strand
TAGTTGTGGGTTCCCAGAGATAAACTTTGAGTTAGAAAGACCAAGGTTTAAAGATATCTTATATATATATATAGGGTATAACAGGGGAAGTTATCAATAAAAGGCTCTCATGCTATTTTCCTGAAAACCAGAAATATTGATTTGAATGGGACCAAGGCCTTCAGAAAGTGACACAAGGAAAGGAATACTGCAAAGGCAATGTGCAAAACTCTAATATAAAAGCATCAGACAATTCAGAGACAGCTTACTGTAAAGAGGGCCAATTCAGAAATACCTCACAGAAATAAATTATCAGAAGGTGTTTGCTGTGAATGAAAGATTGAGAGAATACTAGTTGTCAATGAGTTGATATCCAGATACACAATATTACCATGTAATGGGCTTACCAATCTAAGAATCCATACATGACAATAGCGTTTTAAAAATAACCTCCCAGAGAAACTAATATAGCAGAAATACGGTTTGAGTGAATAGTGAACCAGTATATCATGCCTGAGCCATATTTAAAGCGCTTGACTAATCCGAGCATGGGTATCAACTAGGATAAATCCATACCAAAAATTAGTGAGCCACTCGCATTCCAGAAACATGATACAGGAAAGATGGATGAAATGAAATGATCTATTAAAATAACACACAAGAGGGAAAGTTACACACTGTGAGAAATCAGAGACCAGAATCCTCTTTAAAGATGGAACTCCTCCTCACTGAGACCCAACGGGCTCTGTACATTCATATAAGAGCTTTTACAAAATGCATACAAAAATTCTTTCACTGCCTCATTTTCTGATAAAATCTGGAACCCCAAATCATCTGTTCTTCGGGAGCTTTATAGGAGAAAAAGAAAGCTCCAAAAGGGAGTAGGGGATGAACATTTAATTTGCCTCATTAAGGCAAGATGGCGGAAACGTGCACGCCCATATTGCTAGATGACTCTGTAGCGTTGTATGTACTCTGCTGCCTGTTATCTGAAATAAATGCACTAGGTAGAAGTCTCTTTAGGAAAACGGCAAAGAAGTAAAATCACATAGACATTCCGTCATTTCCTGAAAGAAAATGGTGCTGAAAAGAAAACTTTAGGGTATTGTTTTTTGCGAATGGTACTCTCTGCCTTCTAAACCCTGAATTAAGGTTTAAGATCTTCAATGTTGAACGTTGAATTCCTCGATCATTCACTGATATTTCTCTTCTGCTCCATTAATGTCTCCCTCTGCGCAATCTATGCTTTGAATGACTATGGAGGGTTTGACAGATTCTAACCCTGATTCTTTAATGGAAGTCTTGTCGACATACCTTCCCCGGCCTTTCTCCATAATTCCAGCCTCTAAAAAATGGTCCTTTGATGTACTCACTATTACAGTAATAGAGACTGTAAATCATGGCAGTTTTCCGCCGCTGTAGCCCTGCAAAACCCGCAAACTCGTTAGGAAAACCATGCATGGGGATGGTGGATGTGGCGGGGTCAATGGAAAAGGTCGTGCGGACATGGCGAAATGGTGGAACAATGCAAGGTGGCGGCAAAAACACAGTGAAACGATGGAGGATGGACTGGTGAAAGTTTTTAACGTAAAACATTGAAATTTGACTAATGAATGAAATATATAAGGGCGGAGGAAAAATACGACAAACACGTGGAACAGTAACGGGGCGAAAGACACGTGTCGATGGTGGGGAGGTAGGTGATCTAGACCGTCCGATCTTAAGACGAGATCGACAGCTGAAAAATGCGTTGGAGGGCGATGAATGGTGGGCCAGGGGTATGATTTCCCCGTGTTAACTCGCGAGCAACTTTATGGAGCGATCGTCGTTGGATGGGCCGCTCTAGATCGAACGGCTCACGTGCATATCGCGTCGGATCTTCTGTTGAACTATAACGCGCGATGAGCGGCGGTTTTCCAACAGTGCTCGGTGACGCGTGTCACGCGATGAATGGCATCGCTCCAAAATGAGAAATATCGCCCGCCTCCGAAAGGTGGTGCGATATAAACCAGCGGGTTTTGTACAGTGAGCGGGTGCACTATGGACCGTTGATTTTGCAAGTTGATCGAACGGTGGACGGGGTGGGTCACGAGCGCGATAGAGCCTTGCGAATGTCGTCTGATTTGTACAGATCGACGAATAATACTGCACCCGATATATATATGTGATAAGCGCCTTCATGGCTAGTGCTCGACTCCGACTTTCGGTCATGTGGAGAAAAAGGTGCAGGGGCTAGGGCCGAAAGGTGCTAGGCCTTAAATATATTATAATGTGGGATTTCGGCCCTTTTATGCAGTTTTGAGGCTGGGAGGAGGTAACGATAGGCAGAAAAAGGATTTCTCAGGGGAAAAAGAGGGGGTTTGAAAGGTTTAAGCGAGATGGCTTGTCAGAATTTAACAGGGGGCTGACATGATCAACATTGGCTCCACCTGGGGACGACACGTTCATCCCTGGGCATGTCGAGAACTTCGCAAACCACCTGATAATCTTCTGTGTGAACTCTGCTCTTCAGCACTTCTACATTTCTCTTCATAATTCATCACGACACCCACATTATTCAAACAAGGGTGAAAACAGGAAACTAATATACAGTATAATACATCAGGCTATCTCTGCTTGAATTAGAACTGGAAGTAGGGTTTAAGAAACTGACCATTTACAGGGACGTCAAGTAAGTCTCCCTGTAAATTCTCCAACTTGAAAGTGTTGTTACTTGTTCCACAGTTTTGAAAGGACTGAACTAGAGTTGGTCGAATTTTCCATGTTTTCCTTTTTCAGCCCTCCGGATATCCCACTTGAGTACTAAATCACCAATCTGCAAATTCCTGTCCTTGGCATGCTGATCAAAAAGGTACTTCATCTTCTCTTGATATTCAGTCAGCCTTTGACTTACCTGGTTCCGTGTTTCTTCCAACTCCACCAATGATTTATTCTCCTGTCATATCATCAAAGCCTTTCTTGACTTTTCAAAGGAATCGGCCATCGGTAGGGCCATTGTATAAGGAATATCGCCGCGTCCCACATACCACTATGATTTCCCTGCCTGTTTCGTCGGCAATTCTATTGCCCACGCAGCGTACCTTCAACCAGGAACCTAACTTTCTCGATTTTCACGGTAGCCTTCTTCGGCTCCTCACCGTGCTCGTTTAAAGACTCTGCCAAGCCATTTCCTTGTGGGTAATAGGCTGTAGAATGACTTAGTGTGATGTTATATTGCTGACAGAAGCTCACAAACTTTACAGACTTGAAGGTCTGGGCATTATCAGTTACTATTCTGGCAGGGCAGCCAAACCTGGATATGATGTTTTCTTCCATGAACTTTATTATCACAGTATCTGTTGCATTCCTCGCAGGTATGGCTTCCACCTATTTTGTGAAATAATCAGTGGCAGTTAATATCCACTTATGTTGACCACTTGATTGTGGATGTATTTCGCCTATAAAGTCAATACCCCATTGCTTGAATGGTTCATCCACGTGCACGGGGATCATGGGCAGAGGTGCCAACTTCTGTCTTTCAGCAAATTTCTGACATTTATCACAAGCTCTAACCCGGGAAAAAACATCTCCAAAAGGCTTGGGCCAATAGAAACCAGCCTTTAGGATTTTGTGAGTAGTGGCCCTCCAGCTGTAATTACCCCCACAGATTCCTTCATGAAATTCAACCATTATACTCTCTACCTCATCCTCTGTGAGACACAGGAGTAGGATGCCTGAGGGATCCCGCCAGTATAGCCGGCCATTGGCGACTATGTACTTCTGTGATTTCAATCTTAACGTTCTGTATTTAGCTTTATCGCAGCTTGGAGGGAAGCTGAGTGTGAGGAGATATTCTACTATCTCTTTGTACCACTGACTGGTGAGGTACTTTATATGTGTTTCCGGAGTAGCTATCCCAATTCCCTGTCGCTCTTCTTTCTCCTCAGATTCCTCACTTGCTATTATGGACAAATTTATACCCAGAGCCTAATAGTTTGATTCAGATAAGATTTTGGCTAGCCCTTGTCTTTTGATCAGCTTGGTAGGGCAGATATATAGCTCATATTCCTGTATTTTAGCAATCCACTTCCCCCTTTTACCTTCACTATCCCCTTGGATAATAATATATTTTACAGCAGTTGTAGGCACAAATGCAGTGATATGGAACTGCAAGATATACATGCGGAATGCTTTGAGGGATTTCACTAGGGCGTATGCTTGCTTTTCTAATATGTTGTATTTTAATTCTGCATCACGGAGCACCTGACTGAAGAAGGCGATGGGCTGCTCGTACCCTTCCTCATTTTTCTGCAATAAAACTCCTGCTATTGTATGAGGTGATGCAAAAGAAAAGATCATGAAAGGTTTAGCATAATCTGGTCCAGCTAGCACAGGGGCTTCTACAAAAGAATTTTTTTTATCCTGGAGAAGGCCTCTCGTGATTCCTACGACCACTTAACCTCATTATCTTTCTTCATCATGTCAATCATATGTCTAACTATTTCAACATAGTTAGGAATAAACCTTCTCAGAAAATTAATACGCCCTAGGAACACCTGCACTTCCTTCTTTTTTCTAGGAAGAGAAATACCATTTATAACCTCTACTCTCTTAGGATCTATCTTTAACCCATCTTTAGTAACAATATGTCCCAAATGTTTACCCTCATCTAATGCAAATAATGACTTCTGAGGATTTAGAGAGAGACCATACCTTCTACATTTCCCAAAGGTTCTATGCAAATGCTCAATGTGCTCAGTATCATCCTTTTAAAATACAGTGATATCATCGAGGTAGACTACCAAAAACTTATCTTGCTCCCCAACAAAAGCAATGTCCATGGCCCTCTGAAAAGTGGCCCCTGCATTAATCAACCCAAAAGGCATCCTGGCATACATAAATGTACCCCATGGTGTGGTGAAAGCAGTCTTCTTTTGATCTTCTGGAAGTACAGCCACCTGATTGTAACCAGAGAATCCATCCATCATTGACATCCTAGAAGCTCCAACCACTTTCTGTAGGATGTGGTCCATCTTAGGCAGTGGGTAATTATCCTTTAAGGATGCTCTATTTAAATTTCGGAAATCAACACACAGCCTTATTTCTCCATTCTTCTTTTGGACAGGGACTAGGTTTGCCACCCATTCAGAGTACCTCAATGGCACGATTATTTTGGCCTCTAACAGCTTCTTAATTTCCTTCTCAATAGAGGGAAGTAGCAGGGGATTTATTTGTCTGAGCTTCTAATTATGAGGTTTTGCATCTCCCTTTAGTGGAATTTTGTGCTGCATTATACTGATGTCAAAAGTTTTTAGGTCCTGATAAGACCATGCAAACACATCTTTGTATGACTGAAATAATTTCTGGTATAGCTTTTTATATTCTTCTGGGATCTTCGTGGATAATTTTACAATTTTGGGGTCAGCATCAGTACTAAGATTCAGGTCTTCTACCCGATTTTCTTCTACCACTTTGCTTGGCTACAGTGGGACATCATTCTTGTCAAATAATCTTTCTAGAGGCACCAGCCCTCTAGTTATAATGTTTCCCTTTAATTGCAACACTTTATTACCTGCCATTTTCTTCTCCCAATTCCTTTCTGAAGTGTCTTCAGTCTCTTCTTCTTCACCAACATCAATCTCCATATTGGAGAATTCCCCTACTGTTTCCAGGAATATCTGCATCTGTTCTTCATCCTCAAATACTTGCCAGTGCTTGATGTTATCTAGGATTGATGATCGATAACATACCTCAATTTCATATCTTAAGAGGGGGTTCTGAGGTGGACGGAATGTACTAGCAGCCACAGCAAGCGAATCAGCCATCCTATTCTGTTCCCAGGGCATGAACTGGATATTAAATGCCAAGAAAAAATTCTCTATCATATCCCAAACTTCATTCATATAAGCCCTCAGCCGAGGATGTTTGGTTTGACACTGATTCCTGACTTGTCTAACCACCAGTTCTGAATCTCCCAGAACTTTTAAACTTTGTATATTCATGCTCCTGGCTACCTGCAATCCTAACAGAAGTGCTTCATATTCAGCCACATTATTAGTAGCTTCATATTCTAGCTTGAAAGACAATGGGACCCATTTTCCTGTAGGAGAAATCAATAGTATTCCAGCTCCATTACCTTCTCTTGAATTTTCTCCATCAAAATGAAGTGTCTAGATTCCTGCTTCATGGCTCTCTGAGGGCTGCTCAGTCTTGATCTGGCAGAAGGATGGTTCATGAGCATAATCTTGATCTTCTTCCAACATCAAGCATGAGAAATCTCCTTCTTTACTGTAGACTGGTGAATTAACAGAGTTGTCAGCCTTAGTAACCATCTTGACAAATCTAGTTTCCCTGTACAACCTCCTCTCCTGGCCACCAAAAACTGGGATAGTGGCATATGTTAAATCCAACTTAATTGACCCACCAATTTTTGTCCCCCAGGACCTTGACAGTAACATGCCAAAGCGAGTTGGGATGTCTGCCACCATGATGTCCATTACCACACTTTTTGCTGGGATTTGGGCCAAATTGACCACCAAATCCTTGATCATCCCCAGGCATTTAACTCTTTTGGAATCAAATGAATAGAGGTCCTTGTATGGACGGGTGATTTGTAATCCTAGTTGTTCCATGACTGACAGAGGCAGTAGATTATGGGAAGCTCCAGAGTCTAACATACAGTTATGTAATAGTAGGTCATGAATCACTAGAGACACATAGAAAGGAGGAGTAGAAGCATCTAATTCCTCAACATGTGGGCCAAATACAACCATGGGTCTTTCTTCTTGAAGGTTGAGACTATCTGGGGTGAGTGCTGCTTCTGGAGGGATCATAAAAGAGGTGACTTGGGATTGATATGCAGGTTGCTTCAATAGTTCAGTCAAGGGAACTGGGATTTTGACTTTCTCAAGTTCCTTTTGCAGACTGAAAACAGGAGAGGACTTCTCTATTACAACCTCTTTTGATTCTTTATTTTCAGCTGAGGGTTTGACTTCTTTTGACACAGACTTGGTATTAGGGGGAATGACTACTTTTGAAGAGGAAGGAATTTGATCATTAGACTGCAAAGGTTTGTTTAGAGGGCCCTTACCTTTGTCTGTGACTTTCTGTATTGTTGATTCCTTCTGAGCAGGTGCTTCTTTCTGGGGTAGCTCTTCTTCTTGATCTTGACTACGAGTCCTCTTCCTAGAAGATCTGAGATCATATCTTCTATTGAACTGTGCTTGCATGAAATCAGCAAATTGTTTACAATAATGATCAATTTTTGTGTCTTCTGTGTCTCTGGCTTTTTCTTCTTCTTGTAGTGAGCACTTAGTTCCATCATTCCATAGCAAAGGGCATTCTTCTCCATCACTATTTGAAAAAGCAAGATTTGCATCCTCCAGTCCATAGGCAGTGTCTTCAGTAGAATCATCTACTGGACCTTCCAAGTACAACGGGTGTGGTACCTGATCTTGTTGTTCCTTTGCTTCCCTTGGCAATATTTGCAGGGGTGGTTTCCTATACTGAGGATTATAACCTCTGTTTTGAGCATTGTGGAAATTCTTGGAGGCTGAATTCTTGGCTTCCAATTCAAGCTTGACCAGTTTAGCAGAAAGGTTCTTAATCATTTTGCTCATTTCTTCAATTCTGTCATTAGCTGAGTCTTTGTCTTGGTAGGAGGTAGATACCTCCTCTTTGCCCCTTCTTCTAGTATCTTGTTCAGATTTTCCGTTTGATTTTCCAGTGGAGGCAAAGTTTGCTTCTAACTCTAGTGCATCGGCCTGAGCATCATTCAGAGTAGCAGGTTTTCTTTCTCTGAGAGAGAAACCAAATTCTGAATCAAAAGCTGCTACAAAAACAACTTTAGCAGTAGTTTGATGAGGTTTCATATCAACAGGAAGACTCAAATACAATTTATTAAATCTCTTGATAAATTCTGGCACCCCTTCATTATATCTTTTCTTGAGTGTATTAAACTCAGTAAGGCAATGTCCATGGTCTTTCTTCTCTCCCCATTTTCTGAGAAAAGTATCTTCCATTATTTCCCAAGTGGTAATAGAACGGTCTGCCAATGTCTTAAACCATTTTCGAGCTTCACCATCAAGAGATTGGACAAACAGCCTTAAGACCACATCTAAATGTTCCACATTAAAATTTTCTGCGAAAGCACAGAAGACCTCAAGATGTTTTTGAGCATCAATCTCCTTTTCCCCATTGAATCGGGGTAAAATCTTTAAATAATCCTGTGGCATATCATTCAACACTTGGGGTAATGCTAGAGGGGCATATTTATTCAGTAAGAAGCCTGAAACATTGGCCATTGGAGGGGGTGGAGGTAGTGCAATAGTTTGATGAGTAAGAGGAGGAGGAGGAGGTGGAAGTGGGGTATGAATAACAATAGGAATGTAATGAACAGCAGCTTGAGGTGTTGAGGGGAATAACGGTCTGTTAATAGCAGATACTTCAGTGACTTCCTTGACCTCTTCGACCTCAGGAGTAGGGTGAAAATTATCTTTATTTCTGGCACCTCCTCAGGGTGTACTATCTGAATAATAATCGGTATCTCCCACAGTGGAGTCGGGAGCTAGCACTCGGGCTACTTGAGAAGAAGAAGATGGAAGGTTTTCTATAGACAATTCAGGGATTTCAGTGTGGACTGATTTTCTTTCCCTCCAATTTCTTCTATGTATGATCTTCTCTGGGTCAGACACTGAAGGTGTCTTTGGCTGAGACGTATCTGACCTCAGGTGTGGCTTACAAGGAGCCAGAACTGCAAGTAAATTTATCTAATAAACAAATGTGGAGTCGCCAAGGTGAAGGATCTACAACTCTCAACTCTCCATACTCACCTACTTGAAGAGTGAATTAGGTTTTGTCAAGGCCCAGGGATTTATATTTTCTCAACTTCGTTCCCCGGCAACGGCGCCAAAAATATTTTGTCGTTCCTAGAGACAGCCTTGAGTTGTGAAAAACCAGTGCCTAGGACATCTTATATTAGCAAGGAGCATATGGTATAACAGGGGAAGTTATCAATAAAAATCTCTCATGCTATTTCCTGAGAAACAAGGAATATTAATCTGAATGGGACCAAGACCCTTAAACCCACACAGAAAGGAACATCGCAAAGACAACGTGCAAACTTTCTAACATAAAAGCACCGTACAATTCGTAGGTGTGCCCATTACAAGAGGGCCAACTTGAATACTCGTTTAAATAAATTATCGAAGGTGTAGAAGTTGTAATGAAAAATTGAGAGAATACTAGTTGTCATTGAGCTAATATCCAGATACACAATACCACCATGTAATGGGCTTACCAATCTAAGAATCCATACATGACAATAGTGTTTTAAAAACACCCTCCCAAAGCAACTAATATAGCAGAAATACGGTTTAGATGAATAGTGGAATAGAATATCATGCATGAGCCATATTTAAAGCGCTTGACTAATTCGAGCATGGGTATCAACTAGGATAAATCCATACCAAAAATCAATGAGCCACTCGCATTCCAAAACATGATACAGGAAAGGTGGATGAAATGAAATGATCTATTAAAATAACACATAAGAGAGAAAGTTACACACTGTGAAATACCAAATACCAGAATCCTTCTTTAAAGACGGAACTCCTCCTCACTGAGACCCAACGGGCTCTGTACATCCATATGAGAGTTTTTACACAATGCATACAAAATTTCTCTTACTGCATAATTTTCTGATAAAATCTGGAACCTCCAATCCTCTATTCTTTGGGAGCTTTATAGGAGAAAAAGAAAGCTCGAAAAGGGAGTAGGTGATGAACATTTAATTTGCCTCATTAAGACAAGATGGCGGAAACGTGCACACCCATACTGCTTGATGACTCTATAGTGCTGTATGTACTCTGCTGCCTGCTTTCTAAAATAAATGCACTGGGTAAAAGTCTCTTCAGGAACACGGCAAAGAAGTAAAATCACATAAACATTTCGTCCTTTCCTGAAAAGAAAACTTTAGAGTGTTGTTTTTTGCGAATGGTACCCTCTGCCTTCCAAACCCTGAATTAAGGTTTAAGATCTTCAATGCTGAACGTTGAATTCCTCGATCATTCACTGATATTTCTATGTTGCTTCATTAATGTCTCCATCTGCGCAATCTGTGCTTTGAATGACTCTGGAGGGTTTGACATATTTTAACCCTGCTTCTTTAATGGAAGTCTTGTTGACATACCTTCCCAGGCCTTTCTCCATAATTCCAGCCTCTGAAAAATGGTCCTTTGATGTGCTCTCTATTACAGTAATAGAGACTTTTAAATCATGGTAATTTTCTGCCACTGTAACCCTGTAAAACCCGCAAACTCGTTAGGAAAACCATGCATGGGGATGGTGGATGTGGCGGGGTCAATGAAAATGGTCGTGCGGACATGGTGAAATGGTGGAACAATGCAGGGTGGCGGAAAAAACACAGTGAAACGATGGAGGATGGAATGGTGAAAGTTTTTAACGTAAAACATTGAAATTTGACTCATGAATGAAATATATAAGGGCAGAGGAAAAATACGACAAACACGTGGAACGATGACGGGGCGGAAGACACGTGTCGATGGTGGGGAGGTAGGTGATCTAGACTGTCTGATCTCAAGACGAGATCAACGGCTGAAAATGCGTCGGAGGGCGATGAAAGGTGGGCCAGGGGTACGATTTCCCCATGTTAACTCAGGAGCAACTTTGTGGAGCGATCGTCGTTGGATGGGCCGCTCTAGATCGGACGGCTCACGTGCATATCGCGCCAGATCTTCTGCCGAACTATAACGCGCGATGAGCGGCGGTTTTCAAACAGTGCTCGGTGACGCGTGTCACGCGATGAATGGCATCGCTCCAAAATGAGAAATACCGCCCGCCTCCGAAAGGCGGTGCGATATAAACCAGCGGGTTTTGTACAGTGAGCGGGTGCGCTATGGACCATTGATTTTGCAGGTTGATCGGACGGTGGACGGGGTGGGCCACGGGCGCGATGGAGCCTTGCGAATGTCGTCCGATCTGTACAGATCGATGGATAATACTGCGCTCGATATATATGTGACAGGAACTTCTGCTATTAGCGCTTGGTTTCGACTCTCTTCTACTATGTGGAAAAAAGGTGCGTGCTGAAATAAAAGTGCTAGGCCTTAAATACACATATTTCGGCCCTTTTTGTGCAGATTTGAGGTCGGGAGAAGGTAACGATGTGAGCGTAAAAACCAATTTTTGGGAAAAGAGGGGACTTAAAGTGTTTAAGCGAGATTGCTTGTCGTACTTACTTAGGTCGACACAGACTGGGGTCGTAGTGTTGAATACAGCGTTATTCGGATGGAGATACTTCCAAGAGCAGGAGAACTATTCTTCGATCGTCTATTGTCTCCTTAACAGCGTAAGATTATTTCGATTTCGATCAAATTTTAAAATATGATTAAACAACTATCCCTGCCTTTCTTCAGATTCTTCAGTTGATTCTTAAAGAATAGGACTTGATTTTCATAGTTGGCTTTGAACATGTTGACCAACTTATCATACATTTCCTTGGATGTGCCCAGCTCAAAGACGTAGGCAACCAGACTCTTATGAATTGAGTCCCTGATCATCAACTTCGCTTTGATTTCCCCCTTCTTATACTTTGACTTGGTGGCAGCAGGGGCAGTGGATGGAGGCTCTTGGATTTTAGCCTGCACATAGTCCATGACATCTTGGTCTTCCAACATAAGATCCAATGTCATCATCCAAGCATGGAAGTCTTCCTTCCCAGTCAATTTATCATCATCTTTAAAGCCATTGTAGTTAGAAGTACCCATGCTTTCCTTCAGTGATTGCTACAAACTTGGGCTTTGGCTTCACCTCAGCTCTAATACCATGTAAATTTTTGTACATGTTCTATAGTTGATACAACTTTACTTTTTATCCCCAATATCAGTCAGCAATCACATAAACAAGAAAGTAAAATGTTGATAGAACATACCAATAGATCGACAGAAGACAAGCCAAAAATATGTGTGTTGGTGCGTTACGACGGTCAACAGGATGCTTCAACCAACAAAGTCTCAATACGGTCAGCATGATCAATCAACCAAAAGTCAACAAAAGTCAACACTACCCCAGTGAACGGTCAACGCAAAACAGCAGTAGCAAAAAGTCAACGCGGACTGGTCAAAGTCAACAATCAACCTCGATTTTAGTGCCAAAAAATGCAGACTAGGGAAATCAGAATTTTGACCAAGTTTGGGGTCAATTTGACCAAGCGTTGACCAAAGTCAATGCTCGTCAAATCTGCACTGAAAAACCCTAGGTTAGAAACATAAATCTTCTTGCTGCAATTTTCCCACGTGTGAGAAGAAGAGACTCCAATAGATGATCGATCATCGAACCAATCATATGAGGAGAGAGAATGTGATGTGATGGATGTGCGAAAATGACCTCCAATGTTGACCTATTTATATCCATCAATGAGGGTGTGTGACATAACTGCTGGGGCTTCAAGCCTACATTTCATTTTAGGGCGACCTACACATATTTTGAATAAATTCAAAATAAATGTTCTGCACATCAGATCAAGATGATCTTTAGATCGATCTTGCACCTCCCGAAAGAGGAATCCAATAAAAATATTGGCATCTTCATCTAAGCATCACAACATGGAGTTTGGACCTAGCTGTCCAAAATTAACATGGAGCTTCTACACATATGACGGGGATACAAGAATGTTTCTCGAGCTATCAAGAAGAATGTAATATCCCGTTTCGGGGATATCTCTGAAACACGACAAACTCCAACCAGAGATGGACTGGGAGGGCATTTACCGGATATGCTGCCTCTGAAAAGAGGACGAAATCCGGAGGCTACCTGGCCCTTTCCAGACTCTGTCTAAGAGTGAAAGATAAACACACCAAGTGGTATAGAACTAGAATGCTCAAGAATATATAAAAATAACAGTGCAACAGACATATAATAACATAGACAGAATGTACGGCAACTCATCCAGAAATATAGAGAGGAAATGCTAAGCCATTTTATTAAACTGAGAAATATAATGAAGTACAATAGGTGATCAGAGTGATGGCACCTAAACTTGCTCAAGGCAAGTGAAGAAATATTCTCAGAATATACAGGAAATGGCTGCTCTCTGAACTGCGTCCCGGCTGCTGGAAAACTGCCGTGTAGCTTCTACTGCTGGAATGAACTAAAGACTAGGGGCTGCTCCCCTTGCCGGAATGAGCTGAAAATCTGGAATCCTCCTCTACTCACCAATCCCGAAAAAACCCAGAAACCATATCAAAAATGGCCAACACCCGATAACCTCCAGAAAACACCCCCTTGGGGAATTACGCTGGCCTCCTAGGATCTGCGCAGAGGCTAAATGGAAATGACTGAAACACCGCCTCAAACTCCACCAAAATCCTCCCACAAGCAAAGCCTGGTCCTCTGCTCAAAATCTCGGCTCAATCTCCTGCAGAAATCCCGATCCGGAGCACCCCCAAAATGGACTGCGTCCTCTCTCCCAGTGATTGCGCAGTCTCTATGAAAGCCCAGCTCCGCAACAAACCCAAACACCAAAACCTCTCACAAAATACTGAAGAAATAACCTTGCCCGGGCAGGCACTCGAAATCCCCTGGGGCTAAGGGCGAGATCTCCGACTGGAGACACTCAATGCACTAAACAGTGCCGTAGACAAGCTAAACAGCCAGCGTGCTCAAGAAGACAAAACGTCTAGCTCAATATCATCAACAACAGAATGAATGAAATGAGAAGGCTCCTCCATCTTTTATAATGCTGGCCTCCCTCCAAAACCCCAACGTAGCCTCTCTCTCTTCCACGTGCTCATCCTCATCTGCGCAGTAGCTTCTAGAGTGTACGTGGGCCCTCTTCTCTACGTGGTGCTTGGCCCCCTTGGCTCCCCCTTAAGTCACAACGTTGTGCTACTAGGAGGGTGTTTTCTTCCACTTAAGTGAGTTAGACCCTCTCCACTCACTTTTTATTTATTTATAAACTATAGATAGCAAAACTGAACAAAATCGAATATTCCAATTAGCTGTCGCTAATTAGGAATATTACAAAGAACAAATGAACTTCAAGATCACCATAGGCAATAAGGCGAAATGTACCCCTACTGGAAGAGGTACCATAGTTTTTCAAAGTGAAGCTGGGATGAACTTACTCTCTATGTCTCAGTTGCAGAACAAGGGCTATGACGTATACTTCATTGGCAAACGAGTATATGTCAAACACCCAAGTTGGAAGAAGAAGGCACAAATCGGAGTTAGGAGCAACAAACTATGTAAGTTGCAGCTCAAATCTCCAATGGCACTGATAGGTAGCAGTAGTGAAAAGGATTTGAATGAGCTATGGCACAAAAGGATGGGGCACTTACACCATGGGGCTCTAAGAATTCTCAAAGAGACCGTCACAGGAGTTCCAGAACTAAGCACCAAGCGAGATAATGTATGCAGAGGATGCGTGCTAGGTAAGTACGCCAAGGCAGCTTACCCTAGGAGCAACAATAGGGCTAAGAGTGTGTTGGGATTAATACACTGGAACATATGCAGACCTATGTCCCACAAAGCTCTTAGTGGTGTCGAGTACTTCGTCACCTTCATTGATGACCATTCCAGGAAAACTTGGATATACTTTATAAAGACCAAGGATGAGGTCTTTGATCGATTCAAAGAGTTTAAGGTTCTGGTTGAGAATTCGACAGGAAAGAAGATAAAAATATTGCGGTCAGATAATGGTGGAGAATATATTGATAAAGACTTCACTGAGTTCTGCGCAAGGGAAGGCATCAAAAGAGAGTGGACCGCTCAATATAATCCGGAGCAGAATGAAGTAGCAGAAAGGAAGAATAGAACTATTGTTGAAGCGGTGAAGACAATGTTGCGTGATCAAGATATGCCCAAATTCCCATGGGCAGAGGCATGCAGTACAGTTGTGTATGTTCAGAACAGGATTCCTCACAAGGAACTAGGTAAGATTACACCAGAGAGTGTCTTCACTGGCAGGAAGCCAGAGGTAAGCCATTTCAGGGTATTTGGTAGTTTGGCATATTGCCATGTTCTAGAAGAAAGAGGAAGAAATTGGATCAGACTGTAGAAAAGGGATATCTGGTGCGATATAGTGAGAATGATAAGACATACAAAATCTACATTCCTGGAAATAGGAAAGTTGTAGTACGACAGGATGTAAAGTTCATGGAGGACAGAGCTTTCAGGAAATCCCGGGAGATGCCTTCCAAAACGCAATCATAGGATGATCCACTAGTCCAGCCTCTTCAACCAGTCGAAACTAGCACCAATGCTTCTCCAGGGCACAAGGATACAGGAGTTTTATCTCAAGAAGATTCGGAAGAGGAGGAGCAGGAAGATCCACCCTCTACCAGCGGTAGGACGAGCCGGGAACTACGACAGATTCTGAGGGACGCAAAAGAGTTTGTCAGAGCTCCTCGAAACGAGAAGACGTAGCGCAGGCAACTTGACAGGTACCAAGCATTGGTGGCTGAGGTTGGGCAACTCTCTAGTTTCCAGGAGGCAGCTCAGCATCAAATATGGGTAGATGCAATGGTGGAATAATACATCTCCATCATGACTAATGACGTTTGGGAAGTGGTTCCTAGGCCTCAGGATAGATCAGTTGTAGGATCGAGATGGATCTACAAGATCAAAAATGCTGCAGATGGCGGCATAGAAAAATACAAAGCCAAGTTCGTGGCTAAGGGGTATGCTCAGAAGGAAGGGATAGACTATCCCCAGTAACCAGATATACTTCTATCAGATCTGTAATATCCCTTGCAGTGCAAATGGGGTGGGAGATTCACCAAATGGATGTCAAGACTACATTCTTGAATGGGTTGATAGAATAAGAAGTATATATCGAACAGTCAGAGGGCTTTGAGACGCATGAGCAGAAGACTCATGTATGTAGGCTTAAGAAAGCCTTGTATGGACTTAAACAAGCGCCTAGGGCTTGGTACGGTCGGATGGATGGGTACTTGCAGAAGATGGGATTCATCAAGAGTGACGCAGATCTTAATCTCTACTATCTGACAGTAGGGAATGAACCTCTAATACTGGTGTTGTATGTGGATGACCTATTCCTGACAGGACCATATAGGCTCATCAAGGATTGCAAGGAGAACGTAGCTGCAAAATTCGACATGAAGGATCCAGGGTTGGAAGTTTGGCAGCAGAAGGGTGAAATCTTCCTTGGTCAAGGAAGATATGCCACAAAAATTCTGAAGAGGTTCACGATGCAAGATTGTAGACCCATGGCTACTCCAATTATCACCAACTGAAAGAAGATTGATGTATCCTTAGATGATGAGGTTGATCCTACCTTGTACAGACAGCTCATAGGGTCCCTGATGTATCTTGTCAACATAAGGCCAGACATTTGTTACACTATCAACACCCTCAGTCAGTTCATGGTGGAACCAAGGAGGGCATATTGGGCAGCAGCCAAGCATGTTATCAAATACATATGAGGAATAGTCGAGCATGGATTAAGATACACCCAAGGCAATGACATCAGACTGAGTGAGTTCACTGATGCAGATTGGGCTGTAAGTTCAGTAGATCAGAAAAGTACCAGTGGGTATTGTTTCAACATTGGATCAGGAATGACTTCCTAGTGTAGTAGGAAACAAAAGTCCGTAGCTCTGAGTTCAGCTGAGGCGGAATATATGGCAGCATGCACATCTTCGAGTGAAGCCATATGGCTTAGGAAGCTACTTGTGAATATACTCAAGGAGAAGATGGAAGCGACTAGTATTCTATGTGATAATCAGAGTTGCATTAAGCTCTCTGAGAATCCTGTGTTTCATGATCAGTTGAAGCACAATGACACCAGGTCTCATTTTATCAGAGACTGTGTACAGCGGGGAGTTGTACAGTTGCAGTACACTCTGACAGGAGAACAGGTGGCAGACATCTTTACTAAGGCTGAGAGGAACAAAGTTTGTTTATTTCAGAGAGAAGATGGGGATGATCAAGAATCCATTTCAGTAGTAGAAATGGAAAAGTGCAGAACTTGAGAGGGAGCTGCAGCACAAATGAGGCAGTGACAATGACAGTGTCATGGGCAATAGTACAGAAGGTAGCAGTTCAGCAGATGAGGGGCAGCAGTACAGAAGGCAGCAGCCGACCATCGACAGCACAGAGGATGCTTTAGGGTCAGAGCAGTATGCAACAGGCAAATTGCTAAAACACTTTCCTTGCTAAGAGGGAGTGTTAATTTTTGTAGCATCAGAAAGTGATCTAAGTCAAAAAGTTGGCGAGGAGGCTTGGACACCAGCATTCCAAAGAACCCAGAAACCGTTTGTGGAAATTCCATTCAGTTCATGTTCTATTAAAATAATTAATTATTTTAATGGGGAACCTAAGTCTAAACTTAGGGAAACTAAATAATTAATAGGTATTAATAAAGCAGAGTGTGAATCTTCTAGAGAACGAAGATCAAGTCAAGATTTACTCTTAGCCATTGATTAGACTTCTAATCTGGGTCGTTGATTTGTCAATGAGAAGATTATAAAAGAAGGTTTGAGGGTCATTTGGAAAGTAAGTCAGGCAAACACTCAGTAACTCGAGGGAAGTCGATTCTCAGAGCATAGAATTTGATTTCAGAGGGAGAGTTGCAAGGGTGGAGGAAGCGGAGGGCTTCAGCAACAGTCATAACTCGAAGAACAAGGAAGCAGAAGAGCAGAGAGGCAGCACAAAGGGACAGCGCAGCAGTGACGTAGTCCCACATAGTCTCTGTGCAGAGAAGGACGCAGAGAGAGATAAGGTGTCTCTTGGGTGTCAGACGTTCTCCAGAGATCAAAAGAAAAATTATCTCAAGTGTCTTCCTGCAATTTCTCAGTTATTCTGCCAATCATTCCTTGTAAAGAAATTGTTGTTGAAGATTAATACATAAACCCTAACCTGCTACACCGGTTTTCCCACATTTGGTTTTTTCGGGGACAATTGTCCAAAAATAATTGTGTTGATGTGATTGGCTCTTGTGCTTGTATTCTATTGTTCTTTTCTTAATATGTATAAATGTGATAGCTGCAGTAGAATTTATTTCGAAATTTACTGGAGGGTTTTCATAAATAACTTATTGTGAAAATAAGTAGGAGAAATAAATCAGTAACTGCAGTAAAATTTCAGAGTTGAAATTTTCACACAAATCACCATGGGAAATAAGGCTAAATGTACTCTTGTTGGAAGAGGTACAAATGTTTTTCAAACAGAAGCAGAAGATCGGCTTCGAGCTACAAATGTGTTGCATGTGCTTGGATTAGGGATGAACTTGCTCTCTGTATCTCAATTACAAAATAAGGGCTATGATGTATACTTCATTGGAAAGAAAGTATATGTCAAACACCTGAGTTGGAAGAAGAAGGTCCAAATTGGGGTCAGAAGAAACAGACTGTATAAGTTGCAGCTAGAATCTCCAATGGCACTGATAGGCAGTCATGATGATAAGATAAGATAAGATAAGATAATTTTATTAATGTCCAACGAATGACCACAAAAGGTCAATGGCACTGTTGGTTACAATGATTACAGTATGCTAGCTGGTGGACCAAAAGGTCCCCTTTCTTTATAAGAGCATGAAAAGCAACACAACAAGAAAAACGAAAGTAAAAGTCTGAATGACTGAAACATTTTGTCCATGAGATGTGATGAAGAAGTCCTGGAGGAGGAGGATGAGCCTCCCGAAGGGGGGAGTGACTCCTTCTCCTAGCATCTGAGGCCGTTAGAAGAGGACTGAAGGAAGTTTGTCAATGTCTGCTTCCCTGAAGAGGAGTTGGGCTGCTGCTGCCGCCGTCTGGAGGGCTTGGGGTGCCCCCTAGAGGTTGGGGGATGCCTAGTTCTGGATCGCTGGTGGGGTCTAGTGGGACAAGAATCCCGGATCTGCACGGACCTGGATTCATGGTCTATGGATCGATCGATGGCTCTCTTAGTGCCCTGCAATGTCGGGAGTGTTCTGAAGAAGTCGGTGATCCTCTGAGTAGTAGCCGAGGCAGGTGGGGGCTGGAGCAGAGTCAAGCGGTATCTGAAGGTCTCCTGGAGATAAAGAGCTAGGCATCTCTGGTCGGGGTATCAAAGGAAGCTGGTTAGGCTCTGGGGCCCCTGAATAAGCAAAAAAAGCGCTCGCAGATCTCATAGTAGATGGGGCATCTAAAGATGAAATGTGACTCAGTTTCCACTTCCTGTAAGTGGCAAAGTTGACAGATCCTCTCTGTCCTGTTGATATGGTGGTCTGTTTCCACCCGAAGCCTATGCGATCCAACTCTGAGCTGCCCTAGGGGGATCTTGATGGCCTGCATCCAATGCTGGAAAGTATAGGTGGGTCAAGTGATGAGTCCATCTCTGATTTCCAGGAATTTATCGGCGTAGAAAGCCATCTTTGGGCACAGGCCGCCTGGAGGATTGACCCATGTAGTCTGAATGTATTGTCTGTAGATGTCTTCCCTGATGATTTTGTTGAGTTCCTGCTGGTTAGGGAGAAGGTGCCCCGGAGCATTCAGTGAATACTGGAATGGGAGGAGATGATTTGTCTGGATACCGATAAGACCAAGGAGTTCTGTCATCCCGGTGAACCAGCATTTGGTGCGGCTGGTCTACGTGCGAGCAATGTTCTCCAAGGAGCAATAGGCCAAGTATGGGTACCTGTCTCTCCCTTCTCTCGTGTCTGCCAGGCCACGGATCTAATGAAGGTAAGAGACTATCCTGAAAATTGCCTCCAGTCGGAAGGGCTTATCTCCGAACTCTGCTAGGATGATGTTATGAGGAACCGTATGCTTGCACCAGATGAAGCGGCGCAAGAGAAGAGTCTGGACACGCTCAGCCAAGGCCCAATCTGACTCCAGTAGTGATGGACCCCAAATTTCCGACCCATACAGTACCGTGGGGCGGATCAAGGTATCCATGATGTTCATCTTGGATGGAATGTCTTGGAAGTGGTGGCGGAAGCACTATCTCTCAAGAAGGGCCAAGGAGCCATATCCTTTGTTTATCCTGGGCTGAAGGGCCAGCCGAAGGCTGAAGCGAGGGCCCGAGAACTGCACTCCCAAGTAGGTGTAACTGTTGACTACTTAGATTTCTTCTCCCTTGAATAGGAAGCGGAAATTTGAAGTCTTTTTCACTCCATTGAAGATTATGATTTTGGTTTTGCTCAAGTTCACCGTCAAGTGCCGAAGGTCACAAAAGGCTGCGAGGGCGTCTAGCTGGCTCTATAGTCCATCCGGGGAGGAGGCTAGGAGAATAATATCATGTGCAAAAATTAGGATGGATATCAAGACATGGTGGAGAAGGCACCCATCTGATTCCTGGATATGCTCTCGGAGGAAAGATTCCAGCTCATCAATGTAGATCCCGAAGGAGTGGGGGAAAGCAGGCACCCCTGCTTGACTCCAATAGTGCTTTGGATGAACTTCGACATCCCTCCAACTGTGCGAAGACGGCCAAGGACAGACTCCTAGAGACGCATGATAGCAGTCAGAAGAGTCGAAGAGATGCCAATCTCTCTCAGCCTCTGGAAAAGGTCCTCCCTCGGGACCGAATCAAAGGCCTTCCTGAAATCCACAAAGCAGCAGAACACCTTGGAGGACCGGTGCTAGGCCTCCTCCATCGTTGCTCGGAGAGTGAAGATATGGTCGGTGGTCTGGTGGTTCGGTCTGAAGCCAGCTTGCCCCCTCGCCCTGAGATGTTTCTGTTCTAGGAAGCTAGAGAGTCCCCTATGGAGGGCGGTAGCATACAACTTGGAGAATGTGTGTCCAACCATCATCGTTCTGTAATTGTTCGAGTCAGAGGTAGACCCTGCTTTATGGATGGGGTAGATAATATGGTGGGACCACCCATCCGGAAAGCCCTCACGAATGACATGGTTAAAAAGATCCGCTAAATAACCAACCAGAGGACGAAGTCCGAGTTTGAAGAATTCGGCCTGGAAGCCTTCTTCGTCAGCGGCTTTGCTGTTGTTTAAGGCCCAAATTGCCTCTCTGATATCTTTGTCGGAGAAGAGGTGACAGGTGGCTGCGGGGGAGGCAGCCTGAATGGGGGGTTGTCTAGGGATATCATATAATTTGGAAGTATGGAAGAACATGGAGGTGGGGTCAAGGTCGGTAGGGGTGGGAGAATGCCCAGGGAGGACGGTGCTCCAGAACTCTTTAGGAGACAAGAGAAGAAGATCAGAAAGAGTTTGTCTCTGGTGAGAGATAAAATGATGCTTTTTGCGGCAAAGGAGGCAGCGGTAGGCAGAACGGATGGTGGGGTATGATAGTAGGGAATGTCAGAAGGCGTGCCGAAGATCCTGGTGTAGGGATTTGCACTCGTAGTCATACCACTTTTTCATAGGACATCCTCCTGGTTTGGGAGGGCAGTGGTGGACCAAGTGGAGGAGGGGAAGGATTGGAGTGCGGCCTCCCAGATTGCAGATGAGAGGCAGTGGTACTTGTTGTTGGCAGATTCAAGAGAGGAGAACTGGGTTATAGGAGGAAGCGCATGCTTGAGGGTAAAGGAGAAGGCGTCAGGGTCACCTTCCTCGAACCTGAAGAAAGTACGGGGTGGGCCGTGCAGGGTGGGGAGGGGGTTTGCACAGGATGTCGAGCTGAAGCAAAAGTGAGAGAAGCACATGATCAGCAAGGGGGATGGGTATGATGGAAAAGTTTTGGATGTGAGGGAGGAGATCAGGGCTGGCCAGGGCGTAGTCAACCACACTCGCACCTCGCCCATGGGGTCGGCAAGTAAAGAAGTGGGAGGAAGGGAAGCAAGGGAGGCCGTTCCGGATTATCAACTCGTGAGACTCCCCCATCTGCAGAAGGTGTTTCTCGTAGGCTGTGGTGGGGCCCAAGCTATCTTCTGAAGTTCGGTGCATGTTCACCGAGGTCGGATCTATCCCTTGAGTGCAGATCATACACGTCCTCTGTACGATCATGGATAGGTCTCTGGAGGTCTCCGATTCGGGCATTAAAGTCCCCCATGATAATGATGTCCCCTACTGCTGAGTATTTGGTAATGTCGGAGTACAAGTCTGTGAAGGGATCATCGTCACTGCTATTGATGGCAAAGGATGAGGAGATGGGGGGAAAGTAACACACCGCGATATAAATGTCTCTCAGAGGGGGGGCCTGGCTCTGACCCAGATCCACATGAATCTGGCGTGATCGTCGGTTGCTACGACAGAGATTTTGTCTCTGAGATCATCTCTGGCAAGGCATGCTACTCCTCCAAAACCTCTGACTCCTCCTAAGCTCCGTGTCTCCTGTATACACACTGATGTCCACTGGTATCCTGTGATGTCCGGGAGAGGGCGGACAGGGCTCGCGCGTGTTTCGGTAACAAGCATGATGTTTGCTGAAGCAAGGGCATCATAAAGTAGGCCGGGTGATGACCAGAAGGAACCATTTCCATTCTAGCAGTGGACCGAAACACACGTGCCCCATCTCCTCTCCGCTCAAGCCCATCATTCGGAACTACCGGTTCGAGGGACCCACCCCTGGGGGAAGGAGTCTCGAATAACTGCTCGAAGATTCCTGATCACTGCCCACTTTCCTGCTTGTCTCACTGTCGCAACCTGTTCTCTGGCCTGTTTAAGTTCTGCTACCTGCGTTCTAGTGAGGTCCTAATCCAGGAATATCTTGTCTGGGAGGGAGAATAATTTCCGCTTTGCCCGAAGCGCCCAAAGTCTATCCGTGGAATTACGGAATCGGAGGAAAAGAGTAGATTCATGCCCCAGCCATGCCCTATCTAGTGTTATATCGGGTATATCAAGTGTGCCACGAAGAAACCTGTGACCGAGCTCCAGTATGTCTGCTAAAGGGGTGGGGGGATGAAGTCCTCTTACTTTGAGGTTTAGTTCTCTTGTTCACCTGGTCCTTTCCTCCACAAGCTTGGCTTGAACAACCTCTTCCACCGCTGTGAGGGGTGGGGCCTTCTCTTTTCCTCTGACCACTTGTGCCCATGAGCTTATATGTGATTATGTTTCTTGTTTAAGGGATACCTGCTCTGATCTGATTTCTTCTTGTTTATCCTTGAGAACCTGAATTTCCACCTGTCGAGCCTCATCCGGCGGGCGTACCGTAAGAAGTTCTCTGCACTCTTTTAGTTGGTTCTTCAAGGATGAGTCGTCTTCCTCCATCACCCCGACCCTGTTGGACAAGGTGCCAACCTAGAACGTAGCCTGTAGTTTTCAGCCTCAAGGTGTTCCGTTCTCCTCAGCAGTTGCTTGATTTGGGAAGTCCAGAAAATGAAGTCGGATTCCAGCGCGACGTCTGTGGGACTGTATACATTTCCGAGTTCGTTGTGGCATTGCTGGAGATACTTGAGAGGCCCCCTGCTATTGAAATTCGGGGAAATCGGAACGTCGGGGCCCCCTTAGGGGTCCTTTTTTTCCTTCCACTCTGTCATTCACCCCACAGAATGTTGCAGGGGCTGGCTCCTGTAGAATCAACGTTAGTCTGTGGGGAGGGTCTCAGTCAGCGGCTGTAGGGAGGGGGTTGTGGGAGAAGCAGCGGGGGGGAGTTGCGGTGGGGGAAGCGGGGAGCAGCGACAGAAGCAGAGGGTGGGGGCAGCGGGGCCCTGTGGCTGCAGGGAGAGCAACAGCCGGGGAGGGTTCTGGTGGTTGCGGCTGCGGGGAGACCAACGGAATAGCGGGTGGGTGGCAATGGTTGTGGGGGAGATGAAGTAGCAGCGGGCTAGGAGATCAACGGACGGGAGGGCAGGGTTGCGGGGAGAGCAGTCGGCAGGAACAGGCGATTGCGGGGGAGCAGGCGGGATGTAATATCCCGTTTCGTGGATATCTCTAAACACGACAAACTCCAACCAAAGATGGACTGGGAGGGCATTTACCGGATATTCCGCCTCTGAAAGAGGATGAGATCCGGAGGCTGCCTGGCCCTTTCCAGACTCTATCTAAGAGTGATAGATAAACACACCAAGTGGTATAAAACTAGAATGCTTAAGAATATATAAAAATAACAGTGCAGCAGACATATAATAGCATAGAAAGGAAATACGGCAACTCATCCAGAAACATAGAGAGGAAATGCTAAGCCATTTTATTAATCTGAGAAATGTAATGAAGTACAATAGGTGATCAGAATGATGGCACCTAATCTTGCTCAAGGCAAGTGAAGAAATGCTCTCGGAATATACAGGAAATGGCTGCTCTCTAAACTGCGTCCCAGTTGCTGGAAAACTGCCATGTAGCTGCTACTACTGGAATGAACTGAAGACTAGGGGCTGATCCCCTTGCCGGAATGAGCTGAAAATCTGCAATCCTCCTCTACTCACCAATCTCGACAAAACCTAGAAACCATATCAAAAATGGCCGACCCCCGAAAATCACCAAAAAATACCTCCTCAGGGAATTATGCTGGCCTCCAAGGCTCTGCGCAGAGGCTAAATGAAAATAGCTGAAACACTACCTCAAACTCCACCAAAATCCTCCTACAGGAAAAGGTTGATCCTCTACTCAAAATCTCGACTAAATCTCCTGAAGAAATCTCGATCCGGAGCACCTCCAAAATGAATTGCGTCCTCTCTCCCAGTGACTGCGCAGTCTCTACTAAAACACAGCTCCGCAACAAACCCAAACAACAAACCTCTCACAAAATACTGAAGAAATAACCTTGCCCGAGCAGGCACTCAAAGTCCCCCGGGGTTAAGGGCGAGATCTCCGACCGGAGACACTCAATGCACTAAACAGTGCTGCAGACAGGCTAAACAGCTAGCGTGCTCAAGAAGACAAAACATCTAGCTCAATATCATCAACAACAGAATGAATCAAATGAGAAGGCTCCCCCTTCTTTTATAACGTTGGCCTTCCTCCAATCCCAAGGCCATCTCCTCAACGTAGCCTCCATCTCTTGCCACTTGTCCCATCTCTCCTGCGCAGAAGCTTCTAGAGCTAACGTAGGCCCCCTCTCTACATGGTGCTTGGCCCCCTTGGCTCCCCCTTAAGTCACAACGTTTTGCTACTAGGAGGGTGTTTTATTTCACTTAAGTGAGTTAGACCCTCTCCACTCACTTTTTTTATTTATTTACAAACTATAGACGGCAAAACTTATAGAGGGAAAAACTAAACAAAATCGAATATTCCAATTAGCTGTCGCTAATTAGGAATATTACACGGGATGGGAGCAGCGGGGTGGATGTTGTGGCTGCAGGGAGCAGCGGCTGCGGGGAGGGATGCCGGCAGGAGCAGCGCTGTAGGGGAGCGGACAGGAGCAGCAGCGGGCGGGACGGGAGCAGACGGAACGAGGGAGCAGCGGCTGCGGGGAGAACAGCCGGCAGGAGCAGCAGCTGCGGGAAGAGCCGACGGGAGCAACAACGGATGCGGGGGGAGGCGACGGGAGCAGCAGCGGGCGAGGGAGCCAATGGGAGCAGCAGCGGGACGGGACGAGACGGTAGAAACAATGGCACAGAAGGATGAGGCATTTGCACCATGGGGATCTAAGAATTCTCAAAGAAACTATCACAGGAGTTCCAGAATTAAGCACCAAACGAGATGATGTCTGCAAAGGGTGCGTACTAGGCGAGTACGCCAAAGCGACTTATTCCAGAAGAAACAGTAGGGAAAAGAGTGTTTTGGGATTAATACACTCAAATATCTACGGACCTATGTCCACAAGAGCTCTTAGTGGTGCCAAATATTTCGTCACCTTCATTGATGACCATTCCAAGAAGACTTGGATCTACTTTCTAAAGACCAAGGATGAGGTCTTTGATTGATTCAAAGAGTTTAAGGCTCTGGTTGAGAATCTAACAGGGATGAGGATAAAAGTGTTGCATTTGGACAATGCTGGAGAATATATTGATAAAAACTTCACTAAGTTCTACCCAAGGGAAGGCATCAAAAGAGAATGGACAACTCCATATAATTCGGAGCAGAATGCGCTTACAAAAAGGAAAAATAGAACTATTGTTGAAGCAGTGAGGGAAATGTTGTATGACCAGGATATGCCCAAATTGCGATGGGCAGAAGCATGCAGCACAGTTGTGTATGTTCAGAACAGGATTCCTCACGGGGCACTAGGTAAGATTACACCAGAGAGTGTCTTCATTGCCAGAAATCTAGAAGTGAGTCATTTTAGGATCTTTGGGAGTTTGGCATACTGCCATGTACCAAAAGAAAAGAGAAAGAAGTTGGATCAAACTACAAAAAAAGGATATCTTGTGAGAAATAGCGAGAATGCTAAGTTATATAGAATCTACATTCCTGGCAGTATGCTATCAAACCAGCTCCAAAAATAGAAGAAAAGAGAGATCAACGCCTTAGAAATCAGCCACTTCGAGGGGGCAACCTCCTTTACATTACATAAATGAACAATTCTTGGATGATTCAAATGACAAAACCTTCTTTCTATATATAAGAGTCCATGGGGGTCACAATATAATCCTTGTCAACCTAACAATAATAATGTAAAGCACAACAATAACAATAGTGGGATTTTATGGGGCACAATAATAACAATATGGGGGTTACAAGGGTACAATAATAACAATAAGGGGGTTACACTAACAACAATAAGGGACTATACTAGTAATATAGGGACCTAACATGACCCTCTCCTTCAAAAAGTGTTGTCCTCAACGGTTGAGTAGCTCTGGGTGCTTCTGTATAAAATTCTCATCCTCTCATGTAGAATCTTCAGTGGGTAAGTTCTTCCACTTGATGAGATACTCTGAAATTGATCGATTCCGTAGCTGTCGAGTTCTTGTTTCCATGACCGCTTCAGGTTCCAATATGATTTTTCCTTCCTCATCAAATTCTAGCAATATTGTTTGAACTGGAATATTTTCACCTATAACCTTCTTTAAGCATGAAACATGGAAAACTGGATGTACTCGCGAAGAAGCAGGAAGCTCCAATTTGTATGCCATAGTATCAATCTTTTGCAACACCTTGTAAGGACCATAGTACTTTGGCGATAATTTATTATCCTTCTTAGCTTGCTTGAGGGACATTTGTTTGTATGGTTGTAGCCGTAAAAATACCCAATCTCCTACATCAAAACTTCTCTCGCTGCGATGTTGATCTGCCTGTTGTTTCATTCGATTTTGTGCCAAATTCAGGCTATCCTTTAAGAGTTGGAGAACTTCTTGTTGATGCTCGATGTGATCTTCCATTGCTTGAACCTTCGAATTTTCTCTTAAAGATGATGTGATGGATGGTGGATGATATCCATAAAGTGCCATAAATGGAGTCATTTTTGCTACAGTATGGAAGGAAGTGTTATACCACCATTCAGCAAGAGGTAACCACTTGACCCATTGTGTTTTTTTATCAGATACAAAACAACAAAGATATCCTTCCAAACATTTATTTACTATCTCAGTTTGACCATCAGATTGAGGATGATAAGATGAGCTATGAGCTAATTGAGTACCCAAACAAGAAAATAACTCCGTCCAAAAATTTCCAGTAAAAATGGGATCTCTGTCGCTCACAATAACCCTTGGGTTTCCATGTAACTTTTGAATTGTGTCCATAAATGTAGTAGCAACTGTACTTGCTTTAAATGGATGAGATAATGCACAAAAGTGTGCATACTTGGTAAGTCTATCGACTACCACCATGATGACACTCTTTCCTTTGGACTTAGGTAAACCTGTGATAAAATCCATTGAAATCTCCTCTCAACGTTGACTTGGAATGGATAAAGGTTGTAGAAGTCCTGGGGTCTTAATTGTTTCCACTTTATTCTGCTAGCAAACCAAACATTCCTCCACAAAATTTTGAATATTAGATTTAAGGCCATCCCAAAAAAATTCTTTCTTCACCCTGTGGTAAGTTTTTAAAAATCCTGAGTGTCCTCCTAAAGGAGAAGTGTGCAATTCCAGAAGAATCTTTTGTTTTAGTTGGGAATTCTTACAATGATATAAGCGATCTTTGTACCATAAGGAATCATTTTTCCAACTAAATGTATCAGATGTACTAGGATCTTGCTGCAACTTTTGAATGAGTGTCCATACATCTTTGTCCTTCTTCCATTCATCTCTTGCTTCAGTTATCCAATCTCGTTGGATAATAGAAATGGCACAAAGCAATGCTTCCACCTCTTCATTCTTTCTTGAGAGTGCATCTGCAACAACATTAAGCTTTCCTTTTTTGTAGATTATTTCAAAGTCATAACCCAACATCTTTGTGACCCATTTTTGCTGCTCTTTTGAAGATAGTCTTTGTTCCAAAAAGTGTTTAAGACTATCATGATCAGTTTTTTCCTTGAAGTGTCTTCCCATTAGGTAAGTTCACCATTTCTTTAGTGCATGCAGTATTGCTAACATTTCCTTCTCATAAATAGGTTTCTGTAAATACTTTCCTTTGATTGGACAACTTTCAAAAGCAATGGGTCTTCCTTCCTGCATTAAAACTGCACCAATTCCATTTCCTGAGGCATCACATTCCACAATAAAGGTTTTTGTGAAGTCTGGCGTAGCTAAGACCGGTGCATGGCACATTGCCTCCTTACGACGTTCAAAGGCCTTAGTTGCTTCAGGAGTCCATGAAAATGTATCTTTCTTCAATAATGTTGTTAGAGGTGCTGCTATTCTCCCATAATTCTTAACAAACTTGCGATAATACCCTGTTAACCCGAGAAATCCTCGCAACTCCTTTATGGTTGTGGGGACTTTCCATTCCTTAATGGCTTTAATTTTTTTAGGGTCTACCTTAACACCCTCGTGAGATACAATATGACCCAAATATTCCACCTCTTGTACTCCAAAGAAACATTTGGATGTTTTTGCATATAATTGTTTCTCCTGCAATAGTTTGAGCACCCTGTCAACATGTTCAACATGTTCCTTCCAAGACCTGCTGTAGATTGGTATATCATCAAAAAATACTAGCACAAATTTTTTAGGAAGGGTTTGAAAATGGAATTCATCAACCCTTGAAATGTAGAAGGTGCATTGGTAAGGCCAAAAGGCATGACCAAAAATTCATAATGACCCTCATGAGTTCGAAATACTGTTTTTGGAATATCTTTAGTCTTCATTCTAATTTGATGATATCCTAAACGAAGATCCAACTTGGTAAAATAAATTCCTCCATGTAATTCATCCAATAATTCATCAATCACAGGAATGGGAAATTTGTCTTTAATGGTGAGCTTATTGAGCTCCCTATAATCCGGACACATTCGCCATGATCCATCCTTCTTGTGTACCAATACTACAGGAGCAGAGAAAGAACCTTGACTAGGTTGAATTATACCCGCCTCTAACATTTCTGCAATCATACGTTCAATTTCGCTCTTTTGGAAGTAAGGATATCTATAAGGCCTGATGTTTGGAGGAACACTTCCTGGAATCAAATGAATAGCATGATCATGATCATGAATAGGTGGGAGTCCTTTAGGAGTTTCAAACACCTTGGAATGATTGCCCAAGACTTGTTGGAGATCTGCAGAAATAGATGATTTTGATGTAGGAACTTTTAGTGAGCATAATTGTGCAATTACGCCTCATTGTTCTTTCTTTAGAAGCTTTGTCATGACATTAGAGCTTATTATCCTTCCTGGCTTCCCCGCAATACCCCGTAATTCGACTTCCTTTCCTTCTGAAAAAAATTTCAAGCAAAGTTCTTGAAAATTAAAAGCTACCGTCCCCAAAGATTGTAACCATTGTACTCCTAGTACAACATCAGCACCTCCCATAGGAATGGAAAGCATTGGACTAGTCAATACATATTCCCCCATGGTTAGCTTGATATTATGGCATTTTCCAGAGCAATTTATAGTTCCTCAATTTGCAACCATCACTTGACACTCGATGTTGGGTGTTGTTGCACGCATTGTTCATGGCAATCAAGACAATCCTACTGGGGATCAATGGCCACCTTATCCCCTAATCTTCTCTGTTGCCTTCTGCAGTGTGCAGTACAAGGTAGACCCTATTTGAAATGAAAGATAAATCCAGGAGACACAGCTAGAACACCAAATACAGGATAAAATTAACAGGATGTCACAGATCTAGATTAGATTTCACGCTTATGATCAGTGCCTTATGGAGTCACACAAAATCCCATTATGCAATTATAAAACCAAGAAGTGATGATCAATCAGCGTTTATTAAAACACGATTGATCAATGATATTCAATTGAAAAATGTGAATCCATGAAAACAGCAAGATGAAAATGCCAGATGTTCGCAATATTTCCAGATTTATGATGCTTCAATTAACTTCGATCCAGAAAATATTTCTATAGTCAAAACTTTAGATAAAATTTGAAGCTCATTTGACTATAAAAAAAATGAAATTTTTTTTATATTTTTTGTATTTTCTAAATTTTTTAAGATTTTTGGAAATTTTTTAATTTTTTAATATTTTTTGAATCTAAAATTAAAAAATCTAAATCTAGGTTACAAATAAAATCTAAATTCTAAAGTCAGATCTAAATTTTAAATGAAACTAAAAACTAAACCAAAATCGAATTACAACTAAAAGATCTAAATCTAAAATCTAACTAACATTATCACTAAAACAAAACTACATTAAAACATTACCAAAAAAATAAAAAATAATTACATTAAATCTACGCTAAAGAAAATGAATACCAAATTAAACTTAAAACCCAACACCCTATTCTACGACTAGAACTATCAAAAGAATCCGACTAAAACAAATACAAATATACCTACGCTAACCAAATGGAAACGCATTAAAATTTTTATGAACGCATATGTATTTGGCATCGAATGTTTGCACGCTTTTGAATTTCTTGTGTGAGTTTGCAGGTCGACTGGTCGAGGCTGGACGGCGTGGAGATTCGAATGCAGAAAATCGAAATCGAGGGCAGAGGATTTGAAATGATTGTTGTTGTTTGCTGTTTGTTTTATCTGCAGGTTGGTCGACGCTTATGGAGTGAACGCTGGACGGCAGGAGCAGTTCGACGGACGGGAGAAAAAAATTCAATGCAATTTTTTTGTGATTTTGCTTGCGGTTTTACAGATTCGGATCGGATGGCAGAGGTAGCTCAGTAGACGTGGAAATAGAAGGATTGATGCGAAGGAGGAATCAAAGGTATTTTCGATACAGAGATGAGGGTTTCGATGACACAGCTTGCAGTTTTGAAGGCGGCAGAGGGCTCGACTGGAGGAAAATCGGAGGCCCAAAATTAAATGCTGAACGTAGCCAGATGAGATACGACAGAGATTGATAAGCAGACACAGGGATGAAAAACGACTTGCAGGGAAGGTTCAAAGATGAAGATCAGAATGATGATAATCCAGTAAACAAAAATCTCCAGCAAATTTAAATTTTCCTTGAAATTCGATCTGATATACTTCCTCAATCAAATGATGCTTGGACTTGATGCTCTTTAATTATCGCCCAGATTTGCCCACAGCAGGGATTTGAGGCCAGATATGGCTTTTGGAGGCTAGATCTGTCTTAGATCCCAAAAAAAAATTACGATTCGAACCAGTAACCTGCAACAATCAGTCAGATCTGAAGACACACACCAAGAAACAATTAAACCCTTACAGTCCTGAAAGAAAAATTACAAATTTACACTAGTTTACAAATTTAGAACCCTCAAGGTCAGATTTAAAATTCATTTTAGCACAATTTTCAGAGATTAAAATTTTTGTGAGAGGCACAAGCCTTCGAAACCCTGCAAAATCACAAATATCGTAAGATAGACCCGGAATTTAACAAATAAAGAGCTTATCAGATTTATGCTTATTGAGAGTCGGCTGGTCCAACCGAAGACTTCCCCAGACGCCCAATTTTAAAAAAAAATTCCCTGCACACTTAGATCTGAACTTTAGACTGATAGAGATTTAAGAAAACAACATGAGACCCTTAGAAAAATCAGAATGTTATTTTATAAACCCAGAAAACTGCATAAGATACCTATATGCAGATTAATCCATGAAGGCCATCAACCATAAGATACAAGAAACAAAGTAGCAGAGTTTAGAGACAATTCACCACATAGATCTGAGAAGGAACATCCAGATTTGTAACCCCAAAGTCTTTAGCTTTATTCCTCAAAAAAGTTTACAAGAGCTTCTAAGAGCAAGTGCACGATCCTGAGATCGGATGACTCAATACTGACAAAGACCTCTAAATTTATAGGACTAGATCTCTAACGGCTAGTTTGGATGATCCTCGTCAAAATAATCTCAACCGTCCAAAAGATTTAATTATCTTTTAATCCGGAGCGTTGAAATTAAAATTTTGGGAAAAAAACGAATTTATCATTTAATTCAATTTTAATTAACTCAAAAATACTATTTTTGAGTTAATAACCCCACAATTTTGACTTTGACTTAACCACCAAGGCCCAAGGGTCCAATATTTCTTAAAATTTTCAATATTCCCTTGGTTTGGGGCTTTCAAAATCATTTTCCAAGGACCCACAAATTTTGCCTTTAAAGATTTAATCCTAATTTAGGACCCTAAATTAATTAAATTTCTGGTTTAGGATTTTATTAATTGACCAGAAAATTTAATTAATTGACTAAGAGGGGATTATAATTATTTTTCCAACCCTCTTTTACATGAGATAATACATTTACATACATGAAGGGGGAAAACCCGTTCATATAGACCCTCAAATAAATACCCAGTTCTGCGACTCAACATATGATCTAGTAGACCAAGTAGTTCAAACTACTTTTACAAGGACTCGATAAAAAACACTAGGACTCACTTAGCATGCTGATGACAAAATCCACCCTAGCTTTGGGGTGAGGCTGGAGGGAAAAACTCTGCCGATCACTCTCGTGAATCAGTGAGACAAAAAACCTCCTAGAATGGAAGTCATCAACAACATACTAGGCTTACCTAGGCTATTACATACACTGACGGTCTTACTTAGATCATTTACATCATAACAATGCAGAATGGGTTTACATCATTTATAACAATGTCAACTGTCGATGAAATCTGGATGATGGAATCTGAATGGCGCAACCATGTCGAACATGACGAATCCCATTTGAAAAAATGGGGGTGTACTGCTATGGGGTAGTTGACAAAGTGCGGTCAACAAGCAGTATATAGGAAGCAATTCAATTCCTTGGCTACCTTACAATGAATAAAATTATGGGTACTACCCGAATCAATCAACACTATTACATTTTTCTTCTTGATATGTCCTTCTATCTTGAGAGTTTGAGGAGTGGTAATTCCTGCCAATGCATTACAGGACATGGTCAGACTCATTTCTTCTGTTTTTAGGGTTGGTTCCTGGTGTATATCCTCTTCTTTTGAAGTTTCTTGTTCATTTTCTTCCTCCTCTTCACAATCTATGTAAAATAATTTCTTCAACACACTTATGACCTTTAGTGTATTTGCTATCACAACTGTAACAAAGCCCTTTTGCTCTTTTTTCTTCCAATTGTTTTGGTGTCAACCTTGTAGGTTTACTTTCAATTTTTCTTGCCAACCTGAATGCCTTCTCCAATGAATCAAGTTCCCAAAGGCAAACCTCATGTTGGATGTTATCCTTTAAATTCCCTATGAAGACATCAATCCTGTGTTCCTCTGGAATATCAGTTACCCTGATATTCAATTTTTGGAAGTCCTCAATGTGCTCCACCATTGAACCCTTTTGTTTGATATTTATCAATTAGCTAAAGAAGGTGTTGCTCTTTCCTCCTAATGTGCTATCATTTCCTCCGTAAAAATTGACCTAGTGACAATTTTTTTATGAGAGAAAAGCCATCGATACCATACAAATGTATTTATTTCTAAATGTAAAGTTACAATGCGTACTTTTTGTGTGTTTTGTACATTATGGAGATCAAAATATTGCTCCATCTATAGTATCCATGTTACAGGATCCTTGCCACCAAACTTTCTCATATCGATCTTTGGAATATGGTGGGTATTCAATCCAACATTAGAGTTTATGAAATCACGGTTAAAATTTATTTTGTTCTCATCATGAGTTTCCTGTACTACCTTTTCTCCATTAGGAATCATTTCTCGTATCAACTTTGTCAAACCTTCTATGTCTGCTTTTAGATCATTCTTTATGTCTTCCATATTGTCTTTCATTTTTTCATCTATCTTAGCTTCCATGCCATCCATACCATTCTTCAAACCATCCATTTAGTTTCCACACCTTTCTTCAAACCATCCATCTTAGTTTCCACACCTTTCTTCAAACCATCCATCTTAGCTTCCACGCCTTTCTTCAAAACTTCCATTTCACCTTTTGTTGCTCTTTGTGAGAGCGAAATTTGGTGCACTTGGTCTTGTAATTTTGATATATCATGTTGCACTTCTTCCTCTTCATGAGTCATAGTAGAGCCTTGTGAGGGCTTAATGGGTGTGGAATTATTTTTAGGGGCCATTTTAGAACTCAATATTGATATCTAAGCTTCAATATGCCTTTGGAATCACTTCAAACTGATTTTTCAAACAAGACTTCTGCAATTTGAAAAAAAAATACACACATTTTTCTTGCTTTTGAGGAGCTCGATATTGATACTGATGTATCTCTAGAATTTCGGATCCCTGAGATTTTATCTTCAATCCTTTAGTAGCCCTCTGAATCTTCTTTCCAATGCACAGGTCTGTCCTCATTTGGATTCTTCAAGGCAAAGTTATGCCTAATCTCCCGCAATGACCTAATTATGGACTGGTTCAGTAGAGCGAACTTGTACGGTGTGCCCTGTGTCACTGTTTCCTTCTTCGGCTCTGAAATTTATACACTAGTAAACTACAATCCGTTTACTTTCGGTGACTTTTTACAGAATTCCAATCCGATGCTCAAAGAGAGAGTTATGAAGATTTTGCCAACGTCACCTCTTTGAGATTAAATTCGGGATCCTGCAAAAACCCTAACCTCCACAGATTATATCTCCAAAAATATTGCGAACCAAGATCTGAAATTTTTACACGACGTTCATCAGGATTTCTTCGAAAATGGGTTTTTTGTTTAGCTTATGAACCTTCGTAGAAAAAAAGTTATAGTGAAAATTCCACGATGACCTGTTTGAAGCAGTGAAACCCTAGAATCCAAAGCTCTGATACCAAATGTTATGAAACCAGCTCCAAAAATAGAAGAAAGAGAGATCAACGCCTTAGAAATCAACCACTTTGAGGGGGAACCTCTTTTACATTACATAAATGAACAATTTTTGGATGATTCAAATGACAAAACCTCCTTTCTATATATAGGAGTCCATGGGGTCACAATATAATCCTAGCCGACCTAACAATAATAATGTAAGGGCACAACAATAATAATAGTGGGGTTTTACAGGGCACAATAATAACAATATGGGGACTACAGAGGTACAACAATAACAATAAGGGGGCTACACTAACAACATAAGGGACTACACTAGCAATATAGGGACCTAACACAGTAGGAAAGTAGTAGTATGTCGAGATGTAAAGTTCATGGAGGACACAACTTTTAGAAAATCCCGAGAAATGCCTTCCGAAAAGCAGTTAGAGGACGATCAATTGGTTCAGCTACTTCGACCAGTCGAAACCAGTACCAGCGCTTCTCCAAGGCATAAGAATCCAGAAGTATCACCACAGGAAGATTCACAAGAGGAGGAGCAAGAAGATCCACCCACTACCAATGGAAGAACAAGCTAGGAATTACGACAGATACTAAGGGACGCAAAGGAGTTCACTGGAGCTCCTAGAACCGAGAAAAGGCAACGTAGACAACAAGACATATACCAAGCTTTGGTAGCTCAGGTTGGAGAACCCTTTAGTTTTCAAGAGGTAGCTCTTAAGAACAATTTGCAAGTGGCCCAAAATCAACAAAAGATATATGCTGATAAGCACAGGGTGGAGAGACAATTTGAGGTAGGAGACATGGTCTACCTATGCTTGCAGTCATATAGACAGTCTTCACTCAAGCAGAAGGATGCAGAAAAATTGTAGCCACGATTCTACAAACCTTACCGGGTGGTGAGGAGAGTAGATGAGGTGGCTTATGAGCTAGAGTTGTCTTCCGAGAGCCAAATCCACAACGTATTCCATGCCGAATCCACAACGTATTCCATGTCTCATGCAAGTAAGTTTTAATTATTTAAATTGCCAGCCCAGAAAATAGAGTATTGAAATTGCTCAGATCGACAATTGGATTGAGTACAAATTTGCTGTATCCATTTTATATGCACACAGAAAGAGGAAGTATGAGGCCTGACAGAGGTAAACAAAGATTGCAGAGTTGAAGAGATGTACAACAAAGGGATTCAAAAGTGCAGTGAACAGGTGGAATATGCAGATGACAGTGAACAAAGAGTATGCATAACAGTTTCTTAACAGTAGCAGGAAAGGACAAAACCAGCTAGCCAAAGGCTGAGTGAAGTTTATATACTGTAACTAAAAATATAAATGTTTTATTTGTTTTATATTGTTTGTGATGCAAAGGCAAGTATCCTAAGGAAAAGAAAAATCCCACTGTAACATGGAAATTTTTACAGATTATTATAATTTTAAATGAGTTGGACAAAGGAATGAGAAGACAGAAGTCAAAGAGTCATGGATGTTCACTCCAAATTCCTTGTGGAATACAAACAATCATGTAATTAACTCTATATATAATATCAACTTGATATGCATAAGTGAGAGAGAGAGAAAGTAAGGATAGAGAATGAAAAGCATAGAAGATTGAGGTAGAGAAGAAAAGGAATAAAGGAGCAGAAAGAGATGCTACTGAATAGAGCTAATATCTGAAGTAAATCAACAAACATTTCTTGTGATAAATTGAGGAAGTTGGAGCTTCCCTGTCAAGTTGAAGCTTGATAGCTGTCAGTTGTAGCTAACTGAGGTTGGAGCCTCCTATAGGTTGGTGCCTGCAGAAAATTGATGAGAGTTGGAGCTTCCTTGCAAGTTGTAGCTTGCAGAATTGAGGTTCGAGCCTCCTATGGGTTGGTGCCTGCAGAAAAACAGTGGTGAGAGGGAGTTGGAGCTTGCCTTTGCATCACAACAATAATAAGATGTGGTTTTCTCCCTTTATGGGTTTCCATTTATATCTGCTGTCTCTATCTGTGTTGCCTGTGTGCTGAGATCATTTATCAAATCTGCTTAATGTTTGCTTCTCTCATAATAAGTTTAATATCACATTAATTTAATACTTGCTGCAACATATTAAGACTGTTCATATACTAAGGTTGATTATAAAAGTAAGCTATAAATAAGCTGATGAAAAGCTGAAAAATGCTAATGTATGTATTGAACTGATTCACCCCCCCCCTCTCAGTTCAACTAAAATTCAACAATTGGTATCAGAGCGGGTTCCTTTGTACCAGTTTAACAACTGAAAGGAGATTCTAGGTTCTCGGGATGGCTAGTAAAGAAGGATGCTCAACCAATAAAGCCCCTTTCTTTGCAGGTGAAAATTATGCCTTCTGGAAAATCAGGATGAGGACATACATAATGTCTCTAGGAATAGAAGTTCGAGGTGATGTGGAATTAGGATATGCCCCAAAGGCAACTGACTCAGAGAAAGAATCCAAACAATATTTTGTAGCTAACGCAAAAGCCATGAATGCCATCTTGAATGGATTGTGTGAAGCAGAGTTTATCAAAGTAATGCACAAAGACACTGCCAAAGAGATGTGGGATACTCTGGAGAACATCCATGAGGGAGACAAGAAAGTAAAGACTGCCAAACTTCAAGTCTATAGAGCCCAGTTTGAGAACTTAAAAATGAATGATGATGAAGACATTGACAGTTTCTTCCTAAAAGTTGCAGAAATTGTTAATAATATGAAAGCTCTTGGAGAAACCATGCCAGAAAGTATAATTGTGCAAAAGATTCTAAGATCTCTTCCATCCAGGTTTAATCCCAAGGTGTCTGCAATAGAAGAAACAACTGATTGGGAGACCTTGACCATGAACCAACTACTTGGAAATTTAACAGCATACGAGATGAGGCTCCCACAGAAGAAGTCAAGTACAAGGGAGGCAGCCTTTAAAACAGAAAAGAAGAAAGAAGAAGAGGAAGACATATGCTCTTGCTCGGATGAAGAAGAGGAAAAATTTATCAAGAAATTGGATAGGGGCTCAGGTAAATACAAAGGTAAACTTCCTTTCAAATTCTTTAACTGTGGGAGAGTTGGACATTATGCTGCTAAGTGTCCTCACAAGAAAGTAAGGAATCAGGCTCAAGAGTTAGAGAAAAATACATCAAAGAATTGGCAGAAAGGAAAGAAGTTCAGCAGAAAATCCTTCTATGCTCAACAAGACAGCAGTACATCTGAAGATCCAGATGAACTCTCAAGTGAAGATGGAACCTCTGAATTTTTATTGATGGCTATAGAAGAACTTGAAGGTCTCTTGCTAGAAGATGAAGAAGAAGAAGGTGAAGTCGACCTTGAGGGGGAGCTAAGAAGTGCTCTAGAAGAGATTGATAGACTCAAGCTGAAATGCAGAAAACAAAAGGACATTCTCCTCAAGTATGTACAAGAAGAATAGAATTCAGAAGTCCTTAAGCAGCTAAAGATAGAGCTTGAAGAAGCCAAGAAGATAGAGGACATGTTACTTAAGCAAATCAAAGAAAAAACTCAAGAACAAGAAAAGTTGGAAGAAGTAGTATGTCTCAGGAAGAAATTAGAAAATGCTCAAAGGAAAGTGGTTATAAACTCTTCTCAAACAACAAGCTCTAGTAAGTTGAATGAAATTCTGGTTGCTCAAAGATCACCTATGATAAAAACTGGAATAGGCTATGAAGGAGAATCAAATAAAAACAAAGAAAAAGAAAACAGAGAGATTATTTTTGTAAAAGCAAAGAAGGATGATGAAGCAACTCAAATAGTGCCTACAAAAGAAGAAACTTGTAAGAAAGGAGACAGAACCCAGAAAAATCCTCTAATAACAAAGAATGAAAGAAATACTCAAACAACAGGAAAAGATTTATATGCCCCTGAGTATGTCAAATTTCAAAGTCATCAAAGGAGATTCTTCCCTCCTATGAAGAATGCCACTTGTTATGTCTGCCACAAGCAGGGACACATGGCTGCATATTGTCATGCAAGGAGGAGTAATTTAAACCAGCAAAAGATGCAAACAGTGAAGAGACTGTCTCAAACAAACAAATGGAGAAAACAACCTTACATCAGGTATGCAAATAATTTCTATGGTTATTGTTTTTATTGTAAGGAATTTGGCCATAAAATTATTGAATGTAGAAAGTATGGACAAAGATTGATGTTCAACACATCAAGGAGGTTTATGAATCAAAGAAATTTTGTTCATACTCACAATTCTGCAAAAACTATGATCAAATGTTGTATATGCAATCAAGTTGGACATATGCCTTCCAAATGTCCTCTGGAAGGATGTGATTCATCATCTCACAAAAGATACCAGACAAAAGGATGCCTCCAGTGGAAAAAGAAGGAGAATAAGTGTGACCTGGCTCTAACTACTCAAGATCTGAAAAGCCAATGGTATCTGGACAGTGGCTGCTCAAAGCATATGACTGGAGACAGGAGAAAATTTATAACTTTTGATGAAAAGAAAACTAGTAATGTTACTTTTGGCAATGATAAATCAGGAAAAATCAAGGGAAAGGGCTCAGTCAGCTTAGATAATGGCAGAGGTAAGGCCCAAGATGTACTATTTGTAGATGGGCTGAAGGCAAATTTGCTTAGTGTCAGTCAAATGTGTGATAAACGCTGTGAAGTTATCACAGTGTGTGCCCGAATCGTAGAGCAATGTTTACATCGTGAAAGAGGAAGATGAAGCATGCCATCTTAGCAAACTTGAGGAGTCATGGTTATGGCATAGGAGATTGGGACATCTCAGCTTCGATCATATCATCAGACTGAGCAAGAAGAAAGCGGTCAGAGACATGCCAGAAATAAAACGGCCTTCTAATACCATATGCAAATCTTGTCAATTGGGTAAACAGACTCGCACATCCTTTAAGGCCAAAGATGAGTTATCAACAAGAAGACCACTCCAGCTTGTGCACATGGATCTGTGTGGACCTGCAAGAACTAAAACACCAAGTGGAGAATCCTACTTTATGCTGATAATAGATGATTTCTCCAGAATGACATGGGTTGCTTTTCTCAAGAATAAATCGGAAGCTCTGGACAAATTCAAAATATTCAAAGCATTAGCAGAAAATCAGACAGGATGCAAGCTAAAATGCATCAGATCGGACAGAGGAGGTGAATTCACAGATTATGACTTTGCAGATCTATGCAATGAATATGGCATAAAACAACAATTTACTATTGCAGGGACACCTCAGGAGAATGGAGTAGCAGAGAGACAAAACAGATCTGTTCAACAAATTGCCAAAGCCATGATGCAAGAGAGTAATATTTCTCAAACCTTCTTGGCAGAAGCAGTACACACAGCGGTGCATATCCTTAATAAAGCTCACTTAAGGCCAAGCAGTGACAAGACTCCCTATGAACTATGGCATGGAAAGCCAGCTTCAATCAAACATTTTAGAATTTTTGGAAGCAAGTGCTATATAAAGAATAATGATGAAAATCTTGGGAAATTTGATGCAAGAGCAGATGAAGGGATTTTTCTAGGATATGCTTCCAAAAGTAAAGGATACAGGTGCTACAACAAGACTCTTCGAAAAATAGTTGAAAGTATTGATGTGAGATTTGATGAAGAACTTCCAAACAATACAAGAGATACAGACTGCTGCAGTCCATTAGACAACCATGAAGAAGAAAACCAGAATGATGATGAAACAAGCAAGACAAAAGAAGATGCAGATCTGAGCTTGAAAGCTCCCTCAAGATACACTCAAAAGAATCATCCTGAAGATCAGATCATAGGAGACAAGAAAGCAGGGGTCTAGACAAGAAGGCAGCTAACAGAACAAACATAAGAGGTATACATAGCCATGTTATCACAGATAGAGCCAAAGAGATTTGAAGAAGCCTGGAAGGAAAAGTATTGGGTAAAGGCAATGAATGAAGAATTGGACCAAATTGAGAAGAACAATACCTGGGAACTAGTTCCTAGACCAATTGAGAAAAATATCATTGGCTCAAAATGGGTATTCAAGAATAAAATGAATGAGCAAGGACAGGTAATCAGGAATAAAGCCAGACTAGTTTGCAAAGGATATTCACAAATCGAAGGACTTGATTATGATGAAACATTTGCTCCTATAGCTAGAATGGAAGCCACCAGAATGTTTTTTGCCTTTGCATGCCACCAAGACTTCAAGGTATATCAAATGGATGTGAAATATGCATTTCTGAATGGAGATCTAGAAGAATAAGTCTACATGGAACAACCAAAAGATTTCACTTTAACAGACAAATAAGACTATGTGTGCAGACTGAAGAAGTCTCTATATGGATTGAAACAGGATCCTCATGCTTGGTACTCAAGACTGGATAAGCATTTTCAAAAACAAGGCTTTAAGAGAGGCGGAGTAGACGGCAATCTATACATAAAAGCCCATGAAAATGAACTCCTGATTGTTGTAGTGTATGTTGATGACATTATGTTTGGAAGCAACAGAGATGAACTGGCAAAAGGGTTTGCTGAGGAGATGAAATTAGAGTTTGAGATTTCCATGATTGGAGAACTTAGTTTCTACTTAGGACTTCAAATTCAGCAAAAGAACATAGGTACATTCATCTCACAGGAAAAATACTTAAAAGAAATGTTGAAAAAATTCAAAATGGAGGACTGCAAACCTGTGTCAACTCCCATGATCACGGGATGCAAGCTGTGTGCTGATGATGGATCTGTTGATATAGATCAAAAACTCTACAGATCCATGATAGGAAGTCTGTTGTATCTGACAGCATCAAGACCAGACATCATGCTAGCAGTAGGACTAGTGGCTAGATATCAAGCAACACCTAAACAAAATCATCTTCTTGCAGTCAAAAGAATATTCAGATATCTACAAGGAACTGCACAGTATGGGCTTTGGTATCCTAAAGGCAAAAGCTTCACTTTGACAGCATACACAGATGCAGATTGGGCCAGCTGTGTGGATGACAGGAAAAGCACAAGTGGAGGTGCATTCTATCTAGGAGAAAGTCTGGTGGCATGGCTAAGCAAGAAACAAACATCTATTTCTCTATCTACAGCAGAAGTAGAATACATAGTAGCAGCAGCATGTTGTACACAAGTCATGTGGATGAAGCAAACCCTCCAAGACATGAAGGTAAGCATTGATGAACCTATCTCAATCAAATGTGATAATACAAGTGCTATAAGTATATCTAAAAATCCCGTGCTTCACTCAAAAACTAAGCATATCCCAATCAAGTATCATTTTCTCCGAGAACAAGTGGCTCAGAAGATAGTAAAACTGGAATATGTACCAACAAAAGAACAGACAGCTGATATATTTACCAAACCTCTTGCTAGAGAACCATTTCAATATTTGAGAGATAAACTAGGGGTAGTATCTGTAGATGCTACTCTCTGATATAAAGAGAAAGCACAGTTTCAGGGGGAGAACATAAATGAAAATATCATTCCAGGGGGAGATCAGCCAGCAAGGAAAGCATGAAACAGGTCCTCAGGGTCAAAGGATTATGGAAAGAATACACCCAACATAAAAGAGTTAAAGAAAAGGCTAAAGGGTCAGAATTTTAGATTTAATCCAAAGTTTGGAGCAGCAGGGTACAAAGTCAGAAGATCTCAGAGAGAGGAAATGCAGAAAGCAAACTAGGAAATGAGCAACCCTTTGCCATTGATGTCAAAGGGGGAGGAAAAACAAAAAGGGGCTTCTATAAGGCAAACAGAGGAAGAGTATTGCCATCAATGCCAAAGGGGGAGACTGTTGGAAATGTTGTCATTGATGGCAAAGGAAAAGCCTGTACCGACCTGCTAAGAGAACTGCATAGAGCTGCATAGGGGAAGAAGGCCATCAGATTGTGTAAATAAGAAATGTTTCATTGTGTAAATAAGAAATGTTTCAGTATATTTGTGCCTTGTGGATTTAATTCATGTGTGAATATTTGGGCTATTGATGGATGATGATTGATTTCAGTGTAATTGAAGTTCGAATCCCATAAGTAGGGATATGAGCAGAGTGATAAAAATCTGTACAATCTATAATAGGAATCTCTGTGTGAAAGACAGAATTGAAATCCTGTGCATGATTGAGTTCTGATGATACTCTGTCCCTGTGCATACGCGAGAGTGTTTGACTCTGCAGTTAATGTACTCCGTCCCTGTGTTAATATATATACTCCTGAATGCTCGTAGTTATACGCTGTTGTGTATATATTGAAAACAATGGCATGGTGTTGCAATTCCATATAAGAAACAGAGGAGCGAGGTCGTAATGTGCAGAAATCAGCGTTGAGACGGTGCAAGGAGGAGAACCCTTTTAAATAATAAAGGACGACGGAACGCAAAGTTAGGCGGAACCCCGAGCGAAAAGGGCGGAACCACGAAGAGTGAACAGTAAAGGTGGTTTCTGGTTTTCATCGCACCACCTTTACACGATGGGTGGTATTCAAGAGATTGGGAGCGATTCCACAGGACGGGCGACATGTATCCCCGAGCGAATTTGCAAAACCACTCTCACTGCGCGCCATCGCGCGTTATTGTTCGCACATCTTCGCCGAGCGATATCCGTCCGATCAAATGAGGCGGCGCGACGCGATAACAACCGTCAGATGGAGACGACAGTTAGCGTTGGGGCCCATGCGTACGTGTGTGTTGATCATTATTAAGGTTTGCGGATTTAACAAAATGTAATTTAGTGGGTCTATGCAAAGGTTGCCTCCGCGTATGCCTGGAGCATTGAGGTTTATTTTAAACCATACATAGTTGAATATAAAATCCCAAGTCGAAGATTGAGATATGAAGTTTAGAATGAGCTAAGTTGGTGATATTTGCCATGGTCGAGCTCAGAAATTGTAACCAGAGTGCGGACTAAAAGAAGTGTTGTTAATAAAGGGAGAGTTAAGCAAAAAAAATTCACCATATATGTGATGTGTGGAAACCTGGTCATTTAACCAATGCTAAATTGATTGGTCCGAGTTGATTCGACTATGGTTTAAGCCATAGATTCTTCAAGGAGGTAAACTTCAACATAAATTCGAAATTGCTCAGATTGGAAATTGGGTTAAGTACTAAATTGAGTGCAAGTGATTTTATGTGCAAGTAAGTTTTAATTATTTAAATTGCCAGCCCAGAAAATAGAGTATTGAAATTGCCCAGATCGACAGTTAGATTGAGTACAAATTTGCTGTATCCATTTTATATGCACACAGAAAGAGGAAGTATGAGGCCTGACAGAGGTAAACAAAGATTGCAGAGTTGAAGAGATGTACAACAAAGGGATTCGAAAGTGCAGTGAACAGGTGGAATATGCAGATGACAGTGAACAAAGAGTATGCATAACAGTTTCTTAACAACAGCAGGAAAGGACAAAACCAGCTAGCCAAAGGCTGAGTGAAGTTTATATACTGTAACTAAAAATATAAATGTTTTATTTGTTTTATATTGTTTGTGATGCAAAGGCAAGTATCCTAAGGAAAAGAAAAATCCCACTGTAACATGGAAATTTTTACAGATTATTATAATTTTAAATGAGTTGGACAAAGGAATGAGAAGACAGAAGTCAAAGAGTCATGGCTGTTCACTCCAAATTCCTTGTGGAATACAAACAGTCATGTAATTAACTCTATATATAATATCAACTTGATATGCATAAGTGAGAGAGAGAGAAAGTAAGGATAGAGAATGAAAAGCATAGAAGATTGAGGCAGAGAAGAAAAGGAATAGAGGAGCAGAAAGAGATGCTACTGAATAGAGCTAATATCTGAAGTAAATCAACAAACATTTCTTGTGATAAATTGAGGAAGTTGGAGCTTCCCTGTCAAGTTGAAGCTTGATAGCTGTCAGTTGTAGCTGACTGAGGTTGGAGCCTCCTGTAGGTTGGTGCCTGCAGAAAATTGATGGGAGTTGGAGCTTCCTTGCAAGTTGTAGCTTGCAGAACTGAGGTTCGAGCCTCTATGGGCTAGTGCCCGCAACAACAAGAGAGAGGGTTGTTTCTTGCCCTTGCATCACAACAATAATAAGATGTGGTTTTCTCCTTTATGGGTTTCCATTTATATCTCATTGCCTCTATCTCGTGTTGTCATGTGTCGAGATGATTTATCAAATCTCGCTAATGTTTGTCAAGCTCTCATAATAAGTTTAATGTCACATTAATTTAATACTTGCCGTAACATATTAAGACTGTTCTCCATATACTAAGGTTGATTATAAAGTAAGCTATAAATAACATGAAAAGTTGAAAAATGCTCATGTATGTATTGAACTGATTCACCCCCCCCCCCTCTCAGTTCAACTAAAATTCAAAAAGGTTTTGGGCAAGGAGCACATTCCCAAATTCCTAGAATTTTCTAAGCAATCTTGAGGAAGCAAATCAAAGGGAAAAGTCTTGCAGCAATGTAGTTTTGGAGCAGTAACGCAGTTTTCTGGAGTATCTAGCTTTTGCAGTTGTTGAGCTTTCTTGTACTCATCACCTGGTGCTTGTAGCTTGCCTTGTGCAAGCCTAGCTGCATTTTCTCCAACTTACTTGTACCTCAGCATCATTATTAATAAAATCTTGGCAGTTTGTGGATTTGGAGAAATTTTTGGTTCATGTGTCTAAGTTTCTGAAAATTTTTGTGTTTATATATTTTCATGTCTTTCTTATCATTGTAAACTTTCCATTTGGAATATTACACTGAGGCCATTTCTGCAAAATTCAAAACAGGGAAAATAAACAAGAATCTGCTCCCTTTCCTGCTCAGGTGTCTACTTGGTTACTTGCACTCCTTCCTGGAATGCACAGATCTACCTTGCTACAACCTCCTGCTATGGAAATCTTATATTTCCTCCTGAATACTGGATTTGGAAACCCTCTAAGAAATTCTGGAAATTCCTCTTCTTCTAGGTGCGCTTTTCTCTTCCACCCAGCGTTGATCTGCTACTGCAAAAACCACTGCCAAATCACTGCGCCCAAATCTGCTCAACGAATTGATTGATCTGCTCACCGGAACTGCTTCCCGGCAACAACACTGCCTGCAAATCACCGCAACTAAGGCTCTTCAAATTTTTTTCTACCTGCAAACTGAAAATTGAACCCTTGCTCTGCCAATTCGCACTCCTAGCTGGCCTCTGCATAGATCTTGAAATTTTGTCCAGAGACTCCCTCTGAAGCTACAAAATTTCACCCTCATTATAGAGCCATTGATCTGTCTTCAAACTGCTCTGATACCATGTGAAATTCTCACTATTGCAGCAACTGAAAATTATTCTTCTAACTAAATATTATTATGTGTAATTTATTTGTTATTACGGCAAACAACGAATAAAATCACAGCTGCAATTTTCCCCAAAAATAAAATATACTACAGAAACACAATAGGAATAGAGAAAATAGATGCACACACAATAAAATTGATACCATTATTTTTTGATGAATGTCCGTGAAAAAACCCAATGTGGGAAAATCGGTGTAGCAGATGAGGTTTTTATTATTATTATGCAACAATGAAATCTGAGTATAAAAATCTGGATGCCTATACTAGAAATCCTTAGAAAAATAATTTGGCCAAAAATTAGTGACAAATTTTCTCTCACCTGACACAAATCTCAGCTCTGAAACTGGCTCAAACTAGCTCCTCAAACACCCCTGCGTCAGCCTCTGTGTTGCCTTTGTGCAAGTCAATTCGCACTACCTTAGGAACTGCTCTAATGTTGTCGTTCTGCCCAACTCAGCCTCTGAAAATGACTCGCTTGGCCTTCTGGAAATTTTCCCAACCACCAACAATTGAATCACCCTCTCCTTCAGCTAAATCGAACTCCCGCTGAAGTTTCCTGCACATACTCATTGAGGAAAACTTGGCCCTCTTGTTGTTGACTCTCTGACACTAGAAAACTCCACCGGAATCACTGTCTTTGCTCCCTCTTGCTCTTGTGTCCCTTCTAGCTTGAACTCTTCTTCCCTGCTTGACCTTTGTAGTTGGATAGCTCGATCTACCAAGGAAATCGCTCTCCTGATGTGCTCAAGTGTGTCTTCCCCTCTACCCATTGATTTCTCTTATAATCTCTCGTTGGTGAACCAATGCCATGATTAGATCTCCATCAACATCTAAGATCATCTCAAACTCAATCCATGTGAATTTCTACAGCTTTCTGACATTTCCTTTATCAATTCCTATTAATTAACCAGTTTTCCTAAGTTAGACTGATGAAAAATTTAAATGATGGTTATTCAATTTAATTAAGGCATTTCGCAAGCTTATCTCGCGAAACCTTTTCTGGGTTTTGAAGATCTCGTGTTTTTAGCCTCTCTAACTCAAATCGAGACTAGAAAACCTATTTGATGCTACAAAAACTAACTCCCACTCTATAACAAATTGGCTAGACTGAACTTTATTGACACCCCCATAGGCTAGGAACCCTTACCCTAAAGTGAGGAGCAAGGCCACCAAGGTGACAATGGGTGGTGTTGTACACTCTTTGTCAACGACCCCATAGCAGTACACCATTTTTTTTCGCAAAAGGGATCTATCATGTTCGAGTGTTCGTGCCATTCAGATTTCATCATAAGTCGATAATTTTGTAAAAAATGTAAACCCATTCTACATGTCTATAATGTAAATGATATCAGTAAGACCATCATGTATGTAACAACCTAGGTAAGCCTAGTATTTTGATGACGATTTCTATCATAGGAGGTTTTTCGTCTCACTGATTCATTTGTGTTTCTCGACACAAATGATCGGTAAAAATTTTCCCCTCCAGCCTCACCCCAAAGCTAAGGTGGATTTTGTCATCAAGATACTAAGTGAGTCCTAGTATTTTTTTTTTATCGAGTCTTTATGGGAATGATCCTAGCTAATTGGCTAGATCATTTTCTTACAGATTGTTAGATCTACTAAATCATATTTTGAGTCGCAAAATTGGGTAGATTATTGAGGGTCTGTTGCGAACGGGTGTTCCCCTCATGGTTTAATGTATTAATCTTATGTAAAGAGCGTTGGAAAAAATAATTAATCCCCTCATTAGTCAATTAATTAAATTTTCTGGCCAAATTAAATTAAAAATCCTAAGCCAGAAATTTAATTAATTTTATGTCCAAGATCAAATTAAATTCTTCAAAGGCAAAATTCGTAGGTCCCTAAAAAATAAATTTTTAAACGTCCCAGGCCAAGGGAATATTGAAAATTTTGAGAAATTTTGGACCCTTGGGCCTTGGTAGTTAAGTCAAAGTCAATTTTTTTAGGTAATTAACTCAAAAATATTAATTTTGAGTTAATTGAAAATTTCGAATTTCCTCAAGAATTTATAATTTCGACAGTCGAACTAGCCATTGGAGATTTTAATCTATAAATTAGACGTCTTTGTCCATCATTTGCATCTGATGTCTTGATCGTGTACTTCCTCTTGAAGCTCTCCTGTAATATTTTCTAGAATAATACAAATGAAGTCTTTGAGGTTTTATTTTGATGGTGGTGATCCTCTTTAGCATTTTATGGTAAAATTTTTCTTTATATTCTGTTGGTGATTATTGTAGCGAATTGTTGATATATTGGCTCTTGTAGAGTAATCTATTGCACAGGTATCTTGCTTAGGTTACTAGATTTAGGGTAGGAATATTAATTGAATTGAGTTAGCAGCTATCTCTAACTCTTGAAAATTTTATTTTTATCTTATTTCTCTATTGATTTAACAGTTTAACTTTAACTCTGTAGAAATCTCTCGGATTTAGAATTGGGCGTTTCGGAAAGTCCTCGGTTGAACCAACTGACTCCCAAGGAAATAAGATCTGAAGAGCCCTCCGGATCTAATTCCCCGGGCTTATCTTAAATTCTCTTCTTGCAGGGTTTTTCTAAAGCTTGTGTCTAAATAAAAAATTTATCTTATCTTTTATTGAATTTAAAGTTAGATCTGGCTAATAAGAGTCTTAGATCTTCAGATCTGGGAGCGAAGTCAGACTTATACTCCTCAAATCTAACAGACCTGCAACTCTTGTGCACAGATCTGTAAATATATTGTATAGATTTGTAATTTACATGTGTAGATTTGAAATTTTGTAACATAATTTTGAATTCTAACATTTGGGTTTTTAGGATTTTCTCTATTTTTGTACATATTGGGTATTGGGTTTTTCTCTTTTCAGTTGTGCAGGATTAGATCTGAAAAATCAACCAAGGAAATCTTCAGATCTGAGCCAGATCTAGACCCTGGAGGGCAAGATCTGGGCTCAATATTTATTTGCAGGAATAGATCTGAAAAATCATCCAAGGAAATTTTCTGATCTGAGTCAGATCTAGAGCCTAGAGGGCAAGATCTAAGCTCAAAATTTGCTTGCAGGAATAGATCAGAAAAATCAACCAAGGAAATCTTCATATATGAGCCAGATCTAGACCCTTGAGGACGTATAGGCTTTTGAGGCTATTTTTACAGGATTTTGGTCTCCAAAATTCTAATTTTCAAGCAGCAACATTATCCCAAAATTTAAAGAATTTTCAACGGTGGGATCTTCAAAGCCTTTGGCTAAGGGTTTGATCTCTAAACCCTTATTTTCTGCAAATTTTATTACAACAAGCAAATCACAAATAATTAAGCCCTAAAAACACATTTTATATGGTCAAAATTGTTTAGAATTGCAAAATCTTCATTTTCAAAATTTTTGCCCATTTGGGAATCTTTAATTTTGCCTAGATCTGACTTTGAAGTTTGCTGGAAATTACTGTATAATTGTGAAAAATCAAATCTGAACATTTCTTATGCATATCCTAAATAAGGTCCAAAAATTTTGAATTTTCAGTTTTTCGGCAAAACTTACTATTTTTAGACATTGTGAGGATCATTTTCAGTATTTTCAGTTCATTGATCTGTTATCAATTTACTGTTGTTATAAATTTATCAGTTCTGAAAATTACTGAATCAAACTCTCTTAAAGCCTTAAAATTGAAATTTTCAGGTTTTAATATATTTTTGCTATTTTTGGAAGTATTTTGCTGAAATTTTTGGCAGTTTTATCTTGCTGATCTGTCACTGTTTCACTACTGAAATAAAAATATCAGATCTGAAGTTTCTCTTAATCAAGCCCTAAAAAATTGATTTTTTCTTCAAGTTTAATAATTTTTACTATTTTTAGTCATTTTGGGCATTGGTGTCGGTATCGTTTGTTTGTTGATCTATGGTTTAAACTACTATTGCAATTAATATTTCAGATCTGAAAACTTGCTGAAGAAATTATCCAAAGTTTAACTATAGAAGAAAAATAAAATTTTATTGGATTTGCATTTAAAATATCGTTCAATCCATAAATTACTTGATGAAATGTTTATTTAACATCTAAATTTCATGGTATTTCTTGATGATTAATTATTGAGATTTAAGTGCTAATTACTTTCATATGCTTCAGCTGAGTTTGATGGGATTTTAAATGTTTTCTATCGATTAAAATCACTTATTGTTTAATTAACTTTTGTTTCATTTACTTGAATTATTGGATATTTATTGAATATTAATGTTTGAAAGATTTTTCAAGTAAGTGTGATCGATATCTTATTTTTGTGGATCTGCGACGAATTGTATATCTTTTAATTGAGTAATTTCTAGCATCTTCATAATTGGCACTCTCGCTTAAATACTTAGTGGTTAGATCAGATTATTTATAACCTGAGTGCTTTAGGTTTTTAATATCACCTTTCGTCTTCGAAGCTTGTTTCATCTCGCCCCTTCAAATCATTTCCTTGCATTGCATAGCAACAATTTCTCATCAAGTACTTGGTTGTAATTTCCATAGCAAGATAGTTCACTCCATAAGGCACTAGTATTAATCTTTCAAATTCAATTGAATCCTTTAATCTTGCTAGATCTTTCACAAGTATTTGGTTGTTTAATTGTCTCCCGAACTGGTTGGTTCCCAACTAATTCTCCTTCATTCCATTTCCATAGAATTTACCCCCCTTAGTCTGTCATAAGAAGACAACTTATAGAGAGATTGGGGATCAGGGTGACAACCCCTGATCTGAATCGTTGTCGCGGTGCCTAGACATTTTGTGGGACAACATTTTTTGGCACCATTTCTAGGGACCAATTTATTGGACTTTGGCTTTACAACATTCATATCTGTCTTCATCTTTCATCTCAGGTATTTGAGTTAGCTTCCTCTCCTAGTGGTGACTCCATTGGCTTCATTTTCCACAATAATTTGTATTAAAAGACATCCAAGTAGCTTGGTTAATCCTACTCCAGATCCTGAAAAGGTTCTCAGAGTCCGATTACCCAAGCTCTCTTCTCGTAAACTTCTTGTTAATCTCGGCCAGGAAACTCTCTCTGATATCCATTCTCTTTTTTGTGATCTTGTTCGACAAGATATCATGGATATCTTTGCCCTGTGTAACTTTGCTAACATTGCGGGTTATCCCAAAGATTACCCTGAACATGGCATGGAAAGGTTATCTACTTTTCAAGGAAATAATGCAGTTGTTGTCAAAGCTCATTTGTTTGCTTTCGCTGATTGGCGGAATAAATTTGCAGTTTTAAATAACGATTTCGAGGATGTAAAGATGAAGCTTTTTATTCTTACTTTTGAGCAAGATGCTATGGAATGGTTTACTAAAAAACCTAATAATACATTCAATACTTTTGAATCAATTATAATTGCCTTTAAGGATAAGTTTGGTGATAAAAGAGAAGAAAAGCATCTGGTTAGAGATATCAGCATCATAGAGAAAAAAGAAAATGAAACAGTAGAGGAATTTAATAAGCGGTTTAATGGTATTATTAAAGAATTACCTCAAGATTATAGACCTCCTGCCAGGTTCCTTTTTTATTGTTATATTGATGCCTTTGATGTTGATACTTCTTATGAGTTGAGGCGAGCTAAAGTTAGTGATTATAAGGCTGCCCAAGTTTTAGCTGAGAAGATTGAAAAGAATAAGAAAGCATCTGGAATGTCCAAAACTCCAGATTTTGATAGGTTTTAAACGGAATCTAAGGGAAAAGAAATTAAAGATTTTGATGAAGACCCTATGCATAAATTGATGCAAAAACTTGAAGGCATGGAACTTGATTAGGAAAAGTTAATTCTAATCATTATGAACAAATGAGTGTCTTACAGGCTAGGTTGGTCCAAATGGAAGGATCTCAAGCACAAAATTTCCAACGTAGAAATAATAATGCTTTGCAGAAGACAGGCCCATCTAATGAGTAGAGACCACCAAATCAACTTGAGTCTGCAAATCTTGTGGATGAAGCTCCACCTTATTGTAGAGCCTGTAATGCTCTTCATGAAGAGGTTACTAACCATGTTGTCAAAAGAATCATAGATAGTAGAATGGCAGGGTCGAGCCATCAAATTAATGTTGTTGGTAAGGACCATCACATGCATATAGAAATCATGAAAGTCAAAGAATTAGCTCAGATGATTAAGGATATGCAACCCAATCATACGCAAATGATTCAAAACATGGAAGCTAACCAAATCAATCTTCAAGATAGGACAAATGCAATGGAAGCAAGTCATGCATAGGAAATAAATGTCATGTAAAGCAGGTTAAAGATAATGGAAGTTAATCATTCTAATCAGATGTCCATTATTCAAAATCATATGATTGCAAAGGAAGCAAGACACACCCAGGAAATCACTGCCATGAAGGACAATCACTTGTTGGAAATGAAAATTATGGAGGCAAATCAGACCAATCTAGAAGACAGATTCGTGAAAACAGAACTCAATCAAGTAAAATTAACAGTAAGGCATGCCAGGGAGATGAGTTCCATACAGAAAAGGTTGGAAGAAATGGAAAATTTACATATACAGATGTTCCAACCCAAATTTGATAATGAAGATTCATCAACAGATCATAAGCCTTCTTGTCTGCTAAAGCAATTCCCATCTCATCACAGGGAGGTCACTTTTGCCATTAAGGAAAAATTAACTATGGTTACAAAGGACGTTAAGAAAGACCAAGCTTATATGTCACCATTGACAGAGTATATTCAGAATAAGATTGGTCACACTCCAGGTTCTTCAGATATTTCGTACGAAGATCTTCAAGATAAGGACAGGAAATCTACAGTGGTCTCATTGCTGACATCACAACCCACTAAGAAGAAGAGAAAAAATTAAAAAAGAAGAAGTAAATGGCTAGATGTGTCTGATGGCCGAGAGCAGTTCGATATTCGAATAAGACAAAGTCCTACAATATGCGGGAATGTGCATGGCACATCTGAAAAGCAACCCACAGACTTGCTTGAAAGCAGGCAAATTCTCAGTATGCACTATATTGAACACATCTGATGCCACGGGGCATCCTTTGTATTGTATCTCTAGCCTTACACCTTGTCCTTTCAGCATTTGATTTTGTAGTTAGAGTAGATTTACATTTCATGTTAGTAGAATAGTCAGTAAATGAAGAGCTTCTATTTTCATGTGTTTAATGTTATATGATGAATTTTGGATAGACGCTACTTATATAATCTTGTGTATTGTTTGGATGCAGATTATGGATTCTCACATTCCTCCGATGAAGCAACGTGTCCCCAAGTAGAGCCAGATGTTGACCACTCTTTGTCAACGACCCCATAGCAGTACACCATTTTTTTTCGCAAAATGAATTTATCATGTTTGATTGTTCGTGCCATTCCGATTTCGTCATCAGTCGATAATTTTGTAAAAGATGTAAACCCATTCTGCATGTCTATAATGTAAATAATCTCAGTAAGACCATCATGTATGTAACAACCTAGGTAAGCCTAGTATTTTTGTGACGATTTCTATCCTAAGAGATTTTTCGTCTCACTGATTCATTTGTGTTTCTCGACACAAATGATCAACAGAGTTTTTCCCCTCCAGCCTCACCCCAAAGCTAGGGTGGATTTTGTCGTCAAGATACTAAGCGAGTCCTAGTGTTTTTTTTTATTGAGTCTTTGTAAAGTAATCTGGGAACGATCATCGCTAATTGGCTAGATCATTTTATTACAGATTGCTAGGTCTACTAAATCATATTTTGAGTCACAGAATTGGGTAGATTATTGAGGGTCTGTTGCGAACGAGTGTTCCCCTCATGGTTTAATGTATTAATCTTATGTAAAGAGGATTGGAAAAAATAATTAATCCCCTCATTAGTCAATTAATTAAATTTTTTGGCCAAATTAAATTAAAAATCCTTAGCCAGAAATTTAATTAATTTTATGTCCTACATCAAATTAAATTCTTCAAAGGCAAAATTCGTGAGTACCTAAAAAATAAATTTTTAAAGGTCCAGGTCAAGGGAATATTGAAAATTTTGAGAAATTTTGAACCCTTGGGCCTTGGTAGTTAAGTCAAAGTCAACTTTTTTAGGTAATTAACTCAAAAATATTATTTTTAAGTTAATTAAAAATGAATTAATTAAAAAATTCGAATTTCCTCAAGAATTTATAATTTCGACGGTCGAGATTATTTTGACTGATTAAGTGAACTAGTCATTGGAGATTTTAATCTATAAATTAGAGGTCTTTGTCCATCATTTGCATCCGATCTCTTGATCGTGTACTTGCTCTTGAAGCTCTCTGTAATATTTTCTAGAATAATACAAATAAAGTCTTTGGGGTTTTATTTTGATGGTGATGTTCATCTTCAACATTTTATGGTAAACTTGTTCTTTATATTCTGTTGGTGATTATTTTAACGAATTGTTGATTAATGGCTCTTGTAAAGTAATCTATTGCACAGGTATTTTGCTTAAGTTATTGGATTTACGGTAGGAATATTAATTGGATTGAGTTAGCAGCTATCTCTAACTCTTCAATTTTTTTTTTTAATCTTATTTCTCTATTGATTTAACAGTTTAAGTGTGCAGAAATCTCTCGAATTTAGAATTGGACATTTAGGGAAGCCCTCGGTTGGACCAACGGACTCCCAAGGAAATAAGATCTGAAGAGCACTCTGGATCTAATTCCCCGGGCTTATCTTAAATTCTCTTTTTGCAGGGTTTTTCTAGAGCTTGTGCCTAAATAAAAAATTTATCTTATCTTTTATTGAATTTAAAGTTAGATCTGGCTAGTAAGAGCCTTATATCATCAGATTTGGGAACGAACTCAGACTTATACTCCTCAGATCTGACAGATCTGCAACTCTTGTGCATAGATCTGTAAATATATTGTATAAATATGTAATTTACATGTGTAGATCTGAAGTTTTGTAACATAATTTTGAATTCTAACATTTGGGTTTTTAGGATTTTCTCTATTTTTGTACATATTGGGTATTGGTTTTTTTTTCTTTTCACTTGTACAGGATTAAATCTGAAAAATCAGCCAAGGAAATCTTCAGATCTAAGCCAGATCTAGACCCTGGAGGGCAAGATCTGGGCTCAATATTTGTTTGCAGGAATAGATCTGAAAAATCAGCCAAGGAAATCTTCAGATCTGAGCCAGATCTAGACCCTAGAGGGCAAGCTCTGAGCTCAATATTTGTTTGCAGGAATAGATCTAAAAAATCAACCAAGGAAATCTTCAAATATGAGCTAGATCTAGACCCTTGAGGACGTATAGGCTTTTGAGGCTATTTTTGCAGGATTTTGGTCTCCAAAATTCTAATTTTCAAGCGGCAACATTATTCCAAAATTTCAAGAATTTTCAACGGTGGGATCTTCAAAGCCTTGGGCTAAGGATTTGATCTCTAAACCCTTATTTTCTGCAAAATTTATTACAACAAACAAATCACAAATAATTGGGCCCTAAAAACACATTTTATATGGTCAAAATTGTTTAGAATTGCAAAATCTTCATTTTCAGAATTTTTGGCCATTTGGGAATCTTTAATCTTTCCTAGATCTGAATTTGAAGCTTGCTGGAAATTACTGCATAACTGTGAAAAATCAGATCTGAACATTTCTTATGCTTATCCTAAATAAAGTCCAAAAAATTTGAATTTTCAGTTTTTCAGCAAAACTTACTATTTTTAGACATTGTGGGATCATTTTCAATATTTTCAGTTTGTTGATCTGTTATCAATTTACTGTTGTTATAAACTTATTAGTTCTGAAAATTATTAAATCAAACTCTCTTAAAGCCTTAAAATTGAATTTTTCAGGTTTTAATATATTTTTGCTATTTTTGAAAGTATTTGGCAGCTATTTTTGGCAGTTTTATCTTGCGATCTGTCACTGCTGAAATAAAAATACCAGATCTGCAGTTTCTCTTAATCAAGCCCTAAAAATTGATTTTTTCTACAAGTTCAATAATTTTTATTATTTTTAGTCATTTTGGGCATTGGTGCCAGTATCATTTGTTTGTTGATCTATGGTTTAAATTACTACTACAATTAATATGTCAAATCTGAAATCTTGCTGAAGAAAATATCCAAAGTTTGACTATAGAAGAAAAATAAAATTTTATTGGATTTGCATTTTTCGTTCAATCCATAAATTATTTGATGAAATGTTTATTTAGCATCTAAATTTCATGGTATATCTTGATGATTAATTATTGAGATTTAAGTGTTAATTACTTTCATATGCTTCAGCTAAATTTGATGGGATTTTAAATGTTTGCTATCGATTAAAATCACTTATTGTTTAAGTAACTTTTGTTTCATTTACTTGAATTAATGGATATTTATTGAATATTAATGTTTGGAAGATTTTCCAAGTAAGTGTGATCGATATCTTATTTTTGTGGATCTGTAACGAATTGTATATCTTTTAATTGAGTAATTTCTAGCATCTTCATAATTGGCACTCTCACTTAAGTACTTAGTGGTTAGATCAAATTATTTATAACCTAAGTGCTTTAGGCTTTTAACATCACCTTTCATCTTCGAAGCTTGTTTCATCTTGCCCCTTCAAATCATTTTCCTTGCATTGCATAGCAGCAATTTCTCATCAAGTACTTGGTTGTAATTTCCATAGCAGAATAGTTGACTCCAAAGGCACTGGTATCAATCTTTCAAATTCAATTGAATCCTTTAATCTTGCTAGATCTTTCACAATTATTTGGTCGTTTAACTGTCTCCCGAACTGGTTGGTTTCCAACTAGTTCTCCTTCATTCCATTTCCATAGGGTCTACCCCCCTTAGTCTGCTATAAAGAGACAACTTAAAAAGAGAAATTGGGGATCAGGGTGACAACCCCCGATCTGAACAGTTATTGTGGTGCCTAGACATTTGTGCGACAACAGGTGGTTTGCCAAGTAGTTGCCTCTAGGCTCTGCCATTATGGTTAGGACTTTCCCATCTAGTGAGAGTTTGAGCGATAACAGAGCATAGCTCCTAAAGAGATAAATAAAGAGATGAGTTATGCAATAACTCCTTAGTCATTAGAAGAGCCTCCTCCAAATAACCCAAGTACATCCATAAAACCAAATCATATGTTCATGTCAACATTAATGACTCTATTGACCTCTATATATACATATTATAACCCATTGCACATGTGGGCCACATATTATGCCAACACCTATCATATATATATTCAACCCCATCACATATACATTGAACTACATTTGTATCCCCATTAGGGATATAACATGTTTATTCATTGCTGTGCTTTTATAGTCCCATTGGCCATTTCTATACAACAATTGGTCTTAATATTTAAATTAGAGTACAAAAGATTGATCATTTAATTTAAAGCATTTTTCATAAAGAAAATGAACTTAAGAGAACAAAAAAAGGATACCTGATTAAAGAAAGGCCAAGTCTCCAAATTTTGAGCTCTAAGAGTATCAGTATTGATTGCTTGATAGATTTTCCCATTTGGCCTTAAAAATTTTGGCCGCTGTGTAAGAACATAGAAATCAAGTTTATATCAATACCATATGCATAAAGTTTCTACATAAGGATATAGAAGTTCCAGTTTCCATAAATTGTCGATAACAATAACATATGAACAAAGAATTCAAGGATCCCCTCATTTCTATTTTTATTTATGAAGAAAGCAAAAGATGAAGTTTCCTCAACTACAAAAGCTTAGTTTAAGACCAACTCACGGAGTGAACAATAAACCCTTGTATAATAGCATATAAATACAATAGGATAATAAAATCAAGTCATAATTTACGAAGACTCGTATAATCAAACATAGTTTCTACCTACAACATTATTTTTTGGAGATAAAGTATTATATTTTCCGTAAGAAAAACATATTATTTGGGAAGAAAGCTCCTATATTTGTAGAAGAAAAGTCGTATGTAATTGCACCTACCACATTGTAAGTCCTCTTTAGAGGGAAGAACAATTTTAAAAGTGTATCATACAGATTTGAGTACTTAGGAGTTACGACCAACAACTACTTGTGGCAACACTTATATTGACAAAGCTTAGGACTTAATTCTAATATTATCATACAATACTCATTAATTTCTGAAATCATTGAAAGCATTGGACTCATATGCTTGTTAAATGTGAGGAAACATTAGTTGCAATGGATGCTTTTGAGGTCCATCATGGTACGTGATTTTATAGTTGCAAAAAGCAATGTCTTTTATGAGGAATAACTATAAAAAAACAGCTAATATAAATCTATAGAAAACTAAGACCCACACTCGAATGGGATACTAAGCTCAAAAGCATCCAATTAGGTTCAAGAAAGGACAAACACAGTGAAATAAGATCCTCAAGGCAATTTAACGTTGGTTGAAAAAATTGTAATCCAACATTGTTTTATTTCCTTTCTCATTATAGCATTTATCATAACTAAAACTATACTTAAAGGCCAAAATATCCGTTGTCTTCTTCATCCATTCAACATTATAGTTTGTTATACTCACATTGAAAAATCATACCTGACTCTTTAGAATTGTCGCTGAAGTAGTGTACAAAAGCTCCCATTTTCCATTCAACAAGGGAGACTGAAGAGGTTCTTTAGTTGGATTAATCTCTTCTAGCTCCTGTGCAATCTGAACCATCAGCAATGTCAACACATAAAAATGTAAAAATAAAAGCCAAATCAAATAATAAAATGACAATAGGACAAATGTTGAAATGCTATTCAACAGCAATTTTTTTAATGAAAAATACTTCTTATATTAAAATTTAAACAGATGATAGTACGAAGTGATGATAATTTGGCTATACAACAACAATTAGTCAATGATTTAACTGTTAAATGGTGTTGTATATTGATTTCAAGGAAAAACATCGCTATGTTATTATATAGTGAGATCAAAACAATTTTTGAAAAGAACTAACATTCATTCAGCATGAAAATAACGAAATCACATTTATCACAAGAATTTAGAAACCAACTAAACAAACAAACAAATGAGGGAGAGGATTCTCTTCTATCATTATGAAGCATGTTAACCCTCATGTCAGCAAGGGTGCATACATTTTTTTTACTTTGCATTATCACCATTGTAAGCCCAAGGTCACAAGTCAAGATCCTCGTAAAAACCAAGTCTTTGTATTTAGATATACTAGGCCTTGTGATGGTCAGCATAGCTAATCGCTTTGGGTTATGTCTCTCGTTCCTTTCATCCTAAGTAGGATTGGAGAACTTTGGATGGATTTCATTGGGACTTGTAGTTCACTCAGATTGTATAGGCACTGCGACAACGGCTCAGGGCAGGGGTTGTCACTCTGATCCCCACCCACTCTATTCTAGTTGTCTCCCAACAGTAGCCTATGGGGGATAGTACCTATGGAAATAAGACAGTGAAAGACAAGTTGGAGACCAACGAGTCTGGGAGACACGATTGAGTGGCCTAGCTACTCGATTAAATTTAGCAATATCCAATGATTAGATTAGATTAAGTATGAGACCAGTGCCTTATGGAGTGAAAATTCTTGCTTATTATAAATTAAGACCGAGTAACTGGATGGACAACTGCTGCTTAAATGATTAGCTAACCTATATGCTATGCAAATACTAGGACCTAGGTGTGATGCAAGGATCTTGGTTGATTTTAGATTATATGCCTATTCTAAGTGAAACCTCCCTCTTAATTGTTTCGAGACCAGTCTTTCGAGTAGGTTGTGGGATGGAAGCCAACGAGAAACAAGCAAAGTCCTGATTAATGATACCTCCCCCTGTGTTCCAACCACCCGATGCCTCCGGCACTGCAGCGACTGTGGCTCTGACGACTGTAAGGTCACCGTGTTAACCACTAAAATGGTGTTGAATCCCTCAAGCTAGACGAGAAAGGGTGGCCTTATGAGCCTATCAGCCAAGCTTATGCTTAGAGGTAAATTATTAGTGCAAGCTTGTTAGTTTTTGTAGCATCAAATGTGTTCTAGCCACGAGATTTGGTAGAGAGGCTAGAATACATGTATTTTCCAATACCCAAAAATCGTTTATGGAAATTCCACCTAGAGACGACTTAATTAGATTAATTAGTCAGTTTTTGAATATTTTCTACGTATAAACATAGGGAATATGATTAATTAATTAAGCCATGGTGAGAATGTTCTAGAAAAGTACATGGATCAATTTCTAGTAAATCCTAGCCATTGATTAAGATTTAACCGTGGTCGTTGAAGTCTCAACGGAGGATTATAAGAGGAAGTTGATAGGGCTTGGAGAAGAAACACCAAATCAGTTGAGCATTCAATTTTACTGGAAAATCAATTTCCAGAGTAGCAGTTGTGTGTTGCCGGAAGTGATTCAGTGAGAGAGGGGCAGAGATAGTGAAGCCGAAGGAAGATTTCTAGCTCTGGTGAGTACATTTGCAGAGAGGCAGAGAGTGCCACAGTGAAGCAGCGCAGAGTCAGCACAGTGCCTTCTAGAGGCGAATTCCGTTTTGTTGGGGAGAAGTCGAGACTCACTACCAGAAGCTAGAGAGAGGTTCTAGAGGCCGGGAGAATCAGTTTCCCAAACAACAACTGATGAGACAAAGAGAGGAGACGCAGTTCCAAGATGGAGGGACATAGTGACTACGTAGAGTGACGCAGTGACTGCATAGACGCAGTTGGGAGCAACTCAATTGGATCTGAGGTCAGTGTGGGATAGCCTGTGGAGTAAGGAATTGTCCTCACTAGTTATTTTTGCCAGTTTATTTCAGTTTGGATTTCCAGTTTGGGCATCCATAGTTTGTACTCAGATTTTCACTACTGCATAATATCAAAACCACCAGTTGTTGCACTGGTTTTCCCGAGTTGAGAATTTCTGGGGACATTGTCGAAAAATAACAGTGTATTTTGTGTGATTTCTTCCAGCGTTTTTATTTCTTCCACAGTATTTTATTTGTGAAGGCTGCAGTGTATTTAATTCGATATTTGTCATAGGAAACTACAAGTAAATTATTTATGTAATTAAACAATTAGAAGAATTAAAATCAGTTGTTGCAATAGGATTCGGCGTTAGCCGAAATTTTGTTGATTTTTGTAGCATTGGAAAGTGTTCCAAATCTCAAATTTTGTGAGGCTTGGACATCAGTACTCCAAAGAACCCAGAAACCATTTGTGGAAATTCCACTCGAATTGTGTTTTATTAAAATAATTAATTATTTTAATGAGGACCCTAAGTCTAAACTTAGGGAAATTAAATAATTCAAGGGTATTAATAAAACAGAGCGAGAATCTTATAGAAAACAAAGATCAAGTTGTTGAAATTTGGTTACCGGAGAACAGGTGGTTCCCTAAGGCTTTGATCTTTGGCCTAGGGAAAAGTGTCCAAAAGAATTTAATTTTTCTCCTAAAGTGACTTTATAAAGTTATAAAGTCAAATGTAATTTAAAAGTGACTTTAAGTGATAAAGTTACTAAAGTCTAATTTTAAAGTGACTTTAATAAAGTCAATGTGAAATCAAAAAGGAAAAGTGACTTTGGAAATAAACGACTAAGTGGGTCTTTATTAAAGTGGAGTGAATTAAAAAATAGAAAGTGAGATTTAAATGAGTATTTAATCTCAGCCCTAGATTTAAAGCTATCTCAGCCATTGGATTTAGGGATTCCCCACAAGTCACTTAGGGTTAGGTTAAAGGAGGAAAAAGAGGGAAAAGGTCATTCATTCTTTCATGAGCAGATTGAGAGAGGAGGAGAAAGCTGAAGAGAAATTTCTGAGCAGAGGTATAGCAGCAAAAAACACATAGCAAATCCGTATAGCAGCATTATTGGCAAGGTTACCGAGGCAGAAATTCCGTACAGCAGTTTGCACGCATTTTGAGGAAAGGACAGCACTACTTTCGAGGAGCAGAATCAACAGCAAAGGAGCACGATTTTCGAGGTAGAATTTCTGGGCATGGAAATCGAGGAAGGGGCTGCTGTCCTATCCGTACATAATCTGTATAGTCCGTACATGCAGTTCTAGCACGTTTTTCGAGGCAGCAAGGATAGCATTTAATGCTGTAAATTTTCTGTTTGTTTTTTGGCACGGTTTTTAAGGTGTAAGGTGGCACAAAAATCGAGATAAGTGGTTTTTAGTGTTTGCTGTAATTTTTACTGTGTATTGTTGTTCACTGTAAAAGCATTTATCAGAAATAAGAAGAAGCTTTCGAACTGGTTTTCCCCAAGAGTTGTAGGGGGTTTTTTCAGGGTCAAGTTGACCAAAAATCAGCGTGTCAAAAATTTTTGTGGCTGATTTATTTTTCTGAGTTTTTATTTCTGCATTTCAGCATTGTGAAATTTCCAGAATTTGTGTTTTTAGAAAATAATTATTTTTCCAGCTTGTTAATGTATAGCTATGGAAATGGGCATTTAACTTTATGGGAGAAATAAGGAGAAACTGAAAACCGAGGTTAGTTATAAAATTTCTACATGGTATCAGAGCTATTTTGCTGAAAAGTGCAATTTGGGACAGCAAGAAAAAAAATTATAGCAAGCTGATTTTTCACACAGAAATTACAGCAAGCTGATTTTTCACACAGAAAACATTACCTTTACTACAACAGTGTTATTTTTAGCTTATTTAGGACAGCAAGCATGTCTTTGGGCTTGAGGGTGGAGGATAAGTTGGATGGGCATAGTAACTACAATGTATGGAAGGAGAGAATGCAGAGCATCTTTGAGGAGGTAGAAGTCTGGGATATCATGGTGCATACCGCACTACGTAAGCATTGCCTCTTTGCACAGCTGAAGTCCCATCAGCCTCTACGTTGTTGCTTCTGCACTGCGTTGCTCCCTCTACAGCATCTCATCACTACCCTCTACTTCACAATGAACTTCTGCATCCATCTGCTTGTCCCACTACCGTCTTCAGGCTCCCGTAGCTCGTATGTGATCCAAGAGTTGGGCTTACTCAAGGATCATGCTTGCTTGATCTGTAGCTACTCTACAGATCAATATCACCCCACTTACGTGGCTCATGAGCACTCATGGCTACATCATCATCACTCCCATCGTCCTTTGTTGTTTCAGCCCTGGAATCAAAGTTCCTTCAGGACAAGTGCTGGCGAAGTGTCTAAGTTCGCCACAGTTAAAGCACCGGACCTTGGATAGGTCCCTCTTCTTCTTCCCTTGCTGCCTTCGTTCCTTTGATGCAAGGGTTGCATCATCTTCCTCTTCTTTCTTCACCCTGACAATTTCATTGCTATTGTTCTGCCTCTTGGTGATTCTCCTGATCTCCTCTTGACGGAGGATTGCCCACATGTCCGCCCAGGATGGTAACGTTGCCCTACCTAATATGCTCTGACAAACGTTTCCCACTCCTCGGTGACTGCATTCAGAGCAATCCTTACCAAGATTCCTTCATCCGAAGTCGCACCCATGGAAATCAATTGATCCCGGATAGTTTGAAGTCGGAAAAGGAAGGGATCTATATCTTCACCCTTCTGCATCTGGAACAGCCTCATCTGATTCTCTAGAAGCATCTTTCTTTGAACAGAGCATCTCTGATACATCGTCTGAAAAGCAGTCCACATCTCATTTGTCGTGTTCTTCCCGACAATATGTGGCACGACGTGATCTTTAACTCCATCCATGATCAAACGCTTAGCCCACACTTGATTTTCATTGAATTTCTTCAAAGGATCTAGATCAGTAGGCACAACTAGGACATTCTCTGCATGGTTCTTGATACCGTACTCATCCAGGACTGTCAGTATCCTGGCTCTCCAGATGACGAAGTTGGACACACTGTCCAACCTGTCCTGATATCTTAGCCCATGAGAGGCCATCTAGCTCAAATCTGACAGAACATATACTCTTCTCCCTTTTTCTGCTGCAACTCTCAACAAAAATGTTGAATCTGGGTTTCTTGGCGATTAGAAACCCTCTATAGTAGCTGCTCCCCTCGACAACTGATTTCCCTTCTGGAAAACTTCAGCCAAAAACCACTGAACAGTTCTCTAAGATCACCCTCCTGATCGAATCTCAGATCTATTTGGCGTAGATCTATTGAGTAACTGTCTTCCTCCCATTCTTTGTCAACTTAGCTAGGTGTTGACCACACTTTGTCAACGACCCCATAGCAGTACACCCCCATTTTTTTTATGCGATTCATCATGTTCGACGTGGTCGCGCCATTCAAATTCCATCATCAGTCGACAGTTTTATAAACAATGTAAACCCATTCTGCATGTTTATGATGTAAATGATCTAAGTAAGACCATTATGTATGTAACAACCTAGGTAAGCCTAGTATGTTGGTGACGATTTCTATTCTAGGAGGTTTTTTGTCTCACTGATTTACTTGTGTTTTTCGACACAAGTGATCGGCAGAGTTTTCCCCTCCAGCGTCACCCCAAAGCTAGGGTGGATTTTGTCATCAGCATGCTAAGTGAGTCCTAGTGTTTTCTATGGAGTCCTTGTAAAAGTAGTTTGAGAATAATCCTAGCTAATTTGCTAGATTATTTTATTACAAACTGCTTGGTCTACTAGATAATGTTTTGAGTCACAGAATTGGGTATCTATTTGAGGGTCTATACGAATGGGTATTCCCCCTTCATGTATCTAAATGTATTTATCTTATGTAAAGAGGGTTGGAAAAAATAATTAAAATCCCCTCTCAATCGATTAATTAAATTTTCTGGCCAAATTAATTAAAAAATCCTAAGCAAGAAATTTAATTAATTTTAAGTCCTAGGTGAGTTAAAATTCTTCAAAGGCAAAATTCATTGATCCTTAAAAAATGAATTTTTAAAGGCCCCAGGCCAAGGGAATATTGAGAATTTTAAGAAATTTTGGACCCTTAGGCCTAGGTGGTTAAGTCAAAGTCAAAATTTTGGGGTAATTAACTCAAAAATAGTATTTTTGAGTTAATTAAAATGGATTTAAATCATAAATTCGTTTTTTCCTCAAATTTCTAATTTCGACAGTCTAGATTAAAAGATGATCAAATCTTTTTTACGGTCGAGATTATTTTGACATGGATCAACCAAACTAACCGTTGGAGATTTTGTCTTATAAATTAGAGGTCTTTGTCAGTCTTAAGTTATCCGATCTTTGAATCGTGCACTTGTCTTGGAAGCTCTTGTAAATTTTTTGATAAATAAAACATAAAGACTTTAGGGTTACAAACTTTGGTGTTCCTTTTCCAGATCTATGTGGTGATATTGTCTCTAAACTCTGCTACTTTATTTGGCATTTTTATAGTTGATGGCCTTCATGGATTAATCTACATACAGGTATCTTGTGCAATATTCTGAGTTCATAAAATGACATTTTGATTTTTCTGAAGGATCTCATGTTATTTTCTTAAATCTCTTTCGATCTAAAGTTCAGATCTAAGCAGTGGTGAGAGGGAGTTGGAGCTTGCGTTTGTATCACAACAATAATAAGATGTGGTTTTCTCCCTTTATGGGTTTCCTCTTATATTTGGTGTCTATGTGCATGATGTCTATGTGTTGATATGGTATAGCTATTCTGCTAATACTTGCTGCTCACATATTAAGACTGCTGGTACATTATCTAATCTACTTATTAATTGCTACTCACAAATAAAGATTGCTCATACATTATGTTGATCATGAAATGAAGATGTTAATAAAGTTTAATGAAAAGTTTTAAAAGTCCATGAATGTGTTAAACTGATTCACCCACCCCCTCTCAGTTTAACTAAGGGTCCAACATGTCTCACATATAGCTGAGAAGAAAACAGCTCATGAAATGTGGAAGGCCTTAACATTCCTATATGAGGGAAAGTTCGTCCAGAGGAAGATGCTTTTGGAGACTCAGATGCGGTCATTCATGATGACCAAGGGGGAAGACATGGAACATTTTCTCTTCAGATTACAGTGGATCAGAGACCAGTTGACTACCACAGGTGCAAAGGTGGAGGATGATGTGATGGTCAAGACTGCCCTCAATGCAGTCACAGATGAGTGGGAAACATTTGTCCAAAGTATCTTGGGCAGAGCAGTGTTGGGGCCCTTGTTTTTGAAATGAAACGGTTTTGAGTCGCGAGTAACAGGTGGCAGAGCTCAACCACGATAGACAGAGAGCTGTTACGGTTGCGAAGAGCCGGAGAGTAGTTGGCGCAGTAGTTGCGGAAACTAGCACAGATGGAAGAAAGGAGCGAAAAGAACAAACAACAGAACTCCTAGTGATCAGGGAGACGCAGCAAACAGCAGAGCGAAAAAGAAGGGAAAACTGACAGTCGCGTTGGCAAAGGAACAAATAGACAAGAGGTTGGTGCAATAGGGAGCGGAAAAAGGGAGTCGTAGGAGAGCTCTGTTCGCTCTGTTCGTTATGTTCACTCTGTTCATTCTGTTCTGTTCTATTTGATGATATTGTAATCAGTCCTGCTAGGATCGCTCTGAGGAGCAATGTAACTGTCCACTATTGTTAATGCAATATACTCTTATCTGGGTTTGATGTCCTGAATTCTATGATGTGTATCTAGTTAAGATGAATGTATTGGCCACGTTAAAATTTGATTTTTCATCCTGAATATGTTGATGAGTAGTATCTTGTGCAAAGTAGTTAAGCCTGTTTGGAGCACATAGTTCTGTCTGTTTTATTCTATAGTTGTGATTGATCGATATCTGATCTATTCCTAATATTACTAAGGTCACGGCACGCCTCGGGTGAGACTCTCTGCTCTTCGGAGTAGAATGAAAATATCGGTGTTGTGCTAGACTATTGCGGAAACCTTCTTGGCCTCTATCCTGAACCTGGGTCTTGCTCAGAGACCTTCTTTCTCGCCAACAAATGGTTCTGTTGTCAGGACCCGAAATTTCATTTAGGAGCTAGATCATGGTATCACGGATCTTTGAAAGGGAAATACGAAGCTGGTGGGATAACCATTTAGATCAGTTCATAACGCAGCAAGCGGAGTTGAGACAGCAAAGGGAGAGAACTGTTAAAGATCGGGTTCTATTCTTTGAATATGCGAGTGATATCTACGAAATTTTCTGGGGAAAATTTCCAGAGGAACTCTATAATTGGTTGCGGAGACTACAAGTCAAGACAGTCCAAGGCGGCTCGCAGAAGATCTGTCGCAAGTGGTTGCACGGGGATCTGGTAGCCCTCCATCGGTTAGATACCGATTTGACCCGAGCTGTAGATTTCTGGGTGCAATCTACCTTGGAAGGTTACATAGTGGAGCAGCTTAGTGTTACCAGTCCTTTTCAAAAGCATAAGACGTGTTCAGATTCGGATTACGAGAAGAGTTGTTGAAGGAGATTCCCTTGTGGATCAAAGCTTTAATGGTAGATGAAGGATTGATGGAGTTTCAAAAATCTGAGATGGAGACTTAAACTTCCAGTACTGGGGGAAGGAGTTGAGGGAGAGATGCTACAAGTAAGTTGGAAGGGGGAATAGAGATATGGATGCCAATACCTCCAGTAGGTTGAGAGAGCGACGAGCACATCGGAGGGCGCAAATAGCTGAGAAGTGGCAGGAAAGAGTGATGAAAGAGTTGAAGAAACGGGAAAGCAGTCGACAGGATAAGGAGAAGGCGCCGCAGATGACAAGGGAGGTGGAAGTTCAGACGGAATCCCAAGGAATAGGAGGGACCGTGAAGGAAGTCAAGCAGGTGTATAGGAGCCCGGCCCAAAGAGAAAAGGGAGAAAAGTACGAGGTGGAGGATGCGCGCCCCGAGGAGATGTCTGATGCGGAGTTGCATGTTGCGATGGAGCAACTATTCCGAGAGGGGACGACACCCATAACTCAAGGTAACTCTATTCCCCAAAGTTCAAGTAGCTCTAATCCCGACCTTCCCCTGGTACTTTATCAGCCGCTAGGTGAAATTTTTGTTAAGTTACGAGAATTGAGTAAGTTGAATAGTGTTCAGTCTACAGCAGTAACACACACTAGCAGTAGTGCTAGTAATACCATTTCACAGCCGGGAAATAGGGGTTTTATTTTAGTGACACCCACACAAGGAAGCATGGCGGGGTCATTTACCCGATACCCAGAGTTCTCTGGGAGGGGTAACGACGATGTGGAACAGCACTGGTATCTCTGCGAAACCATATGGAGGGCTCAGCAGACACCAAAGGCAGTTAAGTCGATCGAGTTTCAAACTACTCTCAGGGAGAGAGCTCTACGCTGGTTTATTAAATGGTCCAAGGCTCATCTGAATCCAGCAATAGATGACGTAAAGAAAGAATTTGTTAAAGAATTCAAGTTACCTCAGATAGATCAGCAAGGTTTGTCGAAGATATGGGAGATTAAACAACAAGAAGGAGAAACTGCATGGGATCTGATGAGAAGATTCAAGGATGCGGTTGGAAAACTGAGTTACCCAATCGATCTGAATCATCAGAGAGATTGGTTCATCAAGGCCCTTCTTCCATTGATAAGAACTCCTTTAACACAATAGAAGATCGATACATTACAAGATGCATTGGAGCAAGCTATGAAGATAGAGGCCATGGCGGGATATCCGCAGGAGTTCAAAGGAGGGGTCGCGGCTCAAGACCCTTCCATATTGGGGTTACAACATCAGATAGCTAGTTTAACGGAAAAGTTGAAGGACATTCAACCAATGCGGCCCACAAGACCCAATGTATGGTGTACGCACTGTCTGATAGAGGGACACGTGGTAACTGAATGTCCAAGGTTGTGGGGACACCAGCAGCAGGGACACAGGGAGCTCCACCAGTAGGAGGAGTTGCGCAGATAAATACACAAGGACTATAGCCACCGCAACCCCATTACCCAGGGTTTTTTGCGCAGCAGAATCAGGCCACAACGGAATACTGCGAGATATGCAAAAGCATTGGTCATCTGCCCCGCCTATGCCCGATCTTGCAAAAATACTCCAACGTTCCGAACAACATATATTGTGAGTTATGTGCTTCCACAACGCATAACACAGAGCAGAGTAGAGCTCTGGATGCATTAGCAGAACGATTGGGCAGGCCTTCATATAGAGTGAATGAGGCTCCCAGGGGACGAGGAGGAGGTATGAGAGGAGGTCGAGCTGGAGGAAGAGGACCTGTAAGATGTTACAACTGTGACCAAGAGGGCCACGTAGCCAGGGAATGTCCACTTCCTAGAAGACCATGGTGCTCTTAGTGCAAGGTTAATACGCACGCAACAGAAGACTGCCCGGAGCTAATTAAAAGATGGGAGAAAGAGCCAGACAATTAAAAGATGGGAAGAAAGAGCCAGACAAAGAAGAGAAAATCTGGTAAATGCAAAGCCAAGAGTAGTAGAGGCTCAGGCTATGCAAAACGTAGCCATAGTGACACGAGGAGGAAAGAGAACCGGGGAAGATGCACAGACTACAGACCCGATAAAGCTGATAAAGCCAACATCTCCAAAGCCATTGTTCAGGGCAGAAAGACAGAAGCAGTAGAAACATTTGCCCAACTTGGGGGAGGCAAAAGCGTTGAGTTAACACAGTCCAAGGTAGACAAGGAGAAATAAACTAGCACAAGCCCTATGATTGAAGAATGGTTCCAGCTATTTCTAAAAATTGTTACCAATGCACCAATGCTGGAACAATTGAAGAAGAATCTGGAGATGGTGGTGCAGGAGACCACGGAACCAGGGGAATCAAATGACGCGACACAGAAATACATACGAAGAGTCAAAAGGAATAAGAGAAGACCAGGGAAAGAATTTCGGGTAAACACTCAAGTCGCGGGATTCCAAATTAAAGACATAATGCTTGACCTAGGGTCAAATGTCAACATTTTGCCAAGGAAGACATGGGAAGCATTGGGAAGACCGAAGTTGACATATTCACCAATCCAACTCTGCATGGCAAACCAATACTGCATTGTGCCCATAGGCAAGCTAGAGGAGGTCGAAGTCGATGTTGCGGGGGTAAAGACATACACAGACTTCTAGGTGATAGACATTATGGGGGATAAGGATCCCTATCCAACATTATTGGGGATCTACAGGGCTTTCGAGAACTATGCAATAATAGATTTGAAGAAGGAACTAATGATCTTTGAAGACGGGGAAGTCAGGGTCACACAGCCACTTGACCCATATCAAGGTCCCTGATTTACAGAGTTTGTCGACAACAGAGACGATGCTCAGCTTCTTGATCATCTTTACCAAATGACAACAGGGAAAAGAGAAGATTATATCAACCCAACAGCGGGGGGGACGGTGAGTTAGAGAAGTGTCCAAAGCTCAGACTTAGGCTCAGAAGTAGCCTGGGATGATTGGCAGGAGGGGGGATATGAGACGAATACAAGAAGATGCGCTAATATCAGAAGGATCAATTGGATCGGAACTGGGGTAAGAGAATATCCTACTCTGTCAAATATGAATGCGGTGAATACCTTTATTGCCAGGATAGAAGATAAAGTACTAGTAGACCATAGGGTCCCACTTATGGATGTGGCATTACAATCCACATCAGCAAGGTGGTGGAGCAACCACCGCAACTCTCTGTCGGGATGGGACAAGGTTGCAGAAGCGTTGAGGGCCAGATTCAAGGAAGAGGAAGGACCACAATTCACTGAAAAATACCAAGGGGACTCAGACCCCAGAAAACATTTACAATATTGTGAGGACCAATGGAAGAATGCAGGATACCCGGAAGAGCTGTGGGTACACAAGTTTGTACATTCACTGGATTCGATTCCATAGGCTTGGTACCTAACTGAAGAGAAGAAGAGAGGAACCAGTACTTGGAAAACAGTTTTGGAGCACTTGACACAATGCTTTTCCTTTGAAGGAAGAACAGAACCAGTCACGCAAGCATTACAGGCCATTAAAAGGGTATTGTTCTTTCCATAGATTCAGGATGAACAACAACCGCTCCCAAACAAAAGCATTAGGCAGTTGGTAGCATGCAAAAAGATAAATAGTGAAATGGATGATGATGATCTAGAAGACCTTAGGCATCTATATTTCGAAGAAAAGGAAGGGGAGCGGGATATTAAAGAAGAACTGACAACATAAGGAATTCATCTGTTACCACTGAAGACCAAGAAAATGAACATCGGGACACCGAAAAAGCCCAAACTTGCGTCAATTGGTGACTACTGGGATGCAGAAACGAAAGGAGATATTCAATTTGCTACAGGAATACGAAGATTTGTTCCCATCCTTAGTAGCGGAGTTGAAAGGAATAAAAGGAGACATGGGGGAAATGCGTATAAATTTGAAGCCCGACGCAAGACCAATAAAGCACAGACCATACCATCTAAATCCAAGAGTGAAAGAAAAAGTCAAGGCAGAGATTGATAAGATGCTAAAGGCAGAGTTGATATTCCCGGTAGAAGAAGCAGAGTGGGTAAGTCCTATAGTCATACAAAGTAAAAAGGAGAAGTCCGAAATTCGAGTCTGTGTTGACTACAGGAGCCTGAACAATGCATGCATACATGACCCATTCCCCACTCTGTTCAGTGATGAGGTTCTCGACAATGTTGCGGGGAATGAAGCCTATTCATTTACGGATGGATTTTCAGGATACCATTAGGTAAGGATAGCTGAAGAAGATAAGAAGAAGACAACTTTCATAACCGAATGGGGCTCATTTGCATATCATGTAATGCCATTTGGGTTGAAAAACGCACCAGCAGTATTTTCATGGATTGCTAGAGCAACGTTTCGGGAATATATCCACAAATTCCTGGAAGTCTATATGGACGACTGGATAGTCTATAGCCTATTAAAGAACCATGCAATGTTGTTAAGAATAATGTTTGACAGATGTAGACAACTCCAGATTTCATTAAACCTCAAGAAATGCATCTTTGTAGTGCCCTTTGGGACGCTGCTAGGGCATGTTTTCTGCAAACAAGGGGTTTGCGTTGATCCAGCAAAAGTGGCAGTTATAATTAACATTGAGGCACCAAAAACTGTGAAGCAGTTGAGGTCACTACTAGGCCACACAGGCTACTATAGGTGATTCATTCGCAACTATGCGAAGATAACAACCCCATTGGAGAAGTTTATGCGGAAATCGAAGCAATTCAGTTGGACAGAAGACTGTACTATGGCCCTGAATACCCTGAAGGAAAATTTGGTGAGCGCATCCATATTAGTTCATCCTAATTGGGACAAGTAGTTTCACGTCCACATTGATGCTTCCAGCATCGCGCTTGGAGCAGTCCTGGCTCAACCAGGAGATACTTCAGTTGATCACCCAGTTTATTTTGCAAGTCGGAAATTATCAGCAGCTGAAAGGAACTACACAACAACAGAACGAGAAGCTTTGGCAATGGTGTACTCCCTTCAAAAGTTTCACCATTACCTATTAGGAGGTATGTTTAAATTTTTTACAAACCATTCAGCTTTAAAGTACCTAGTTAACAAACCGGTCCTAGAAGGAAAGATTTGTAGATGCCTCCTACTGTTTCAGGAGTTCAACTTCGAGGTGATAGTGAAGCTCAGGAGACTGAATGTGGGTCCTGACCACTTTTCAAGGCTAGAAAACGGGGAAAACAGAGGGTCCCTGGATGATCAGTTGCCAGATGCTAATCTTTTTAGGGTAGAAGCCATCCCAGACTACTTAGACCAGATAGCAACCTATCTGACAATAGGACAGTGCCCGAATGAATATACAGCAGCCCAGAAGAGACATCTAGTAGTCAGAGCAGTAGAGAATCAACTAATAGTGGGACACCTATACAAGATGGGCTTAGACTAAGTTTTGCGAAGGTGCATCCTGGATCATGAGAGGGAAGATATGCTGTGGGAATGCCATTGTGGAGTTGCGGGAGGACACGTCGGTGCAAAACCCACGGCGAGGAAGATACTGCAGGTAGGTTTATGGTGGCCCAAGTACACATGGACAGTAAGGCATTCGTAAAAAAATGTGATGTATGCCAAACGACGGGACGTCCATCGCACAGAGACGAGCTACCACTTCACCCTGTAAAATCATTGCAGTCATTTGAGAAATGGGCCATTGATTTTATAGGACCGATAGCACCTGTCGCAAGACACTCACAGGCCAGGTACATCATAACCGCAACAGACTATCTAACCAAGTGGAAAGAAGCGGTACCAGTGAAGGATTGCACGGCCGAAACAGCATCTTGATTCATCTTTGAAAATATCATCAGCAGATTTGGCTGCCTCAGAAGTCTGACCAGTGATCAAGGTACACATTTTATCAATGCAATGATCAAATCTCTATTAGAAAATTTCATGGTACAACATCATAAAAGCAGTTCGTACCACCCACAAGCTAATGGTACAGTAGAAGCATTCAATAAGATCCTAGAAAAGGGCCTAACGAAGATTTGCAATGCTGATCGAGACGACTGGGATGAACGTATACCAGCAACATTGTGGGCGTATAGAACAACTGTCAAAAGACTAAACAACCAGACACCGTTCCAGCTGGTGTACGGAAGGGAAGTGGTAGTACCGGCCGAATTTATCATACCAAGCATGCTAATCGCATCATCACTACAACTATCAGAGGAAGACTCATTGAAAGAGTGATTACGAGAGCTACAAGAACTTGAACAGGACAGGTTTTTAGCGGAATTTCATCAGACTGTCTAGAAAGACAGACAAAAAGCTTGGCATGGCCACCATATAAAGCGCAAAACGTTTACGGTCAGAGGAAAAGTTTTACTGTATGAAAGCAAGTTCCAGAAGTTCCCAGGCAAACTAAGAATGCATTGGTTGGAACTGTACCATGTGATTGAAATCCGAGATTCAAGAGCAGTTTAGTTAACACAACTGGACGACCAGATATTTCCAGAATGGGTGAATGGCACACGCCTGAAGCCCTATCTCGAGTAAGTTTCATTATTTTTTTTTTCTCAATAACTCTCGCAACCGAGAGGAGTCAATAGGGTAGCATAGAATAGGTAAAGTCTATAGCTCTCTCGCACCCGAGAAGAGAATAGATAGAACTCCAAATAAAACAGAACCGCATAACAAAAGAAACTCATAGTTGCGATGCGGAGACTGCATCGCAACTGATTGTGGCCGAGGGGAGGGTAGTGTCCAGCGTGTCATCCATGTCAGAGAGCCAAACGTGTCGAATATCATTCCATCATCATGACCCATCATTCCCATGTGAGTCTGTAGGATTACAGAGATTTGAGAAGTAATTGCTATAATTAGTATTGTCCATACCACAATAAATTTTCCATATTAGGCCATGGCCAACTTCGCCGAACTCAAGGCATCAGCGTCGGCAAAGGTCCCCGACTTGGGGCCCTTGTTTGGACAAGGAGAGGAAATGGAGAAGACCGGGCCAGCCATAGAGGCAAGCGGACCAATGGAGACCGAGGCAAGGGAAAAGGATTGACTCGAGATGAGTCAATAGCATGTGGTTGGGGCCTGTTGGGGCCCTTGTTTTTTAAATGAAACGGTTTTGAGTCGAGGGTAACAGGTGGCAGAGCGCAACCACGGTAGACAGAGAGTTGTCACGGTTGTGAAGAGCCGAAGAGCAGGTGGCACGACAGTTGCGGAAACTAGCACAGATGGCAGAAAGGAGCAACAAGAACAAACAGCAAAACTCCCAGTGATCAGGGAGACACAGCAAACAGCAGAGCGGAAAAGAAGGGAAAACTGACAATCGCATTGGCAAAGGAACAAATAGGCAGTCGGCCAGCGTAGACAGCAGGTTGGTGCAGTAGGGATCGAAAAAAGGGAGCCGTAGGAGAGCTCTGTTCGCTCTGTTCGTTCTGTTCACTCTGTTCATTATGTTATGTTCCATTTGATGATATTTTAATCAATCCTGCTAGGATCGCTCTGAGGAGAAATGTAACTGTCAACTATTGTCAATGCAATATACTCTTATCTGGGTTTGATGTCCTGAATTCTGTGATGTGTATATGGTTAAGATGAATGTATTGGCCGTGTTAAAATTTGATTTTTCATCCTGAATATGTTGATGAGTAGTATCTTGTGCAAAGTAGTTAAGCCTATTCGAAGCACTTAGATCTGTCTGTTTTATTCTATGGTTGTGATTGATCGATATCTGATCTGTTCCTAATCTTACTAAGGTCACGGCACGCCTCGGGTGAGACTCTCTGCTCTTCGGAGTAGAGTGAAAATGTTGGCATTGTGCTAGACTACTGCGGAAACCTTCTTGGCCTCTATCCTGAACCTGGGTCTTGCTCAGAGACCACCTTTCTCGCCAACAAGCGGACCTTCCCAACTGGGACAGCTTGTGGGCAATCATGCGTCAAAAAGAACTCCGCAGAATCACCAAGAAGCAATACAGCATGGGATCGAGTAAGGTGAAGAAGGAAGATGAAGAAGATGCAGCCTTGGCATCAAAGAGGTAGCAGGGAAAGAAGAAGAAGAATCTATCAAAGATCAAGTGCTTCTAGTGTGGCGAACTAGAAAATTTCGCCATCAATTGTCCTCAAAAGAAAAAGCACAAGGAAGCTTCTTATTCCAAGGCTGTTGTGGCAGATGATGGGTCAGAAGATGATGCAGCCATGAGCGCTCATGAACCACGAAAGTGGGGCAACATGGATCTGTAGAGCAGCTACAGAATGAGGGCGGGATCCTTGAGTAGCTCATCTCTTGGATCACATTCGAGCTACGGGAGCCTTAAGACAGTAGCGAGACAAGTGGAGCAATGGGTGCAAAGATCACGAATGAAGCAAAGGCAGATCTGAAGGCTGGAAGGATCAGCACAGTGCAGATGTGCAGCAACAGCATAGGGGCTGATGTGACTTTAGCAGTGCAGAGGGAGTTTGCTTATGCAATGCAGAGTTGTAGCTGTGCATCATTCTCCAGATGACAACACAGATCAGCAGCCAATGGAACTTCAATAATGAGGTTGCAGCCCAACTGACTTGTCTGTCAAAAGATTGGGCAGGAGATTCAATTGCTTCTCTCAGCAACTGAAGTCGCGGTGCAACAAATTAGCAATGGAAGTGCTATGGGCAGCACAGATGCAACAGATTGAGAGGGAGCTGCAGTACAGATGTGGCAGTGGTGGTGATAGCGTCATGGGCAGTAGTACGGAATGGCAGCAGCAATGCAGAGTTGAGTGGCAACTAGCCAAGCATCAGCAACACAGAAACCAGTGCCCAAAATCTTGTAATACATGGTGTGATGTACTGCTAGAGCACACTACGTGCTAAGAGGGAGAGTTGAGATTTTGTGTAGTGGGAGTAGCATCAGATGTGCTCTAGCTCCCAAAATTTGTGGAGGGACTAGAGTACACATGATCTACAAGACCCAGAAAGGGATTTGGGAAATTTGGGAGATATTTGATTAATTAATTATTTTAATGTATTTCCTAAGTCTAAACTTAGGAAAATTAAATAATTAAAGTTAATTAAATTAAACATGTGATGAAATTGTCTTAAGTCACACGGATCAAGCTTTCTTTTAATGTTAGCCATTGATTCAAGATCTGATCATGGTCGTTGGTTTCCCAACGAGAAAAGTATAAAGGAAAGGCTTGGGGTCATTTGTAAAGACACACAAAGGCAAAGCACTGAAGCTAAGCTGAGATTCTAGGGCAGGGTTTGCAAAGAATTCTCAAAAGTGTTTCAACTGCAGAGAGGGGAGTTTAGACAAAGGGGATGGTATGATCCCAGAGTCTAGAATTAGCAAGAGACAGAGGGAAGCATCCAGAGGCAGTGCAGAGAAGTAGGAGCAGCAGGAGCAGCAGCAACAGCAGCAACAGAGAGGGCAGCAGCTGCGTGGCGTAGAGGCAGCTTTAGCTACGCAGGTGCTGCGCAGTCACTCCCAGGGCAGCGTTAGTGAGCTGGAGACCCTCAGGGGTTGCGCAGAGACCCTCAGGGTCAACGTAGGGACTGCGTCACCCAATCTGCGTTTACGCAGCCCTTTCCAGGCCAGCGCAGAGGGACACAGAGGCTGCAGAGGCTGACGCAGGGGCTTCAGGGGCAGCGCTGGGGTTTCTAGGGCCTAGATTTGGTTGAGTCCTGTAAATCCCGTTTGAGGGTGTGGATCAGTCAATATTTTGGCTTCAAAACAGTCGGTGAGTTGCAGATCTATATTTTCTCTGTCGAGTTTTCCAGATCTGGAACCCAGATTTGTTATATTCAGAAATACCCTTAATAATAAAACCCTCCAGCAGCCAAAGACCAGTTTTCCCGCATTGGGTTTTTCCAGGGACTATTGTCCAGAAAATCATTGTGTTACTTTGTCTATGTGTGCATGTACTTTTTCTAGATCTGAATTGGTGAAAGTCTGTTACGTGTTTTGCTTCAATATTAATCTGAATTTTCAGCTTAATAACTTGATTAAGTAGGAGGAGCATAACCAAATCTAACAGTAGATTTCTGCATAAGTAACATTCAGAAATCATCACACCATTTAGCCAATACTACCCCTCGCTACTCTTCTAGATATTCTTAGCAAACCCGCCCTAGAATTCCAGCTCAGTCTCTCAGCTCTGCCTCCGTGTGTGTGTCTCCAACTAACCCTGAAGCCTTTCTCTTATAATTTTTGTTGAGACATCAACGATCGTGATTTAATCTCTTATCAACGGCTGAGATTAAAAGACTGCTTGATCCGCGTCACTTAGAAAATTTCATCACGTGTTTAATTAATTCACGTTATTTTTTCTAATTTCCTAAGTTAGACTTAGGGTCCTCATTAAAAAAATTAATTATTTTAATATCTCACACATTAGATGAAATTTCTCCAAACGCTTTCTGGGTTTTGGAGGTCTTGTGTATCTTATCCCTTCCACAAAATTTCAAGGCTAAAGCACACCCGATGCTACCCCAATACACAAAATCTCAATAGTAGATCCATCTTGATCCTACAATTGATCTCTCCTGAGGTCTGGGGACCACTTCCCAGACATCATTCGTCATGATGGAACTGTACTCTTCCACCATTGCATCTACCCACACCTGGTGCTGAGCTGCTTCCCGAAAGCTGGAAGGTTCCCCGACCTGTGCAACCAAGGCTTGATACCTCTCAAGTTGCTTACATTGTCTCTTCTCATTTCGGGGGACTCCGACAAAGACTTTTGCATCCCTAAGAATTTGTGGTAGTTCCCTACTCGTTCTCCCACTGGTAGTGGGCGGATTTACCTGCTCTCCCTCCTGCAAGTCCTCAGGAGAAATGTCCCTTGGATCCCCATGCCTTGGAAAGGCAGCTGAATTATCTGTCGCCAGTTGTTGAGGTTGAACCAGCAGATCCTCCTCAGACTGCGTAGCAGAAGGCAACTTGTGGGATCTTCTAAAGGCCCTCTCCTCCATGAATTTCACATCCCTTTGCACCACAACTTTCCTGCTCTCGGGAATATAGATGCGATATGTCTTTGCATTCTCACTGTATCCCACCAAATACCTCTTTTCTGCAGTCATATCCAACTTCTTCCTCTTCTCAATGGGCATATGACAGTAAGTTGTACTGTCAAAGATCTTAAAGTGACTCACTTCAGGCTTGCTGCCAGTGAAGACACTTTCCGGCGTGATCTTTCCCAGTGCAACATGAGGGATCCTGTTCTGAACATAGACAGTTGTATTACAAGCTTCAACCCACAGAAATTTGGGCATGTCTTGATCATACAACATCGCCCTTGCAGCCTCGACAATAGTCCTGTTTTTCCTTTCTACCACACCATTCTGCTCTGGATTGTATGGAGCAGTCCACTCTCTTCTGATACCTTCCCTTCCGCAGAACCCAGTGAATTCCTTGTATGTGTATTCACCACCATTGTCTGAACGCATCACCTTGATCTTATTTCCTGTCAGATTCTCTACCAGAGCTTTAAACTCTTTAAACTGACAGAAGACTTCGTCCTTGGTCTTCAAAAAGTAGATCCAGGTTTTTCTGGAATGGTCATCAATAAAGGTGATGAAATACTCGGCACCACTAAGATCTCTAGTGAACATTGGTCCACAGATATTCGAGTGTATCAAGCCCAATACACTTTGGGCCCTATTGATGCTTCTATGATACATTGCCTTGGCATATTTACCCAATACGCACCCTCTGCAGACATTGTCCCGCTTGGTGCTCAGTTTTGGAACTCCTGTGACAGTTTTCTTGAGAATTTTTAATGCCCCATGATGAAGATGTCCCATTCTTCTGTGCCATAGTTCATTCAGGTCCATTTCATCAGCGCTGCCAATTAGTGCCATTGGGGATTCGAGCTGCAACTTATAAAGTTTGTTGCTCCTTACTTCGATTTGTACTTTCTTCTTCCAACTGGGGTGTTTGACGTAAACCCTGTTACCAATAAAGTAAATGTCATAACCTCGGTTTTGAAGTTGAGACACTGAGAGCAAGTTCATCCCCAGCCCAGGCACATGCAGCACATTAGTGGTCCGAAGCTTATTTCTAGCCTCAGTATGAAATACTATGGTACCTCTTCCAATAGGGGTACATTTTGCTTTATTACCCATGGTTATTTTAAAATTCATCTGCTCCTCACGGTAGTTGGAAAAACATTCCTGCACTTTTGTCATATAAGCAGAAGCTCCACTGTCAATGTACCAAACCTCAGGAGAAGCAGTGCTTGACACACAAGCAAATTCTTCTTCAAGTCTGGATGCCAGAACAGAAACATTGTGATCCATTTGTTCTATCATGCTTCTTTCCCTCTCTGGAGAACTGCGTGAACCCCTCTGAGCTGCTACCGCAATGTTAGATTTTGTTCACATGTCGATTCTCCTGTTACTCATCTCTGGCTCTGATACCATGTGAAAATTTTCAATCTAGAAATCTATAGTTGCAGTGATAGATTTATTTCTCCTACTTATTATTTCAATAAGTAATTTATAGAAATCTATCAATAAACTTCGAAATAAATACTACTGCAACATTCACAATTATATATGCAAAGAAGTAAACAGTAAAGAACATAAGCATAAGAATCAATCACATGTACACAATTATTTTTGGAAAAATGTCCCCGAAAAAACCCAATGCGGGAAAACTGATGCAACAGATGAGGGTTTTATTAATATTCTTCAACAAATGAATCTTTACAAGGAATACACTGGCAGATAAAATCTGAAAACACCTGAGGCAGAATTCTCGACTCCTCCCGACAATTACCTGACACACAGATTAGCCTCTGCCTCCTTCTGTGCCTGTCTGCGTGTTTCTCTGTGCAGTCCTTGCACTGGACTGCGCAAGTCTGCGTAGGCTTTGCATGGGTTCACTGCGCTGCAACTCTACGCTGCCTCCTGTGGCCCATTGCGTCCCCCTGTCCTTGAGCTTAGTCACTGCTGACTCCCTCCTCCTTCTGTTTCTACAACTCTCCGCCCTGCAACTCTCCCACTGAGATCGAATTCTATTCCTTCAGAATTGATCTCCTTTGGAAGCTGAGTGTATGCCCGACTTTTTTTTCAAATGACCCTCAAGCCTTCTTTTATAATCTTCTCGTTGATGAATCAACGACCTAGATTAGAAGTCTAATCAATGGCTAAATTAAAACTTGACTTGATCTTTGTTTTCTAGAAGATTCACACTCTATCTTATTAACACCCTTTAATTATTTAATTTCCCTAAGTTTAGACTTAGGGTCTCCATTAAAATAATTAATTATTTTAGTAAGACATGAACCAAGTGGAATTTCCACAAACGGTTTCTGGGTTCTTTGGAATATTGATGTCCAAGTCTCCTCACAAAGTTTGAGACTTAGAACACTTTCCGATACTACAAAAATCAATAGAGCACTCACTCAACAAGTTTGATCTTCAAGGAAGAGAAGCAAAAAAGAGAGCAAAGTAGCTGGAGAAGAACAAAAAGAGTTGGGAAGACCTAATTCAAGTTTCTAGGCTATCTATCTCTCACACGTGTGAAGTTTTTTTGTAGTTGTTGGGGCTGAAATTGTTTCTACTGCAGGTCCGAAATTCTGTTGCTGGGGGCCAAAATTCTGGATTGAAGTTGCTGTTGGGTAGTTGTCACTTGGAAACTTTCACAATGATCATCTATTGAAGGGAAGGGTTGACCTGGTGGTTGGAGGAGGTCGTTGTCTAGGTCTAAGAGGTCTTGGGGTGTCTCATCTTGATTTGACTTTACTAGTGGAAGAGTTGGACTGGGTTTTCACCTTAAAGCGGTTTTTCCCAGGCTAAGCTACTATATCTTGTGTCTCTTGTTCTTGTGGTCTTCAGATACATATAATTTGGTAATTGTTTGATGAAAGACATTCTAATAAATAAGTAAAAGAAGCCAATATAATTCACAAGTAATTATCAAGAAAGATGAATCAAACCCTAATTCCTATAAGCATTGATTTCTCAACACACTAGAGCTAATGCTCTGATCTTTTGTGATGCATGGATGCTAGGGAAAGACCATGGAGAGTCTAGTCTGACTAGACCTGAGCTTGGTGAGATACCTTGCTTGGAAGAAGACTCAGTTATTGTATCCCAGATGTTCCATGGAAGTCTTGGTTTTTGTATTGACGCAAAAGTTGAAGGCCTGGGATTTGAGGATTTAAACCCTAGGATGGACATGTATATTTGCAGGATTGTGCTAGAGTTGCCTTGTCATGTACATGTGTGATGTAACATGGCTAGGGTTTGTAAATGCTAAGGAAGACAACATGCTAGTGTGATACGATCTTAGTGCATGTGCTAAGAAGGTCTTGTCAGTGTTGATGCTATGTAATGTTCCCAATTTGTATGGAACATTAATTTTGCCATTGTCACATAGGAGATAAATAAAATGGGTAGGAGACCCATTCATTTCATGAATAGGGAATAAAAATCCTCTTAATATGAAGGAGGATCACTTATAGAGCTAGATTTCACACCTCCATGTGTGAAAGGGGGCTTTTGCAAGATGAATAGGTCAAGTTTGACCAAGTCAAACAGCGCAGTGGCATGAGGTGGAGAGCACATTGTGGGCCAGCGCAATGGGATAAGGAGGGAAGCTTCTAGAGGAAGGAAACCCTAATGAGTGGGGTCCATTGAGAGGGAGCTCACATTGTTTAAAAGGAGGGCAAGGTAGCCATTGTAAATCATCTTGAGTATTATTCATCTTTGGTCCTTTGGACTCTCTGCAACTTCTTGCTGCTTAGCAAGAATTGCCGGGAAATTCCTGTTTAGGATTTCCTCTCCTTCTTGAGTAGCTCTTAGAGGATTGCACTCCATTTCCCATATTCAGACACTAAGGTCAAGCATCATCCTTCTTCATCAGCGCAGTTTCAACTGGAGATTGTGCATTGTTGCTGGGTGTTGCTGGGGAGGTTTTCTACAACACCATCCTTGGCTATTTATTCAGAGGAGGGAGCTTCCATCCCTTTGGGAAATCAACAAGGGAGGTTCATGAGCTTATTCCACCATCTTTGGCACCAGTCCAACCACTTGCCATCATATGCCGCGCAGTGCCTCTCTTAGACAGCGTTATTCTTGGAGAACATTTGTTGTGAGGGATTAGCAAATACTTGGAGGGTGAGATCTTAGGTGAAGGGATCAACCTTTCACTTCAGATTTCCATTGGAGGAGGGTTCTTCATTTGATGCAGCCATTCCAGCCTTCTCCATCTATTTCCAGTTCTTGAGTTGCTGCTACCCAGCAACTCCTGCATTTCTGCATAAGTGCCATTTTGCTTGTATTTCAGCCAATCTTTCTAGAGGATTGATGTATTGTATTTTCAGAGGTTGAGATCATGCTCCCCCACTTAATTTGAGCTTCATATTGTCATATCCTTCTATTGTTATCATTTTGCAGCAGTACTCTATAAAAGACTGCGCAGTCATAGCCTGCAGTTTCTTATCTACAGCAGTGTGCTTCATATTTATCATGCATGTAATGAGAGTGATGTAGGGGAATTGGACACTAGCCAGCAATGTAGGAGTTTTGTCCACATGTTGTGGCTAGGAGGATTTGAAAACATTCGAATTGTTACAGCTAGGTGTCACCACCTTAGCTGATTGTATTATTTAGATTAATTAGAGTCATAGGAAGTCGAATAGCTCAGTTAGTCTAGCTGTCATATTTCAGTTCATTGAACTATTGTAGTTAGACTGTTGATTTTCCAAAATGGTCCTCACTGAGGAACCGAAGAGTCACTCTGTAATGTATATAATTGTATCCTTCGGATGTATAGAAAAAGGGGGAGAAGGATAAGAGAATTTTTGCAATAAAATCTGGGTACAAACAATTGCTTCCAGTTGAATGAATTTCAAATTCTGTTGACTATCCATTGTCTTGAAATGTTACTAGTGAGAAAATTCATTTGATTGTGAGGCGATTGTGTATTGGCAATTCCGTTTCTGTCTGTGAATTCCTGTGAACTGTTTGAATAATCCCTGCGCATTTAATCCCGCTCGTAGGCATGGTCTGTATAGAGAATCCTGGTTAACATTGATGGTGTTCCCGAATAAAGAGATAACCTTGTTTTACTGTTAGTTGAAGCCAGAACCCGGGACTAAACCCTGAGTTAGCGTATGCAAGGGAGATCATAACCCGATGTAACCCGGGTCAACCTCGTACCAAAACCGAAAGCGGAATCGTAAAAGTGGGTTACCCCATTTCGCACCGCCTTTGGTGCGGAAGCGGTATTTCTGGGTCGAGGAGCGATTCCATTCATTGAACAACACATGGCTTAGGCGAAGTTTCAGAACCGCCCCTTAAAGTACGCCATCGCGCGTTAACCTCTGACGGTGGACGTCGGGCGAAATCACGGAGAGCCGTCGATTTGGAAGAAGGCCATCTAACGGTGAGTATTTGCGGAAGATGCGCGAAGTCTAATAAAGAAGCCCAAAGGTTAACTACGGTACGACGCGAGCAGTTGATTGGACAATCGTTTATATATGTGGGCCCGAACCAAAGGTCTGTTGTAAAGTCATTTGATTTAAAAAGGCAACGTATTAATACGAAGTTATAACTTTGATTATAAGGGCGGAGGTGAAATATCAAGTCGAAAATATATTATATAACATCAGAAGGTAGTGTATATGTTTGTTTGTCAATTTCTCTGAAATTGACAAATAAATTCAGAGAAAAAGGAATTAGGCCACGTGGAGTGAAGAACGGGGTTCATCAAAGAGAAATGCTGACAGGGCCACGTGGTTGTTGACCATCCCTCCATTGGAGCTGACTTTTGGCGTTGCTGCGTCATTTGTGGTATCAGAGCCAGGTTGACGTTGTTTTGCTGACATGGCAGTCAGAGTTGGAAGAGGTGCTGGTAGAAGAAGACCTATTGCCAACGCTGAGGTGTTGGGGATGTTGCAAAGGGTCGAGGCCAGAATAGATGCCATGGAGCGAAGACAGCCCAGAGATCCTGAAGACATCAGTGAACCTGAGACAGAAGAAGCAGAAGAAAATGTGGAAATTCCTCCTGACATGAGGCTCCTTAGGACTGTTCTGGGGTCTGCAGTTAAGCCCAGAATTGAAGTGTCGAGTTATGCAGGGGGACTGAATCCAGAAGAACTAGTAGACTGGATGAATGAAATGAACAAATGCTTCGATTATGAAGAGCTAAGCGAAGATAAAAAGGTCAAGTTTGCAGTGACAAAGCTGAAAGGACATGCTGCACTTTGGTGGGATGGAGTGCAGGAAGAAAGGAGGAGAGTTGGCAAGCAACCTATCAAGAACTGGACCAAAATGATGGCCAAATTGAAAGGTAAATTCCTACCTAGTGATTACCAGCTGACATTGTACAAACAAATGCAAAACCTGAGACAGAGGTTGCTGACAGTAAAGAAATACACAGAGGAATTCTACAGAGTGAGCATAAGAGCTGGGCAATTTCAAGATACACCAGAGAAGACTGCTAGATATGTAAATGGTCTCCAACTGGAGATCCAAGATGAGATTGGTCTTCTGTCTCCTAAGACAGTGGAAGAGGCTTATCAGATGGCCTTGAAAGCAGAGGAGAAACTCCTGAGGAAACAGTCTGCCAAGAAGAGAGGTACTTTCCGTGGGAAGGGAAGTCAGGGTGGTAGAGGAAAGTCTACACCTAGGAATGGAGCTAACAGTAGCTCAACTCCGAATGCATCTACAGAGGATGATGCAAGGGGCAGAAGGGGTTCTTACAGAGGAAGAGGAAGAGGAGACAGAGGCAGAGGCAGAGAGTTGAGGTGTTATAGATGCCAGGGAGTGGGACATAAGCACTATGAGTGTCCAGAGAATGTGGGTACTGGTCCAAGAAATGGTGTTGTTGCCCAGGCTGAAAAAGAGGCAGAAATTGAAGAAGAAATTCTTCCATAGAGGGGAGAATCCTTAGTGGTAAATAAGGTCCTGTTGAAGCAAGCTAAAGAAGTCGTTGAGCCTGCACAAAGGAAGACTTTGTTTAGGAGCATCTGCAAAGTCCGAGGGAAATGCTATCAGCTAGTCATTGATAGTGGCAGCAAAGACAATCTGGTTTCCACTAAGGTAATAGAAAAATTGAAGCTAAAGACAAGGGAGCATCCAACTCCCTACAGGGTGTCCTGGCTGCATAAAGGGCACTAGCTGGTTGTGAAAGAACAATGTGAGATAGAGCTGCAAATGGGCAAATACAAAGATAAGGTCCTGTGTGATGTAATGCCCATGGACATACTGCTGGGTAGACCTTGGCAGTTTGACAGAGCAGCAGTGCATGATGGCAAGAAGAACACTTACAAGTTCTTCAAAGATGGGGTGCATCATACATTGATACCCATGGAAGAAGGAGAGCCATCCAGCAGAGTGATTGATCCAAAGACCTTGTTGCTGAGCGGGAAGGAATATCTGCAGCAGATAGAAGAAGATGAGGTAAGATTTGCTTTAGTTTGCAAGCCTAAGGTAGTTCTTACTTCTACAAAGATTTCTGATTTACCAGTAGAGATATAAGAGATGTTAGACAATTACTGTGACATTGTTGTGGATGATTTACCTGATGAGCTGCCACCTGTGAGAAAGATCAACCATCAGATAGATTTTATCCCTGGTTCAAGTCTGCCAAATAAGGCAGCCTACAGAATGACTCCCAAGGAAAATGAGGAAATCAGGAGACAAGTACAGGAGTTGGTGGACAAAGGACTGATCAAAGAAAGTCTGAGTCCATGTGCAGTACAAGTAGTTTTGAGCCCAAAGAAAGATGGAGGCTGGAGGATGTGTACTGATTCCAGAGCAATTAATAAGATCACAATTAGGTACAGATTCCCTTTACCCAGAATTGAAGATCTAATGGACTGTTTGAGTGGTGCTAAATATTTCTCAAAGATAGATTTGAAGAGTGGATACCATCAGATTAGAATAAGAGAGGGTGATGAGTGGAAAACCGCCTTTAAAACAAATGAAGGACTGTATGAATGGATGGTAATGCCTTTTGGGTTGTTAAATGCACCTAGCACTTTTATGAGACTTATGAATGAAGTGTTGAAAGAATTCATTGGTAAATTTGTGATAGTATATTTAGATGATATACTAGTTTTCAGCAGAACTAAAGAATAACATTTAAGGCATCTTAATCATGTCTTGAAGAAGCTGCACCAGGAGAAACTACTGATAAATTTGAAGAAATGCTCATTCATGAAGGAAGAGTTGGTGTATTTGGGTTTTGTTGTTTCTGCAGAAGGATTGAAGATGAACCCAGAAAAGGTTAAGGCAATTGTGGAGTGGCCTTCACCCAGGAATGTCTTTGAGGTAAGAAGTTTCCATGGACTTGCTAGTTTTTATAGAAAGTTTATAAGAAACTTCAGTAAGATTAATGCACCCATAATTGAGACCATAAAGAAGAGCAAACAGCCATTTAAGTGGACTGCTGAAGCAGAAAGAAGTTTTAAACTATTGAAGCAAAAAATAACAGAGAAGCATGTTTTGATTCTGCCTGATTTTACTAAACCATTTCAAGTAAAATGTGATGCCAGTGGGGAAGCCATTGGAGCTATGTTGAGTCAGGATGATAGGCTTGTAGCCTATTTCAGTGAAAAGTTGAATGATACCAGAAGAAAGTATTCCTCTTATGAGAAGGAATTCTATGAAATTGTTCAGGCACTGAAGAAGTGGAGACATTACTTGATGTCCAGGGAATTTGTGTTATATTCTGACAATCATGCTTTGCAGTATATTGTGCAGCAGCCCAAGTTGAAGCATAAGCATGCCAAATGGGTTGAGTATCTCCAAGGTTTTAATTTTGTTTTAAAACATATAAGTGGCCAAGTCAATAAAGTAGCTGATGCTTTGAGTAGGAGACACTTACTTGTTCAAGAAAATAATTTTGAGGTTGTAGGATTTGATTTTCTCAAGGAATTGTATAAAACAGATCCTGATTTTAAGGAAGCATTTGAGGCATGCAGTAACCCTGTCTTAACAGATAGAAGCCAGTGGCTGGATTATTTTCTGCAGGAAGACTTGTTGTTTAGAAAGAACCAACTGTGTGTACCAAAATGCTCCATGAGAGAAAATTTGATCAAAGAGAAGCATAGTGGTGGACTTGCTGGACACTTTGGTACTGATAAGACTTATGAGCAGCTGAGTCACTTTTATTTCTGGCTCAAGATGAGAGCAGAAGTGGACAAGTTTGTGAAGAATTGCAAAATCTGTCAGTATGCTAAAGGAAGGAGCCAGAATGCAGGATTGTACACTCCCTTGCCTATTCCAGATAGGCCTTGGGACATGGTGAGTATGGATTTTGTTCTAGGATTGCCCAAGACTCAGAGAGGGAATGATGCAGTCTTTGTTGTGGTGGACAGATTCTCCAAAATGGCACATTTTATTCCATGTTACAAAACTAGTGATGCCACCCATGTTGCTAACTTGTTCTTCAAGGAAGTTGTTAGATTGCATGGGTTGCCCAAGAGTATTGTTTCAGACAGAGATACCAGATTTGTGGGTCATTTTTGGAGGACACTGTGGAAGAAACTTGGTACCAAACTAAGTTTCAGCTCAGCTTATCATCCTCAGACTGATGGACAAACTGAGGTAGTGAATAGAAGTCTGGGAAATTTATTGAGAAGTCTTGCAGGAGAGCATCCCAAGCAGTGGGATCATATTTTTCCCCAGGCAGAATATGCATATAATGACTCACCAAACAGGAGCACAGGGCAGAGTCCATTTCATATTGTTTATGGAATGCATCCCAGAGGAATATCAGAGTTAAGAAATCTGGGAAGAGCAGAGCTAAGGAGTGCAGATGGTGAAGAATTTGCTTCAAAGATCCAGGCCATACATGAACAAGTGAAACAGCAACTACAAAGCAGCAACATCAAATACAAAAACAAAGCAGACTTGAGCAGAAAGAAATTCATTTTGAAGTAGGAGATCAGGTTTTGGCACACTTGAGAAAGGAGAGATTCCCAAAGAAACAGTATAATAAACTGAAGTTCAAGAAGATTGGGCCATGCAAGATACTTAGGAAGTTTTCTGCAAATGCTTATGAGATTGAATTGCCACCTGATGTTGGAATATCTCCCATTTTTAATGTTGCAGATTTGTACAAGTATGAGGATGATGGTGCAGAAGAAGGATCAGCAGACAAGGAACAGATTGAGTGGAAGGAGCAGTTACCTCCAGCACAGCCATTGCAACCAAAGAAGATATTGGACAAGAGAGTGTTCTGAAGAACTAGAGGACAAGAGTACTTTCAGTACTTGATCAAATGGAAGGACAAGCCAGAGGAAGATGCCACTTGGATGACTGAAGGAATGTAGCAGAAGATAGGCAGATCAGTGGACGAGCTCATGGACAGGAGCCCATGAAGAAGATTGCCCTCAGGATTCTGATGCAGGGGCATTGGACACTAGCCAGCAATGTAGGAGTTTTGTCCACATGTTGTGGCTAGGAGGGTTTGAAAACATTCGAATTGTTACAGCTAGGTGTCACCACCTTAGCTGATTGTATTATTTAGATTAATTAGAGTCATAGGAAGTCGAATAGCTCAGTTAATCTAGCTGTCATATTTCAGTTCATTGAATTATTGTAGTTAGACTGTTGATTTTCCAAAACGGTCCTCACTGAGGAACCGAAGAGTCACTCTGTAATGTATATAATTGTATCCTTCGGATGTATAGAAAAAGGGGGAGAAGGATAAGAGAATTTCTGCAATAAAATCTGGGTACGAACAATTGCTTCCAGTTGAATGAATTTCAAATTTTTTCGACTATCCATTGTCTTGAAATGTTAATAGTGAGAAAATTCATTTGATTGTGAGGCGATTATGTATTGGCAATTCCGTTTCTGTCTGTGAATTCCCGTGAACTGTTTGAATAATCCCTGCGCATTTAATCCCGCTCGTAGGCGTGGTCTGTATAGAGAATCCTGGTTAACATTGATGATGTTCCCGTATAAAGAGATAACCTTGTTTTACTGTTAGTTGAAGCCAGAACCCGGGACTAAACCCTGAGTTAGCGTACGCAAGGGAGATCGTAACCCAATGTAACCCGGGTCAACCTCGTACCAAAACCGGAAGCGGAATCGTAAAAGTGGGTTGCCCCATTTCGCACCGCCTTTGGTGCGGAAGCGGTATTTCTGGGTCGAGGAGCGATTCCATTCATTGAACAACACGTGGCTTAGGCGAAGTTTCAAAACCGCCCCTTAAAGTACGCCATCGCGCGTTAACCTCCGACGGTGGACGCCGAGCGAAATCACGGAGAGCCGTCGATTTGGAAGAAGGCCATCTGACGGTGAGTGTTTGCGGAAGATGCGCGAAGTCTAATAAAAAATCCCAAAGGTTAACTACGGTACGACGCGAGCAGTTGATTGGACAATCATTTATATATGTGGGCCCGAACCAAAGGTCTGTTGTAAAGTCATTTGATTTAAAAAGGCAGCGTATTAATACGAAGTTATAACTTTGGTTATAAGGGCGGAGGTGAAATATCAAGTCGAAAATATATTATATAACATCAGAAGGTAGTGTATATGTTTGTTTGTCAATTTTTTGTCAATTTCTCTGAAATTGACAAATAAATTCAGAGAAAAAGGAATTAGGCCACGTGGAGTGAAGAACGGGGTTCATCAAAGAGAAATGCTAACAGGGCCACGTGGTTGTTGACCATCCCTCCATTGGAACTGACTTTTGGCGTTGCTGCATCAGAGAGGCTTGTATTGTATTGGTTGAATGACTGAATCCTCAAGTTATTGCATCCCTTTTACTGTTGTAATCACATATGTTGGCTATTTACTTCTTCTCATAAGCAAGCTCAGAGAAATAACGCAGAGAATCCATTGTATGCTCATATATTGTTGCAGCCCAATTCTTTGGGTAATTTCCGAAGGGAACTAGGTGTGGGAGGCTTGTTTCACCACCCTAGAAGGATTTCTTTGATCCCAATCCTTGGATTTTGGTCTTAGACACAGGGATCCAAGTCTTGGTATCAAATCCTGCTGCCTCCATTTCTGGAAAAACCATTTTCCAGCCATGGATTGCTAGGCATTCCTAAAAAGGAACATTACAGTGGTATCAGAGCACCTTTCTTGGCTCAGCCTGTGGCCTTCAAGCCCAAGAAAGAAGAAGAAGAAGATGATGCAAAAGATGAGCTTGATCTCATCTATTTTTAGGACAAAGAAGAGCCTCCCCAAGGAGGAGAAGCAAAGAGAAGAAGAGGAAGGTCCATGCACTTCCTATTCTCAAAAAGAAAGCAAGCATGAGAGATGCTTGGATCATCAGGTTCTAGATCAACACCTGAGTGAGTATAAATCCCATTCTGCAGCATTCAGGGGAGCTACAGCGTTCCCACAGTTTATTCAGCAGAAGGAGGAGAGAAGGCCCTATGGCAGAAGAGAAATCAAAGGCAATAGGTTTCTATTGTCTACATTTGATGGGAACACTTTAGCTAGAGCTTGGGTGAAAAAGCTAGAGGCATTTTTCTTGCTACATCCAGTGGCAGAAAAAGAAGCAGTGGAGATTGCAGCGCTACACATGGAGGATGAAGCCTCTGATTGGTGATTCAAACCCTTGGTCCATTCAAGGGTGAATTCTTTTACAGAATTTGCTCAAAGGTTGATCCAAACCTTTGATGGAGAGAGGACAAAGGCAGAGAAATCCATTCCACCATGGGAGGAGAATTGCACCAACGTTGTCACAGCTTTGGGAGGGTAGCCTTTTACATCTATGGAGGAGGCAGCCATTGCATTGGAGGAGACAACTACTGCAGCCACACAAGAAGACCCCAAGATCCACCAAAAAATGAGTGAAGTTCCACTTTTCATTTCAGCAAACAATTTAAGAGAATGTGGAAAGTTGAAACTCACATATAGAGGTCCAAGATCTATACACTTTGCTATTTTAGAGCACCATGATTGCACTGCGCTGTGCAAAGGGTTCAAGGAGGAGATGAACTCTCATCCTCATGCATCTTAGTTGAGTTGCATTCAGCCATTGAGGTTGGAGTGTGAACTTTTGGAGGATGGATTGAACCATGACACCCCCATGAAAAACAATGAAACAGATTCTGAACCAGAGGATGAAACAGCTACTACAACATTGGAGGGATTAGCAGCGCTGTTAAACATGGGTGGAGAGGAGATATTACCTCCATCACATTTGGGTCCTCATAGACCCAACACAATCATGGGTGAGAGGTCTCCTTTAGGAGGTCTCCAAGGAGCTGCATTCCAATCTTCCATGGAATGCAAGAGAGATGATTTAGTTTGGGAGGATGGTAGCCCTCATGGGAGGAGTACCAACGGAGGAGGAAGGAGAAGACATCCACAAGGAGCTGAGTGGGTGTGGATGAGGAGCAAGAGGCTGATTTACCACTTGCAAATCTATGATACTGGGCAGCAAGAGGCTTGGCTGCGTTGGCTCCTCTTGAAGGAGTTTGGCCATCACTTGGTGTACCCCTTTTCCACAACGATGGGAGTAGAGGAGAGGTGGCAGGATGTTTACATCATTGAGCAGCAGAGAGTAGGGATACATGGAGCTGATATGGCATATATATCAGTCATGATACCTTCATCACATGAGTTACATGATGTGAGCATGAAGAGGCAGCAAGCACTTGGATTGCTTGAGCTATCTTGGGGGGAGCACAAGCAGATTTGCTCTCATATGATGTATGGTGTTGCAGGAGTAGAGGAGGGCACTCTCATAGTGCAAAGGGATTACTCCTTAGCTTGGGCTAATCGGGAGGCATTTCCATCTTGGGAAAGGCTTCACATTTGCAGCAGCATCACCAGGGGTGTTCTTGAGAAGGAGCATGTCAAGAAACAAAGATTGGCATGGGCAAGAGCCTTTTTGCATGAGCTCACAGCGCTGACACTTGGGAGCAGGATCATATACATGGATCCATCTATCATCTTACTTCCAGCTTAAGGTAAGAGCCTTGTGTTTACATTTGCTGATTTATATATTCTTATCATCATGTTGCAGTACATGGCTCCTCAAAGGGGCAGATTTTTCATGTTGCTCCACCAACAAAGTTGGGCCAAACCATATGATGGAGATAGCCATCTTTTACATGGCCTTGGGCAAATGTTTTTTCCATTCTACCCATGTTCAGCTAATTCATATGATTAGCATTATATTTCAAAACATTTTGCCTTGTACATTTCTAAAGCAGCAGTTTGCAAAACTGTGTTATGCACCCATGGGAGACTGTTGGTACTTTCCAGCACCATATGAAACCATCAGTACTTCCTCTATTTTGATGATGAGCATGTTTCCATTTGCTGATATTGTCCATATTATTAGTGGGAGCATGATTGGTGAAATGACACATGAGTTGAATGTGTCTTTGAGGGGAGATGATCCCCATAGTTTATGCATTGCATGTTCTAGTGGGAACATGAGGGGAGACATGGCCACCACAGCCACCTATTTGCCTTCTTTTGAGGTGGGCCATGAGTTTGATGATGATATCCATCCATTGTATGTATATGGGCATGTATTTGATTTTTTATTGCTGATTCACTCATCTATTTACTATTCAGTAGTAGAGGTGATATTTTTTGTACAATGTTTGCCATGTTATTTGCTGCAGCTGCAGTGGATGAGGTTGCGTTGTAACCCTGTGAGACATTGTTTGTACCTTTCTGCACATGGTATAACCTACAGCAAACATGTCATTGGGGTATTCTACAATGTTCCACCAAGTCCCTTGGAGGTGGGAGCGAGGGGGCGAGGGAGTGCGGGAGCGGCCTATACAAAAGCTCCCTACCGATTTTTAGGAAACGTGGGGGGACGTCGGGGTCATAAAATTAAAAAATTATAAAAAATAAAAATATATATTAATATTATAATATTAATATATTATTATATTATATATGATATATCATTGAAACAATAATATAATATTATTTTTCATTTTTGCAAGGAATGTATAGACAGGTAAGTTGTAACAACCATCAATGATCATACACTTACATCATGAAAGATAAATGATAAAATCATAAATGATAAATGATAAAAATTAAAATTTAAAAATTATAAATCGATGAGTAATGAATCATGAATTATTTAACTGAAACGAATTTAAAACTTAAAACTTTAAAAGTTAAAACATAAAACATACATCATAGATTCATCATTCATATGTAACTTTGTCACTGCAGTGTATAATGATATAATCATTAATGAAACATCAAACATATAGTTTAAAGTTATGTTTGAAACAATGAAACATAAAACATAAATGATAAAAGTTTAAAACATAACTTCTGAATATCAAATGATATCATCATAATGATAAATAAGCATAAATGCTCAAGGTAATGCCCCACTATTCTCTGCATCCAGCTGCTGCACGAATATATCAGGATCAACCATGTCACCATCTGAATCAGAATCACTTGGATTCTCAAACATGCTAAGCGGCACACCAACCAACCCCGTTTGTGTCTCATCAAGCCTCTCCTCCATATCAATCTGTGCATCATCCTCTGGATCAACATCCCATCGGATTGCTGGTCCCTTCAAATACTCAGGTGTCTTCCTATGCTCAAGACATAGGGCACTGTGCACGGCAACTAACTTCTCAGCTCTTTTAGAGGTAAGCCTATTCCTCTTGATAGAGTGTATGAAGCTATATGTGGACCAGTTCCTCTCTGCTGCAGAGGAACTAGCAATCTGAGACAACACACGCATAGAAAGATGTTTGAGCTCTAGAGCACCATCCCCATTCATCCTCCACCAACCAACAGGGTCATCTTGGGCTAGATCATCGCGATCTGCCCGAGCACCATGTGTGTTGAAGGGGCCACTAAGAGATGCAAACTGAACAAACTGTCTTCGCAACTTTGCCCCCTCCTCCTCATTGTACATCTTTGCAATTGCAGCTAGGAAGCCACTCTTTACCTCTGGATCATCAATAGGAGGCACTCTCCCAAGCCTTTCAACATACCATTTTGGGTTTAATGCATATGCTGCCATGTGCAAAGGTGTGTTCATGCGATCCCACCTACGCTGAATGATGGGTCGAATCTGGGATGTATAGAACTCTAATGAGGGCTCTCTTTGCTGAATGGCTGCCTTCACACGACCCAACATGCTATCAAAGGTCTCATAGATTTCTCCAAGGCTAGGAGAATCTGTATCAGTGTAACGAATGACCTCCACAATAGGGCTCAAAAATGACACCAAATAAGCACAATCCGCCCACCAATCATTGTCCAACACCTGAAGCCTGACCTTCTTCCCTGAGTCTGTCTTTGATTCTAACCACCTTCCCCAGTCTGAACTCACAACCAAGGATTGTAGAGGTGCTTGTACCTCTAACATCCTCTCCAATAAGAGAAAATAGCTAGCATATCTAGTATTGGTGGGCTTGAGGAATTCCTTCCTCGTGTGAGCCCTGTACATGGCCAAAGAGGTGTGGTGATTGCAGAGAAACATCTGCACATCACTAGCAGTTGTCACCAAATCTGATATCCACTGAATTTTGCCCATGTCCTTCAGTGCATTATTGAGTACATGCACACAACAAGGAGTCCAAAAAATATGTCGATACTTGTTTTGAATCAATAACCCAGCTGATCTACAAACTGTTGCTGCATCTGTCACAACCTGCACCACACTATCAACACCAACATCCTCTATAGCTTCTCGAAGAAGCTCAAATTGGAAAGTTGCATCCTTGCGCTTTCCAGAACAGTCAACAGCTTTAAGAAAAAATGGACCTTGTGCACATGTCACTATGATGTTGATTAGTGGGCGTTTTCGGATGTCAGTCCATCCATCCATAACAATAGAGCAACCAAACATCATCCATGTTTGTCTCATTCTCTCTTTTGCACATTAATTTTAGACACTTGTCTATCTAAAATTGATGTTCTTAGCTTATGTTCTCCAGGTGGTACATAGGAAGGCCCTATTTTTGCAATTGCTTGGACCATTTCCTTGTAATAAGGTGAACGCACAACATGGAAGGGAATTCCATTGGCAAAAAGAAATTTGCCAATTGCATCATCTGTGTCATCTCGATCCATAATATTGTACATCCCAGACATTGTAGCACCCATAACAGAAGAACGAGATGCAGCTACGGAACCTGTAGCACCCTTTGACTTTTTTGATGAAACACTAGATGGATCAAAATTTCTGCTAGAAAACATTCCTTTTGTAGTGGCTGCCCTTTCTAGCCTCCAAAGTTGCTCTCTTAGAGCTGGAGTCATGTGCTTTAAGAGACACATATTGACTCCTTTACCTGTGATTGCTAAAATATGTTGCTTCACCCTCGTATAGCTGCCAACAAAGTGATGGCCACAAATATTGCAAACCCAATCACGTGAGCCACCTCCAACTTTTGGATTTTTTTTAGGGAATCTGGTTTCATAGATTAGAAGTGGTTTGTGATGATTAAAGGCCCCCTTTGCAAATTTTTCCAGATTTGTTGGTGGGCCTTCAAAATTTAGTGACCTCTTGTGACTGCTTTGAACTTCAATTCCTTGGTCTATGTTTTCCAACGGATTATCACTGTAGGTGTTCTCACTGTCACGACTGTTAGGTGACTGACTTCGGCTCATGGTTTAAACTTTAAACTTTAAAGTTTAAACTTGCTGCAATTGCAAACAAAAAAAATCAATTTCGAAATAAATTTAAATTATAAAAGTTATAAAACAATGAACAATGAAAATTTCAAATCTGTTAATTAAATTATCTATTCAAACTTCAAACCATCTCACAATATTGAGAAATCTGAAACAGTCCAACATGCAATTAAAATTTAAAAATGACGCAACAACAATCTGAAGTATGTTTTGCTGCTTCCATAAATAAGTTAATAACTTTTCATATTAAAACGTTTTAACTTTTCAGGGGTGTTCACTGTTTTCATTCTTCAAGGATAAGTTTTTAATATTTTGACTGTTCCCCATGGCTATGAAATCATTGAAATGTCGAACTAACAGTTAAAAGATCTGCAAGCTGCATTTTTAAATTTTATTCAGCCTTTTCAAATGAAGGGGCTTTGGACCACTATTTAAAATTTTTAAATTCTCATGTGTGTGCATGAGCATAAATGCTATTTTCTAAATTCTGGTGGCTTATATATTTAATATTATAATGACAAATGTATCTGAGGACCAAAAGAAAATTAAAGGAAAAAATTGATTCAGGTGCCATTGCTCTAATGTTTGCTGAAAATTCTTCTCAAGAAGAAATAATGATGCACGTAATAAATTGATCACCTGATAGAGAAGAAATCAAGCAAGTCAGCAGCAGCATGAAGAGGGAAGGCAGATTCTACAAAGGGATCCTATAATGAGTGTTCATAAGCAGTACTTTGACCTCAACATAACCTCGGTTTTCTCACTAATATTCTGAATTTGCAATTAAATTTCAGTGGAAACTTTCTTCAAACAGTTTGAATGCATTTTGTTGTAAGTGATGTTTTTATAAATTTGTTTCTCGTGCACTAACAACCTCCAAAAGAATTTGTATTCCAATGACAAATTTCAGAAAACTCAATACAATTGATACTAGTCAAGGCAGTTATAAGAAGGACAATCTTTATTGAATGAACTGAATATACAGTGAGCGGATTTGAGAGATAGAACCTGGAAGTCGAGACAATCATTAATAATGTGTAAATACATAAATATCAACCTCTCAGAATAACGTTCCAGCACTTGTTAAGGAGTTACGTTGCCCAAGGAAAAAGTTATATGATAAGCCATTTCTTTTAAATCTGCCAGCATACATATTGAATCTTCCGGGGTTTCCTTCTTACCTGTAAGGAGGGTCGAGGCAGGCCAAGGCTGTTGATGAGGCGGTTGCTGCTCGAAGAGGCGGCTTGCTCTGCTGCAATGCGAGTGCTGAAGTGGCAATGGGGTGCTACAGCTGCAATGGCGAACGGCGGGGTCACTGCAATGGCGGGCGGGCGACTATGGCGGAAATGACATATGCCGCGCGGAAATGTTAATATAACAGCTCACTGTTCACGCTGCAATGGCGGACGGCGGGGTCACTGCAATGGCGGGCGGGCGACTATGGCGGAAATGACATATGCCGCGCGGAAATGTATTATGTTACATATCATATGGCTAGTTTCCGTTTTATATATCATATGACACGTCACATAAACCTACGGTTTTAACTTTTATATGTTATGACATAAATGGTAAACCTACGATTTTATAAATTATAATTAAAATCATAATTAAAATTTAATTTATTCAATAATTTCAATTTAATTTATAATTAAAATTTTATATTCAATTTAATTTATAATTAAAATTTCATTGTTAATTAAATTTAAAATAAAAAATCGATTTTATTAATATTTTTTTCATTAAATTTTTTTTTTTTACCATGTGGGGCCCAGTCGTCCCCTCACGCCCCCTTCACGCCCCCTCGACCACTCCAGATGGGGAAACGTCCCCCTTGACGTCCCCTCCAAATTTTCGAAAATTGGGAGCGTCAGGAAACGTCCCCTAGAAGTCTCCAAGACCCCGAATCGCGGGGGGGGCGAGGATTCTAGACCCCTAGGGGGGGGACGAGTCCCCGTGTAACACTGGTATTCTATGATGATCATGTCCTACTCATCATGGATGAAATTTCTTGGGCCAATCGGATTATCATTGATGGAGGAGAAATCCTTGGAGGATTGCTCTTCATTTTATGAAACCAATATTTTATGACCTAGTCCTTTTACACTCTACACTTATCATAAGTGGAGAGAAGGACAGCATGGGGCAAGCTATGAGGCTTGCCATATTCAGATTTTCAGCCCACCTTCATTTCCGGAGCTCAAGGTGGAGGGAGATTACTGTGAGTTGCCATGTTGGGAGGCAGCTTATGTTGTATGGATGATTGCTTGGGGATGGGAAATTCATATGGGGATGATGAGTCCCATTATATATCAAATCTCATGCCTCAAGGAGGCCCTTAGACAGCACATTGTTTCCTTCATGGATATTTGTTTCTACATGACAGCTATTTGGGGATGTTCACCAAAAGCTGGATTGCATATGTTGGGGGGACAACTTGCACACTTGATTGATGAAATGGCATCCTTTTCTCAGAGGAGTTCATCATGCATGGATGCTACAGGGAGAGTAAGGGAAAATGTAACAGTCTATCCTTGCACTTGCTTGAGGACAAGCAATCTTTGAGAGGGGAGGACTGTAATGTTCCCAATTTTTATGGAACATTAATTTTTGCCATTGTCACATAGGAGATAAATAAAATGGGTAGGAGACCCATTCATTTCATGAATAGGGAATAAAAATCCTCTTAGTATGAAGGAGGATCACTTATAGAGCTGGATTTCACACCTCCATGTGTGAAAGGGGGCTTTTGTAAGATGACTAGGTCAAGTTTGACCAAGTCAAACAACGCAATGGCATGAGGTGGAGAGCACATTGTGGGCCAGCGCAGTGGGATAAGGAGGGAAGCTTCTAGAGGAAGGAAACCCTAATGAGTGGAGTCCATTGAGAGGGAGCTCACATTGTTTAAAAGGAGGGCAAGGTAGCCATTGTAAATCATCTTGAGTATTATTCATCTTTGGTCCTTTGGACTCGCTGCAACTTCTTGCTGCTTAGCAAGAATTTCCGGGAAATTCCTATTTAGGATTTCCTCACCTTCTTGAGTAGCTCTTGGAGGATTGCACTCCATTCCCCATATTCAGACAGTGAGGTCAAGCATCATCCTTCTTCATCAGCGCAGTTTCAGCTGGAGATTGTGCATTGTTGCTGGCTGTTGCTGGGGAGGTTTTCTACAACACCATCCTTGGCTAGTTTTTCAGAGGAGGGAGCTTCCATCCCTTTGGGAGATCAGCAAGGGAGGTTCATGAGCTTATTCCACCATCTTTGGCACCAGGCCAACCAATTGCCATCATATGCAGCGCAGTCCCTCTCTTAGACAGCGTTATTCTTGGAGAACATTTGTTGTGAGGGATTAGCAAATAGTTGGAGGGTGAGATCTTAGGTGAAGGGATCAGCCTTTCACTTCAGATTTCCATTGGAGGAGGGTTCTTCATTTGATGCAGCCATTCCAGCCTTCTCCATCTATTTCCAGTTCTTGAGTTGCTACTACCCAGCAACTCCGGCATTTCTACATTAGTGCCATTTTGCTTGTATTTCAGCCAATCCTTCTAGTGGATTGATGTATTGTATTTTCAGGGGTTGAGATCATGCTCCCCCAATTAATTTGAGCTTCATATTGTCATATCCTCGTATTGTTATCATTTTGCAGCAGTACTCTATAAAAGACTGTGCAGTCATAGCCTGCAGTTTCTTATCTATAGCAGTGTGCTTCATATTTATCATGCATGTAATGAGAGGCTTGTATTGTATTGGTTGAATGACTGAATCCTCAAGTTATTGCATCCCTTTTACTACTGTAATCACATATGTTGGCTATTTACTTCTTCTCATAAGCAAGCTCAGAGAAATAACGCAGAGAATCCATTGTATGCTCATATATTGTTGTAGCCCCATTCTTTGGGTAATTTCCGAAGGGAACTAGGTGTGGGAGGCTTGTTTCACCACCCTAGAAGGATTTTTTTGATCCCAATCCTTGGATTTTGGTCTTAGACACAGGAATCCAGGTCTTGGTATCAAATCCTGCTGCCTCCATTTCTGGAAAAACCATTTTCCAGCCATGGATTGCTAGGCATTCCTAAAAAGGAACATTACATGCTACCATGTTGATAATCATTTTTGGAATGACTAGCTTTGGTTAGGAGTGAGTCCATGCTAAGAGGAGTTGGTGGCTAGGGTTTTCTTGTAGGTTCCCTAGCTAAAATTTGGGGAGTTTGTTGTACCATCTTTGTGATTAAGTTGTGGTATGTACATGTATTTCATATTAAACATATAATGAAATTCCCAGCTGTCCAAATATCGTGTACTTTCATATTTGATTTTCAATTTATGTTATCTTCATGATTGAGTAGATTTCAGCTCTGGTTGTTCATGCAGATTTGACATAACATATAGCTGAATTGGTTAAATGATTTGACACATATCTAGAAGATAATAGAGTAAAATTGTTGGAATTATAATATGTTATAATAAGGCATTTCAGATATGTTATATGCCTAGAAAAGTGTGCCCTAAAGGCTGTAGCATTGTGGTTTTGAAGTACACTTATATGGTACTATTCTCTTGGGTTTTCAAGTGAAATTGGGTTGAAGGAAAGGGAAACGTGACTGCTTTACTTTAATATTTCAGAGCGGTCCAAAGGCTGAAGTTCACAAAGAATAGATCAGAGACACCTCAAGGTTCAGGTGATATTTCAGGTTGCATTAATTGCCCAATTCTTGAAATTTCTATAAAGCTGACTTTAGATCAAATGATCCATCCTTGGGCCTTTAACATGCCATAGAGAGCTCTAAGAGACCTTGCCGTGGGATGCATGCCAATAAAGGCTAACACAAGGCAACTAATCAAATTGGACACGATGTAATTGACAAGCATGTACCTCAAGCTCAAGCGCTAACCCTCTAAAGTTTATTTCGCTGATATGAACATGAATACACGATTTATGTGGTGCTTTCATCTTTATTATGACATTTTGGGTGATTTGATTCATAACATTAAATCTCTTCACCAATGTGTTGTTTTCATCTTTCTCGACATGTTGGTTTTCTACTTCGTAGGAGCTAAGGGCTAACCAACATATAGTTTAACATATTCTCCAAAATGAAAATTCAAGTTAAGTAGAATGCTACTAAGCAATCTGTGTAATCACCATCTAACACCATCTGTTTTTCAAAATATAAAATATCCATTACCCCTCGGACGTTTATTTTTACTGAAGATGTTATATTTCGACCAATAAGATTTGTTTTTAAACTACTAAAATGTTCACTTTAATAGAATTAACAGCACCAAAAAATAACGGAAAAAACATTTATTGTTCTTGAACAGTAGGGAAAACTGAAATAGGTTCAAAGTATCCAAGGGAAAGTTGAGTTGGATCAAATGCATGAGAAATTATATCTATGTCTGTAAAGTGAAATTATTGCATCTAGACTCTACGGAAATCCTGCAATGAGAATAGAATGACAAAATCACCAGCTTTTATACATATTTGTATTATTAACATCCTAAAACATAGCTGGTGATCACAAATTACTGTGGAGCTAACATTGAGGCTTGTTTGTCTTCTTCTCTTAGGACTAGGAGGAGCCAAACTGAATCCTAACATATTAGGTTGCTGCTTTTTTTCTATAAATTTCATTTTTTAACGTAATACGAATTCCCTTGCGCTATTAACTTCATACAGTAATTTTAAGTCCTGGTTGGATGGCAAAAAGACCAAGCCAAAGCATTAAATTTCCTGGGGGTTTAACCTGATCGACGCGGTACTTGTCCTCGGGAGTTGCTTCAGCCCCTCTGTCCAATGGCCCGATGGCTTCCAACAGCTCCTCTTTCACAACAATTGTGTCTTTTCTCTTGTTTAAGAAGGGAAACAGAGATGCCTGTGTCTGCACCTGCGCCTTTAAAGGCCTTCCGAAACCAGAACCAAAACCTATCTTGCTGAAGCTTATGTTATTTCTAATTCTGCACACCTTTGATGGCCGAACCCCGGTTAATCTGGTATTCGAATCGTTTAGAGGTACAGCAGATTGAAGTGGGTGATAAAAACATTTCCCGGCGATGCTTGCCATGGTTGAATAAAATTAGTGACACGGACATAACACAGGCAGCTATATGGAACAATGTGTGGACGAAACAAATCAAGTGCATCGTTGGAGCACGTGTATGGATGAAAAATAGATGATGCATCTCGCACAATGCTCCCAATAAACAATAATACTAAATATACATGTCATATTTTTAAAACCCTGGAAAATTCGTTTATTGTGATCAATTAACTGATATCAATTTAATCAAACTTAAAAGTCACTTGACATTCAACCATGCTGCCATGTCCATATCCGCGAGTGCACTGACTCGCCGACCGTTTGCCGAGTCGCGTGCCTGATTCTAACAAATCAGTCATTATCCCGGAGTTTTCATTGGCCATTGTTTACCTTTTTATATTTTTTTGGCTGAATTTTTTTAATTGTTGAGATTTCTGCCATCTGATGTTACTTCATCCATTATAGGGACCATTTTCTTCATTTATTATGAGGACCATAGAGCATTGTGAGTAAACTGGTGTTGAATAGCTTTTTCATTTATCATTGAGGATTAAAAGACTTCTTTCTTTTCTTTTCCTTTTTGTTAAAGGAAAAAATTTGTTGGTGTATATTATGTATCAGCGCAAAATGTCATAACTAGTCCACATGTATTCATCTATGTAATCCGCTACACTTTACAATATTCTTCAGCATTTTTCAAAGCATCACTTCTCTTATCTGAGGTACATATGGCAATAAACATTTGACAACATTCGACACCCTATCTGCAAATCATGGACTTCATAACCGAGGCACATGAGACATAAAAACAAAAACAGCATACAATAGTCTAACACACAGTATACATGCATAGACCTGTATAATGTCCTAAAAAAACTAAAACAAAAACAGAAACCATGGCAAGATCAGAAACATAGCAGCGACCATGAAGATCAGTAGATAGGTACAGTGCCCCTAGTCGAGATCCCTCCTGCATCATGTAATTCATAATACATCTAACCAGATTCACCAATTAAATCTTTTTGGAAAGCCTATAGGGAAACATAGCAGTGACTAAAAGACTCTGTGAATAAATTAGTGTTGAAAGACTTTGTGAATAAATGAGCGTTGAAGAGCCTCGTCATTCATGATCAAGGATCAAAGAACTTGGGTTAAGTCAAATGCTAAAAAGCCTTTTTAGGTTGGGTTAAAGTTTAGAGAATAAACTTGGTCAATGTCAAATTGATAAAAATTATTAAAATTAATTAATAACTGAAATTGGTCATCCACCAAATTGATATTTAAGTAATTTAAATTAAGTTAAGTTAATTAGAAATACTAATTAAAACTTGTATTTTATCAAATTCATAATTGAAAATTAAATAATTTAAAACTAGCAATTGCACCAAATGTTGTGAAGGAAATGTCGTAAGGCAACAATATATAGTAATTTATGCTTCTTTGATAATTGTTGAAAGACAAAAAATATCAACAAAAGGCAAGGACGATGCTACAATGAAATCTTACTGCAATACTGTTTCCTTGAGCGTTAAAAATCACGAGGCCTGTGTTGAAGTTAAAGATGCATGGAGATTTTTTCTCTTGAGAATATGTTGTTCTATGTTATGTTTTCTTTACGTACTCTTCTTTCCAACCTAAAGAATCTTAAGATCATACTATAATGAACCTAGCTTTTGTACAAATCCTACAAAAGCTACATAAATCCTATTTTATGTTGATTTGATTTCATACTCACGAAGTATGATGTTTTCTTTGTGGGTTCTTGACCTATTAAAGATTGCTTAATCTAATAAGTGCTCATTGTATTTATGAGTGTCTAAATGCTCCTATATGTAAAAGTGGTGTCTTTCATCACTTCAAGAGCAGTGAAAAGAAGTCAATTGAGAAAACAACTCCAACACTTGGAGAGATTTAGTAGAAAATGTGGAATCGGTGAACATGTCTTGCTCCGTGATGTTGGCTATTGAGAATATCTTTCTTATATAACTTTATTTTAAATAATTATTATTAGTAGTAATAATTATAAACTGAATTAAAATATCAAAGGAACATACATATTTTTAAAACAAAACATGTAACAAGAACTTTCAAACAAAAGTCTTTTGTGAGAAGAGTAATTATGTTCAACATAACTCATTTCATATGACACTTGCTCATATAACATTTTTTTAATTATCAATTTAATTAAAAGAACAAAAATAGAATCACTACTATAGAGTTAAATCTCAATTTTTGATTTGTGGAGGTTAAATTTCTACCTTCCATCTAATAATTATTGATAATTAAATTAAAAAACATTAAATAGACAGGCCTATCAACATAACAAGTGTAATATGAAGTGTGTTATGGTTTTTTAGATTGTGGTATTGATACACCATGGTATTGGTTTGAGGTATTATAACAAAGAATCTCCTTAGATAAAATGTAGATGAGTCTTTTATTACATGTTTTTTTAATATATTTTTTCCTTTAATGTTTTTTAAATGTATATATGTTTAATTCACATATTACTTTTTTTTTAATTAATAATAATAATAATAATTTAAAATAAAATTATAATTTAAAAAAAATCATGTAAGATGCAATATAAAATATTTTGATATTTATAATATATTAATAATTATTAAAATTTACTAACCATTTAATATATATATATATATATATATATATATATATATATATATATGTATAACATTAATTTTATACTTAATACTTAACAATAATTTTAAATAAATAAATATATTTAAAACATAGTGCTACAAAAAAATCGCTTCAAACAAATACAGAATATTAACCATTTGAGATAAAAAGATGTTGATTCCCAAAAATTAAAGGCAATGAGAACATATATCTTGTGCATGAATGTAAACAGACCTTTCTTCATCTCTTTAGCATTTTGTGTCCCAAGAATCATCATTTCTCTTCGTTGTAGGTTGCAAGCAAATATTCTTGCAGATGACGTCATGTAGTGTGTGTAGTGATTGCAAGGGAATTGACCTACATTATAGCTGGTGAAATCTGGGGTCTCTAAATTTTCCAATTCAGTTATGTTGTTGGTCAGATGCACCTGAGATCCATTAACCTCAATCTCACTTAGTTATTTAGTTGAAAGTTGAAATAATGTTATGTCATTTTCAAACAAATACCCAACTAGGGCAATACAGAATTGAATGGTGCATCAGAAAACAATCGCAAATGCATCTCATTAAAATCGACAGGCGAGAAAGGGAAGGAATGAGGCGAGGGTAGAGAATATTGAGGGAATGAAGGGCATTGAAGCAACCCCTGCCTACATTGTCGTGGTGGTTGAGGCAACTACCTTCAACTTAGTTGCTTCTGCTACTTCCCTAATCATAATGAGAACAACCAAGATGTGTATTTTCCCACGCCAGTCATTCTTTCTCGTACTCGCAAGAAACCTTATCCTGCTATCAGAGACTGAAATGTTCAAACTCAAAGTATAGGCCTTGGTGGACAGACTTGAATATCAGAAAAAGATAAGAGCATAGACAAATGTGAAGCTACAATCTTCTTTTCTGATATTTGTAAGCTCAACCAAAAATACCTGCAGATCGAAACGCAGAATTTCGACACAAGAGGGGTTGTATCGTATTTCATAGCAAGGTGGAAGACATTAGTAAGGTTTAGTGAGTTAGTTAGTTAGTTAGATTGAAGGAGGCATTGGATCTAATGGTCTAAAACATTTCAATCATCTAACATTTCATCCAATGGCCCAAACAAGGACACAGTGGCAGCTAGGGAATTTTTTTTAAAAGAAGAACGCCTTATGGCGTAAATATTGACAACCATGACTAACTATGAGACTTTTAAATAATAAATGACTAATTTACATCTAATTTTTATAAGTAATTAAGAAAAATTTAGACAACTGCTCAAAACAATTATAAAGGATATATTAATTATAAGTTTATCAATATATCATATACTAAAACTAAATCTTGTTTTTTTATTTTATTCAACTATGTTTAAACTAAACGACGGAAAATAACTACCCGTAGCACTTGTTTAATAACAATTTTAATTACTAAATTTTATTATCCTAAATTAAATGTTATCGCACCATGTAGAATTTGCTAATAAAAAACATTTAACCTTAGTCTATAAAATATAAACATAGACCTTTAATCTTCTTCTAAAAAAGCTAGATCTAAATCTAAATTTACCTTTATTATCTTGTATAGGGTTGAATGCCATGAATCCCAAATTAAAAACCTGCCTTAACACAAACAGCTTATGTTTTGACTGCAATCATGGAGATAAAATGATTTTTGATAAACTAATGAAAGCATTTCTTTATATGTATTAACCATTAATGTATACTAATCCTTTTCAGTGAGAATCTCATATTTAGGAGAGGTTTATTAGTGGTATTTTAATCATTAAACACATTTTGCTTGAAAATTCTATGTTGTTACTAGGTCGCAACTATCTTTTGTATTGTATAGCAACAGTCGTCGACATATTTTTTCAGGCAGGTAGAAGGCGTTGCAAGGGCAAGTACTCAACACGAAAAACCCTCAATTTTCTGCACCGAATGAATCCTCTGTTACACGCCATTTTCGCATTAGTTTTAGGGGGTTGATAAAAACAATAATTTAAAGAAGTTTGGGAATAATTGTTGTATATTTTTGGTAACTCTAGGGCACTAGAATATGAAAAATATTTTATTTTGGAATGTGATGCTTTCAGGGATATAGGGACAGTTATGGTGATATGTTAGCAATGGTTTTTTGGCATTGTCTTTTCAGCTAGGGGACTATGATAAATATGGGCCAACTCATCATCAATTTGAATAAGGAAAAAATTAAATTGCAAAAGATGAAATATATAGAAACAAATAACTGGTAGCCCCATAGACTGTTTTTAATTTTGTGAATATCAAAATATCAAAGACATTCCTAACGAAAGCGTATGAGAGCAGTGAGACTCACTCTCCTTCAACACTGCCATTCTTTACCAAAAAATTAGTCATGACAGATGTCCTCACGTTTAACTGAGAATGCGCAGAAGAAATATTTTACGTAGACAAATGTGAAGCTACAATCTTCTTTTCTTATATTTGTAAGCTCAACCAAAAATACTTGCAGATCGAAACACATAATTTCGACACAAGGTAGGTTTTATAGTATGTCATAGCAAGGTGGAAGACATTAGTAAGGTCTATTGAGTTGATCAATATATCATATACTAAAACTGAATCTTGTTTTTTACTTTATTCAACTATGTTTAAAGTAAACCGCAGAAAATAACTACCCTTAGCACTTGTTTAATAACAATTTTAATAACCAAATTTTATTATTTTAAATTAAATGTTATCACACCATGTATAATTTGCCAATAAAAAACATTCAAACTTAGTCTATAAAATCTAAACCTAGATCTTTAATCTTCTTCTAAAAAAGCTAGATTTAAATCTAAATTTACTCTTATTATCTTGTATAAGGTTGAATGCCATGAATCCCAAATTCAAAACCCGCCTTAACCCAAACAGCTTATGTTTTGACTGCAATCATGGAGATAAAATGATTTTTGATAAACTAATGAAAGTATTTATTTATATGTATTAACCATTAATGTATACTAATCCTTTTCAGTCAAAACCTCTTATTTAGGAGAGGTTTATCACTAGTATTTTGATCATTAAATGCATTTTTCTTGCAAATTCTTTATTGCTATTAGGTCACAACCATATTTTTATGGTAAAGCAACAGTCGTCGACATATTTTTTTGGGAAGGTAGAAGGCGTTGCAAGGGCAAGTGCTCAACACGAAAAGCCCTCAATTTTATGCACCGAATGAATCCTCTATAACACGCCATTTTCGCATTAGTTTTAGGAGGGTTAATAAACACAATACTTTAAAGAAGTTTGGGAAGAATCGTTGTATATTTTTTGTAACCTTAGGGCACTGGAATATGAAAAACATTTCATTTTGGAATGTGATGCCTTCATGGATATAGGGACAGTTATGGTAATATGTTAGCAATGGTTTTTTGGCATTGCCTTGTTGGGGTTCCCATGTTTTGGCCAGGTTGACAAGACCAAAAGATGAGACAACATAGAACCACTTTTAGACCTTAGGATCTAGCTCTCCTAGGTCCAGAGAGGGATCTCTCTATGTGAGTCAAAGTATATATCTTTGAAGCTCTAAGTTATGATTTTAGGCTAGTTATTGGCTCGGGGTTGTTTGTTTGGTTGTTTGTGTTTGGTTGTTGGGAATCAGGAAAGGAAGGTCCAATATAAGACAAGGATGGGCAAAGAGGAAAACCAGACAAAGGTAGATGACTCAGAGAACGTCAAGGCCATTGGGCAATGGGGTCAAGAAAGGATTTACTTGTAATCAATGTGCAAGCTTTTGGTTGGGCTAGTCATCTAGAGCATTTGGATCTTTCAGGATGATTGGTGAAATGGAACATTAAGGCCTGAAAATGAATGAAGGAGAACCATCCAATTTTGTCTATAGATCAGGTCAGAGGTCATTTAACTCCAGACCTGCTTGGACAAAACCAGAGGTGAAATAAGGGATCTTACAAAGACTTAATAAAGATGGAAAGACCCTAGTGAGGCAGAGATAGGGTTCTAGACCTCCCAGTGTTCTCAACTCATCCAACTAAATCCTAACAAGAACATCTAAACAAAGATTTCATTAATTCATAAATCAGAGAGCAGGCAATAACATCCACTACACTGGTTAAATCAATTGAAATCAATATTCAGATACACATATAAGCAGAAAACATAAAGGGATAGGAGAGCAACAACATAAGGTACCTATCAAGGGTAAATCTTATGCCAAACTTCTGATGCGAGCCAGTAGAAATGGAATGAAATGAAATCAAACACAGAGATAAGAAAACATCACCAGCTGCTTTAGATCAGGATCCAAAGAAATATGCTTGTCATATTAAAATCAACACCAATCAGGTACATCATAGCCCATAGCTTGAACATTTAGTCTGAATACATCACATCTCAGCCTATCTTACAATATTACACAGAGAACTTTTCTCAAGAGGAAAATGCTTGCGTTTCACTGATATCTCATCAACAACCTCTACAATCTTTTCCTTCTGTGCTTTATAGCAGAAGATGAGCAGAAGATCGGTTGAGGGGGTAGGTGAACACTAAATGTAACATTAAACACAAAAATGAATGCAGGGCTGAGACCCATTCTGTTTAATTGCTGTGTATTTAATCCCTGTCACCTCCCTTGTGAAAGAGTGACCTTCTCCGGATATGATTTTGACATGTTTCAGCTGTGGTACTTCTAGTGATTTAAACAAAAATATAATAAAATACTGAGAATTCTGCACTATAAATGCTCTGGTGGTTTTGAACTGTTGTATGGTGGAAAATCCTTCAGGGGCGTTGTGCATAATAAAATTTGTATGGGCGCCCTGTACTTGCTGAAGAAAAACATTCTGCTGCTGTAGAAAAAACCCTGGAGGTACGGCTTCCCTTGCATTTAATCTTTGAGAGGTCCTCGGGGTCTTCACTCTGATGCTTTGCCTCTGAAAAAATGGATTGAGCCCTTTAATCCCCATCATAATGCTTTAATCCTGAGCTTGAAGCCTAAATATCTGTGTTTGCGTGCCTCGAGGTCACTGTTGCTCCATTGATGGTGCAAATCGAGTTTTAACAACGTTGGACAGGGTTGGCAGAGCTTAAACTCTGTCCTTCAAAGGAGAAAAGGCTCTGCTGGTGCAAAATACCGGCTTATGCATTAATTCCTTGTGCACAGGATTCTTTGCCCTTGCATTAAACGTTGTATAATCATGGCGGACCATTACCAACCGATAGACCTGCAAAAACATGCAACCTGTTAAGAAAAACCATGGACGGGGTGATGGAGGTAGTGCAGAGGACGAAAATGGCTGTGCAGATGATGAATTGGGGGAGAAATCGCAGACAATGGTGACAAATCGCCCTGGCTGAGGTGGCGGTCTTGCAGAGCGGAGTCTGAACGAAAAAAACATTAAAAAACACGAAAATGAACGATTATATGCAATGGGATGGTCGAAAGGTACGGAAAATGCATGTGGGGTGACGTGGCGTACGGAAAGCCAGGTGGACGGATGACGTGGAGGCCGAAGCGATGGTGGAATGGTCAACGACGGGCGAACAAATCTGGACCGTTAATCGCGGCGGAGATCGACAACGGAAGATGACGAACGACGGGCCATAACATGGGTTATCGCGTGTGCAACTAGATTAAAATTCGTGCATCTTGGCCGAGCGATAGCCGTCGGATGGTTTGCTGCAAATCGGATGGTCTACGGTAATTTCGCTGGGCATCTGCGTCCGGTCAATAACGCGCGATGGATAGGGTTAACGGGCGGGGACGACGGTTTGGAAATCGTACAGGGGGACAGGTGGCGGCAGCTGAGTGGAATCATTAGCCAGCGAGGGAAAACCGCCCTCCGCGCATGAGCGGTGCGAAATGAACAGGCGGTTTTTGGAATATAGCGCGGCGGGGTCCACAGGGCGGAAAAGCTGTGGATCGTCGATCTGGCGGGGAAACGGACGGCGATGGCCCGACATGGAAAAAAGGCGGGGGAGACGCGGGCGCTGGAGATTTAATGTCTGTCGTCCGATCGGCTGAGTTTGCGCCCGACGAACAAACGCGATAAGCACCCCTTTGCTTTGGCGAGTGGTTACTGCGCTGGGTTATATGGAGAAGAAAAGGCACGGGGCTAATGCGGAAGGGGCTAGGCCTATCATATGGTCGGAAGTGGGTTTTTAACCCATTTTTAATGGAATTTATGATTTTTGGCCCATTTTCAAAGTGTTTTAAGGCCAGCCATGGGCAGTGATAGGGAGATGGAGGGGGAATTTGGGAAAACAAAGGGTGTAGGTTTTTTAGAGGGGATTTAGGGGGTTGATAGGGGGAAATAGAGGGGAACAAAGGTATTTTGACAGAGGGAGGAAAAAGGGGGAGAAAGGGACATTTTGCCGGCGTGCAAGGGGGAACAGTAGGCCTTTTAGGAATGGATCAGTAGATAGGATTTGTATTAGGCATAGCACTCAGAGATTTCAAGGATAATGAGTTTTCAAGGGAAAGGAGTTCCTTGAAGGCTCCACAACAATCTAGCCCCTAGATTTCTTGTCAAGAATTCCATAGGGGGGCTAACATGCCTTTTCAGCCAATGGACTGTGAGAAATATGGGCCAACTCATCATCAATTTTAATAAGAAAAAAAATAAATTTCAAAAGATGAAAAATATAGAAACAAATAATTGGTAATCCCATAGATTATTTTTAATTTCATGCATATTAAAAGATTAAAGACATTCTTAACGAAAGCATATGAGAGCAGTGACAGATTACTCTCCTTCAACGCTGCCAATCTTTACCAAAAAATTAGTCACGACAGATATCCTCACATTTAACTGAGAATGCACATAATAAATTTTTACGTAGACAATGTGAAGCTACAATCTTATTTTCTGATATTTGTAATCTCAACCAAAAATACTTGCAGATCGAAACACAGAATTTTTCCCCAAGATAGGATGTATAATATTTCAGAGCAAGGTGGAAGACACTAGTAAGGTTTAGTGAGTTAGTTAGTTAGTTAGCTTGAAGGAGACATTGAATCTAATGGTCTAAAACATTTCAATAGTCTAACATTTCATCCAATGACCCAAACACAGACAAGCTGGCAACTAGGGAAGTTATTTTCAAAGAAGAACGCCTTACAACGTAAATATAAAATAAGAATGAAGTAATAATTAATAATATATATATATATATTTTTTAATTTGTTGGAATAATATATTTGAGTTATGAATTCTTCACAATTAGAGTAACCAAAAAAATTTAAGATGCTAAATAATAAATACAATAAACACACATTTTAAATAACAAGAAATCATAATTTACCAAAAATCGTTTTGCCAAAACAACATTTCATTTTTGTGTTGTTAACCTTTATGCCAAGGACAATTATGAATGTCCTATCATTGTAGGTGGTTTGATTCGTGGATCTGCCATGAGTGTGAGTCAATGTTAGGTTGGTTGTTCAACTCTTGCATAACTATTTGTGAGTTGGCCAATTTACTTTATTGTATTAATCAATTTTATAGGCTACCCACTTGTGAAGTGAACAATATTATAAAATTTATTTTAAAAAGTGAAATTTCATCATTGCACCAAGAGGTGCACTACAAGTCATATTGTTATGGTATCTATGTTGTAAGACCTTAGTTATGTAAGGTGTTATGTAATGTAATGTTATGTTTATTCATTCAACATTAAAATAAAAAAAGTTTAAAATGTAAGTTTAAGATGATTGCTATTAAAGTTAAAGTAAAAAATGGGAGAGACAGAGAAGACCACTATCACTTCACCAATCCTCTTCACAGTTTAAGGTGGTTGTCCTTTGGCTCAATAGAGGCTTCTTTAAAAGATGATCACTAGAATTTTTGGCAATCAATTCAAAGGTGAAATTAAGAGTAAATTCCAACAAAGCAATTTTGAGTTTAAAAAAAAAGGTGAATGGATAGATTGAAAATCATTGTCTTATAATTGGACACATGGGGCCAAAAGGAGGCTTAAATGGGAAGTTATCCTAATGATGGAAGATGGAAAGAAGCACAATATGGTTGAAAGTACAAGCCATAACAAGTATTTCCTTGTTATCCTGAATTGCAAAAAAGTATCCAAGGATATTACATAAGTAGATAACATCTAATACTCAAGAAGATTGTGGCTATTAGAAATCATGTGTATGTGCATTCATGCAAAAGTATAGAAAGAAATGCAACCATAAAATAATACTACATTGATGACAAGGATGAAAATGGAAAGTGTATACCAAATTTGTACTCTTTGGCTATATTTTAGTTAATTTCAAGAAAAAATAACAATAAAAATATGAAAGATTTCCTCGTGTAAAAGATTGTTGTGTTAATCCTCCAAGCAAGTCACATATATATTTCATTAAGCTACAAGGTATCTCTCCCAAATACAAACTATTGACCCAAAACAGGGTCCAACCATTTTAATGTCTGTAAAGAGTTGCAAGTCTTAAACTAAAACATTATCTCTCACTTTGCCTAAAAATTTAATTATAAAAATAATATGAAGATGAGTAGGGGTCCCGCTAGGAAAAGTTTCGGTGGAAGGCATATGTATGTTATATCATATATGACTTGGGGAAATTCTTGACTGCTTTGATAAAATCCATCTTATACTCATTTGATTTAGCTGTGAGTGCACGATTTGTGACAAGAGTTGCATCCCATGATATTAGGGGCACATGATAAATCAATACATACACGAGGGAATGATTGACTTAATACTTGCATTGTATTGATGGTGATGGTTGTTGATATTCCATGGTCTAAGACAAATGACATATATAATGTTAATAATTGAACATTTTTAAAGTTTAAATATTTATAAAGTTAGGGTAAAGCTCATAAGTGTGTGGTATAGGTTTGCATGGGATTTATGCTAACAACATACTATGATCCAAAGTATAGCTCTATAATAAAAGATTTGGCATATTTGTGTCAAAGGTTGGAAGTTGGCGGATTAGACCTACGACGATGTATTATGAAGCTTGTGATAAAATATGGTATGTCGAAATGAATGAAATGGTTCATTTGAGAGATTAAAATTCTAGTAACATTTATATGTTAGCAGAGAGAATTTTAACTTGATAAAAGTCTTGCGCATAGAAATTTTTTGGGATGTGTTAGGGTATGCAATTATTTAATGAGTAATGTGTGTCACATTATGGGTATTCAAGGGCTAATAGTAATTGTTTTTAGGATATAATTTTGCTTTTGTTTGATCATACTTGTAGATTACAATTGATCTTGAAGAAATTTGAAGGCTTTGAGTCAAAATAACATGTAGCAAGGAAAGAAATATCAACATTTACATGGAAGTTATGTATCCCTATTACTGATATTGATATAGAAATTGGTTATCGTAGCTACTTATTCATTGCTAAGTGGTTTTTGATGGCTCTATTTGAGTTCCAATTACTCCATATCTACCCTGTCATACACCTCTTAGCTCAATATTTGAACACAAATTACATATATACGATGACTAAAGAGGAATAGGATTATGACTCTTTTGTTGGCCTTAAATCTCTTATATCACGCTTCCATGTTACCTTCTTGATTTCGATGGATAAAAGGCATAATTATTTTTAGTTCATGAGTTCTATACCCTATAATCAAGGGGGAAATTTTGAAATAATGTTATTAGAGGAATAGGTTTATCACTCTTTTCTTGGCCTCAAACCTCTTATATTGCGCTTCCATGTTATCTTCTTGACTTTTATGACTAAAAGGCATAGTGAATTTTAGTTTTCATGTTGTATACTTTGTCACCAATTGGAAATTATTCAAATAAAGTTATTTCCCAACTTTGATTCTTAAGCTCCACTCTTTTTGTGTTTCCCATAATTGTTTCACATCTACATCTTGTTGCAATTCACATGCAGTGATATAAATTCATTTTGGGTTTCACATTTATATGTGATTATGTCAATTAATATATGAAAAAGGAAAATGAACTACACACAATGAGTATATATTTTATGTATATTTTTGAAACTTGATGGGTTCAAAATGCATACACTCTAGGCTATGAGATACTATGATTAAAAAAAGCTAAATTGGGTGCTTAGGTGTACTTTTATCCTTTTCTTCCTTGGATTTATGATCATTATTTTATTTACATGCAAATCGTTTACAAACATAGCATGTTGGGTAAACTCTTATAAGTCATCAAATGCTAAAGAGAAAGCACTATATAGAACTAACCAAACCCATATCTTGTAAATCCTACATACTATTCATCATCATATCATCCTCTTGAGTTTATCTTCTCATCCCAAATAATCAGTAAACTATATTAATGAACATCAAGTGAACGTATTGGTTTTCTTTTATTTTCATGCAATTAACAATTTTTAAATGTTGGGATATTAGTGGAAAAAAGAATGGCATAGTTTATATATGATTTTAGATTATATTTTTCAATAGTGTTTCAATGGGATCCCAAAGAAGATAGAGAATAATGCCTAATGTTATTTAGCGAGAAGGGATGAATAATAGGATTAGATATTCCATACATTTCAATGTCAATTGTGATGAATCGAACCAATTAGCACAAACTAGTAATCTCTTCATGGGTGGAAAACAAGCTTTACCATGGCCTCTCATACCTACTAACGCCCCTTTACAACCTCATCCAAACACAATAGACATTCCTTTGTAGCTTTAGCCAAATCTTGTGACTGGTGGATGGGGAGATAACCCAAATAGGGTCACCTTTATAAATGCTAATTAGCCCAACAATCACAAAAATTACCAATGTTATGCATTACTCTTATCACTACCTATGCTAACACATTTGCTCAAAATCAATATCCCACTGAGATCAAGTATTCCTCTCTGAAGTTCCAATTTACAAGAAAGAGGGAAAACAACCTCTAGTTAAATCCTCAACAATGAATCCTCTGAATCCATTTCTATTCACCCAATAGCATATACCCATAAAACAAAGGGAGAAGTTAAGACTAAAATTTCATACTATATATGCCCCATAAACTATCTCAATATTGAATTTTACTTTTATTTTCATATGATCACAGTATGCTCTTGACTTTAGACTAGATGTGACATTGAAATGTTAATTAAGTTTTAAAGCCTATGATATTTTGAGAATTAAATGTTATGTCTTAAGTTTATTTTGATATATGGAGAGACATGAAGTTTGATGTTTATATATGATAGCTTTGCTTGTATGTTCTCATCATGATGTGCATATGAATTTATCATATGATGTTTGAAAATGACTATTGGGAGTTACAATGGTTATATACATATCATTGGGAGATATAAGTTATATTTTATATTGAATCTAATGGGATCTTGGCTTGTTTTTTAGTAAAGCCACAAATATAATATCATAACTACTTATTAATTAAAAATTACGTCATTGACTAATTTTTCCTTCATTTCCCATAAAATTTTTGAGTAACTAATAAAATGGTTGAAAGTAAATACTTGTTGGAAGAATGATAAAAAAAGGGGAAGGAGAAATCAATATGGAGGATTCATGTAGAGAGAGGTATACTGAAACTTAAGGAATTTTTTCAATTGATTATTTTTTCATACATACTTAGTTATGTGTCGTAAATAGTTTTTTTGATAGTAGGCACTTTTAAAAGTGGCAAAAAAGTGTAAAATGAGATTGATTTGGTCTTTTCCATTTAGGTTGTTATTTTTCTATATTATTGTCTCTCTTTATAAGTTCTAACTTTGTTCAATACTAATCAATGATACCTTATGTTGCATGCATCACACTACTTGAAGTGGTCCAAGTCAAATTTATAGGATCTCTTTTCTTTCTCAAGTACTTGGTTTCTGTGTATGATTCTATTTACATCCAAGGCTTCCAAAGATTTTTTTGGTTAAAGTTCAATCCATACCTTGAAGAAGTTATTTTTTATGAAACTAATATATAGTTTATCCATAAAGGATCATTATGTTTCTGTTGACGGCGCTATACCTACCAACATTCAGGGGGTCTCCCCTATATGAAGTCCTAATTATACCTTACACCATTTGGAATAGGAGCCCCATCCGGAATATGACCCAGTTGCCAAAATAGTGGGTTTTAGTGGTATGCCTTGGCTGCGATAACACATAGAATGATGTATTTGTGACTTTGGTGAAACAAGTGTATGACTCTCTAAAGGGTCAGTGAAATGCATGATAGGTTCTAACAAAACAAGGGGAAAATAAGTTATCCCCTTAGAATCCTATAATAATACGGAGCTTGAAAGGAACACACAAGCATAAAAGGAATCATAAGTTAGCCTACAAAATAGTTCACAAGATAATTGTGATTGAAACACATTACAACATGCATCCAACAAGATTCATACTAATGCAAATGAAATAGTTCATAAGCGTTGGCATAAATGAAATAACATATATTTCAAGCATAACAAGAATATTCTTACTATATTCACAACATATGCATGAAAAAATGTTGGATTTGAGCTTTTATTAAAGTGAAAGTCCCAAGCGTGCATATACATTTGACAAACCACTAGTACCAATAGTGGAACATGAAGTCTACACCTACTCCTCCAAAGAAAGATACTCCTTCTATGCCAAGGAGAAGCCAAGGCTCTCAACAAAGCTCTCAAACTTCTGATCCTAAGACAAAATCTCGTCCAAAATCCCTTTACATGACTATTCATATTCCTTTGTGAATCTTTGACTTCCCTCATGACCTTTTGAATTCTTTACAAATGACTCTTCGTATTCCAAAACTGACACTTGGACTTCCACTTTATGTTTAAATACAAAATTACACATACCCGTATAAGACAAAATTGGGTAGACACAACTAAACAACATAATAATATGAATGGCATGTCAAGCTTGATTTTGGGGAAACTCCAACTCATCCACCTCAACATGTAGCCTCTTAGTTACATAGTGATTCCAATATTTGTACTTTGCGATGATTTCCCCAATATACAAGATGGCATCAAGATGGAAGCATAATCTAGCCTCCATTTCATTTGGGTACACCACCTTAAAACTGATTCGATATTCCTTCTTTAGTATGAGTAACATGGTATTGATCTAGACAGGGCCACCAATGTATTCCTACCTATTATGTTTGTTCACCTCAAGATCTTCCTTGGTAGAAATTTGTCTGAGTTGTTCCAAGTATCCTTCAACCTCATGTCTGATCTGATTCCTGCCTTTGGCTTCTATGAGAGAGCCAACTGAAGGGTTCTTATGTGATTTCACTATGAAATCCACATTGTTGTACAACCGTGCATATGAGTCCTAATGTTTGTGATATATGAGCTGAGTTTTTTATTACTTTGGATGAGCATCTTCATTTGTGATTTCTCCAACTCGGACTATTTTCTTGTCTTCTTCACCAACTCTGAAGGTGCCCCTTTGAACTACATTGATCACTCACGCACAACAATGATGGTTATATGAACAACATTGAGGGCTTTAGCATTATCTTTTCACCTTTGTTGCATGTTGTGCAAGCATAAAATTTCTTTATGCACAGTGACAAGCTCCTTATAGAGGCTTCGCATAGTCTCTCCGAGTGTCGATACTTCTCCAAGTATGGTTGCCTTAAGTTATTCTAGATATACTTGTGCGGGAGTTGCTTTCTGGACCTCTGCTTGAAGTTGTTCCACTTTCTTCCTTGTAATCTGTAAGTTCATCACCATTTTCCTATTCTCGACCATCAAATACTCGGTATTGGACTTAGAATCACTTATGAAGGCCAAGTTTTATGTGGCAATGGATTCTGGATTCCCTCAGGTATCTGTCACAATCACCCTTTCTCTAATGAATGCAAGAGATGTGACATCGTCTAGAAAGTGCTTATTTCTTGCTTCTTCCTCTTTTGTACTCTGCCTTTATTCTTCTTCTTCTTGTCTTTGCCTTCTTCCTCTAATTTCTTTTGTTCTTGTTCTTCCTTCTGCTTTAGTTATTCTTCATGCTTCCTCAGTTTCCTCTTCTTTTCTACTGCTATGGAAACTTTCAGTATGATTGCATTTGCTTTTCATTTGCGTCTTTGTTCTTCCATCGGACTATGCACCACCTTCCCCTTGCCCTTTTTGTGCACTAGGTTGCACCTTTCTACTAGTTTTGCCTTAGGAGCGACTTCTTTCTAAGGAGTAACTGTTACACAACAATTTTTCACTATCCTTGTACTCCCCGTTCCTTGATCATGGAGGATCCATATAGTGACCCTTGTATACTTTCCAAGCATGGAATACATACTTCTGAACCACACTGTCTACCCATTCATCTCCCTTAACAAATTTTCTGGAAGATCCCTATCAAAACCTGGTTTTCAAAGTCGGCGCTTTGTCTCAGTGTTTGACCCGCGCCAATAGCAAAGATTTGAATTGGGACCCGCGTTGATCGGCGCTCTATCTTAATGTTAGACTCACGCTGATCCTCTTTTAGAAAGTTTTTAAAAATAGAAACGAATTTTCCACGACTAGAAGCTTCGCGAGGCGGCGAGTTGGAAGTTTGTTTTGAGGATATGATCGAGGAATTCCCCTTTGGGCTTCTTGTTCCCAAGAAATAGGAACTAATCCAAAGGATAAGCTCTTTTCCCATTATTTGAGGGCCCATATCCTCCTCCTCCATTGTTATATAAGGATACCTCTTTCACCTCTGCTTCCTTAGTCAGAGAGTTAGAGTTAGCTGGTTAGAAGAAGCAATCATAGAGATGAGAAGCAATTATAGCTTTAGGAGAATAGTGCAGAGTGTGATTGTTTTTGTGCGTTAGGAACATAATAACATATACCTTCCCAGATTGTAAATGAAATTTAGAGCAAGGAAGATGACCTACCTTGTTCTGATGCTATGTCATCGTCTTCTGTCGAAGCTTCTTGACCTGTCGTTATCCTATGTTCCTATGTTGCTAACACACAAAAACAATCACACTCTGCACTATTCTCCCGAATCTATAATTGCTTCTCCTCTCTATGATTGCTTCTTCTAACCAACTAACTCTAACTCTCTAACTAAGGCAACAAAGTTGAAAGAGGTCTCCTTATATAACAATGGAGGAGGAGGATATGGGCCCTCAAATAATGGGAAAAGAGCTTATCCTTTGGAGTAGTTCCTATTTCTTGGGAACAAGAAGCCCAAAGGGGAATTCCTTGGCCATATCCTCAAAACAAACTTCCAGCTCGCTAGCTCGCAAAGCTTCTAGTCATGGAAAATTCATTTCTATTTTTAAAATCTTTCTAAAATAGGATCAGCGCGAGTCCAACATTAAGACAGAGCATCGATCGACGTGGTTCCCAATGTAAATCTCTACTATCGGCGCGGGTCAGACACCGAGACAAAGTTCCAACCTTGAAAATCAGGTTCTTATAGGGATCTTCTAGAAAATTTGTAAAGGGAGATGAATTGGCAGACAAACTGTGGTTCAAGGGTATGTATTCCATGCTTGGAAATTACACAAGATTCACTGTATGGGTCCTCCAGGATCAAGGAACAGGGAGTACAAGGATAGTGACAAATTTTTGTGTAACAATAACCTGTGATTTACCTACGAAATTGACTGGTTGGTGGGACTTTGCTGCATTGTAACAATTATTTATCCTTTCTTCATCATGTCTAAATAAAGTCTCACTCGACCATGTGAAATTAATCTTTGCACAATGTTTCTTGCAAACACTCCTAGGATCGTACGAGTTGAAGTCTAAGTGACTGAATACAAACTTCTATATCTCTTTACCTTTAGTCTCAAAAAAATTTAGACTCTTGATCTCGTCTAATCTATTTCGCAAAGGAAGAGTGGGCCAATGTGCTTTCTTCTTCCTCTACAATACTATTGACAACCCTATGGAAAGATGATAGGTTTCTTCTTGCATGAAAACATTTTCAGTGGCACACCTTGGTAACTGATGTGGAGGCTTCTGTCTATTGAACACTCTAAGGTAATTTCCATCTGGTGAGGCAAACCAATCCACCAATTCCGACACTGCTTCCATCACCTCATGGGACATGCAAGGCAAGTCTTCCCCAATTATCAACTTGTGCAATGGCATGATGAAGTGATCATTTAACTTCTCCATGACTCCTTTGTGACTGCACTCTAAAATAAGCATGCAGTAGATGTGCACAACAGGTTCTTTGGGTGACCAAGTCCACTTCATGTCAGGAAAGGAGTTTTGAGCATATATCACATCCAAAAAATAAGCATACATGTAGAAGTTGGATTTCTTGCACTTGGGAAGGTTCTTGGCATTGGTTGCATGGATCCTAAACTAGTGAGCCAAAAAATTCGACTAGTTAAATGGTTTTCATTCATTCAAAACCTGATTCAGCAAGAATGCCCAGCCTTCGGGGAAGGTTTCAATACTCTGTTGGCCATAGATGCCACAACATAGAACTATCAAGTACTAAAATGCCTTCCTGACAGATTTGGTCTTCTAAGTTTTGTTGGGCGTCTATTGGAATTTGGAAGGCTCTTTCACCCAACCTTTGATGGCATCCTCCATGCTCAAGTTGATGGTGACTACATAGAATTGAGATTCCATGTAGGCTTTTGACTGCAAAAATTGATACATACTATGAAAATCATGTGCCATGAAAGAGGCAAGCCTTTAGCCACTAGCAAGTATTATTCTCCTTTAACTGTTAGATATGAATTGAGTAGAGTAACATTTTCTACACAAGTCTAGGTAGGCTTCTAACCACGACAAATGATATACTATGAAAATCATGTGCCATGAAAGAGGCAAGCCTTTAGCCACTAGAATTGTTGAGAACCATGGTATTTGTATCTGTATGTTATGAAACCATCTCACAAAATAGAAGAAAAGAGAGGTAAACGACTTGGAAATCAACCTCTTCGAGGGGGAAACCTCCTTTACATTACCTAAATGAATAATCCTTGGATGATTCAAATGAAAAAACCTCCTTTATATATATAGGAGTCCATGGGGTCACAATATAATCCTAGCCGACCCAAAAATAATAATGTAAGGGCACAATAATAACAATAGTGGGTTTTTATGGGACACAATAATAACAATATGGGGACTATAGGGGTACAAAAATAACAATAAGGGGGCTACACTAACAACAATAAGGGACTACACTAGTAATATAGGGATCTAACATGCCCCTCTCATTCAAAAAAGTGTTGTCCTAAATGCTTGAGTAGTTCTGGATGCTTCTGTATAAAATTCTCATCCTCCCATGTGGAATCTTCAGTGGGTAAGTTCTTCCACTTGATGAGATACTCTGAAATTGATCGATTTTGTAGCTTTCGAGTTCTTGTTTCCGTGACTACTTCAGGTTCCAATATGATTTTTCCTTCCTCATGAAGTTATGGAAATATTGTTTGAACTGGAAGTTTGTCACCTATAACCTTCTTTAAGCATGAAACATGGAAAATTGGGTGCACTCGGGAAGAAGTAGGAAGCTCCAATTTGTATGCCATAGTACCAATACTTTGCAACACCTCGTAAGGACCATAGTACTTTGGATATAATTTATTATCCTTCTTAGCTTGCTTGAGGTAAATTTGTTTATATGGTTGTAGCTGTAAAAATACCCAGTCTCCTACATCGAAACTTCTCTCGCTACGATGTTGATCTTCCGGTTGTTTCATTCGATTTTGTGCCTAATTTAGGCTATCCTTTAAGAGTTGGAGAACGTTTTGTTGATGCTCGATGTGATCTTCCACCGCTTGAAACTTATAATTTTCTCTTAAAGATGATGTGATGGACGATGGATGATATTCATAAAGTGCCATAAATGGGGTCATTTTTGCTACAGTATGGAAGGTAGTGTTATACCACCTTTCAACCAAAGGTAACCCCTTGATCCATTGTGTTTTTTTATCAGATACAAAACAACGAAGATATCCTTCCAAATTTTTTTTCACTATCTCAGTTTTCCCATCGGATAGAGGATGATAAGATGAGCTATGAGCTAGTTGAGTACCCAAAAAAGAAAATAATTCCATCCAAAAATTTCCAGTGAAGATGGGATCTCTGTCACTTACACTAATCTTTGGATTTCCATGTGGCTTTTGAATTGTTTCCATAAATGCAGTAGCAAATGTACTTGCTTTAAATGGATGAGATAATGCACAAAAGTGTGTATACTTGGTAAGTCTATCAATTACCACCATGATGACACTCTTTCCATCAGACTTAGGTAAACCTGTGATAAAATCCATTGAAACCTCCTCCCAACGTTGAATTGGAATGGATAAAGTTTGTAGCAGACCCGTGGTATTAATTGTCTCAATTTTATTTTGTTGGAAAACCAAACATTCTGCTACAAACTTTTGAATATCAGATTTAAGGCCATCCAAAAAAATATATATTTCTTCACCCTCTGGTAAGTTTTTAAAAATCATGAGTTTCCTCCTAGGGGAGAGGTGTGCAATTCCAAAAGAATATTTTTTTTTAGTTGGGAATTCTTGCAAGATATAAGTGATAATTGTACCATAAGGAATCAATTTTCCCACTAAATGTATCAATTGTACTGGGATCTTGCTGCAAATTTTGAATAGGTGTCCACACTTATTCTTCATTCTTCCATTCCTCCCTTGCTTTGGTTATCCAATCTAGTTGGATAATAGAAATGGCACAAAGCAATGTTTCCACCTCCTCGTCCTTTTTTGAGAGTGAATATGCAACAACATTTAGCTTCCCTTTTTTGTAGATGATTTCAAAGTCATAACCCAACATATTTGTGACCCACTTTTGCTGCTCTTCTAAAGATAGTCTTTGTTCCAAAAAGTATTTAAGACTATCATGATCATTTTTTACCTTGAAGTGTCTTCCCATTAGGTAAGGTCGCCATTTCTTTAGTGCATGTAGTACTGCCAAAATTTCCTTCTCATAAATATATTTCTGTAAATACTTTCCTTTGATTTGACGGCTTTCAAAAGAAACGGGTCTTCCTTCTTGCATTAAAACAACACCAATTCCATTTCCTGAGGCATCACATTCCACAATAAAGATTTTTGCGAAGCCTGGCATAGCTAAGACCGGTACTTGGCACATTGCCTCTTTAAGATGTTCAAAGGCCTTAGTTGCTTCGTGAGTCCATTAAAATGCATCTTTGTTCAATAATTTTGTTAGAGGTGTTTTTATTCTCCCATAATTCTTAACAAACTTGCGATAATACCGTGTTAACCCGAGAAATCCTCGCAGCCGCTTTATGGTTGTGGGGACTTTCCATTCCTTAATGGCTTTAATTTTTTCAGGGTCTACCTTAACACCCTCCTAAGATACAATATGACCTAGATATTCCACCTCTTGTTCTCCAAAGAAACATTTGGAAGTTTTTGCACATAATTGTTTCTCCTACAATAGTTTCAGCACCCTGTCAACATGTTGAACATGATCCTTCCAAAACCTATTGTAGATTAGTATATCATCACAAAATACCAATGCAAATTTTCTAAGGAAGGGTTTTAAAATGGAATTCATCAACCCTTGAAATGTAGAAGGTGCATTGGTAAGGCCAAAAGGCATGACCAAAAAATCACAATGACCCTCATGAGTTCAAAATGTTGCTTTCGGAATATCTCCAGTCTTCATTCTAATTTGATGATATCCTGAGTAGAGATCCAACTTGGTAAAATAAATTGCTCCATGTATTTCATCCAATAATTTTTATAGCATCATTTTTCACCCTCATGTGAATAATGTTTGTCTCTTTGGCCCTAGGCACCCTTTCCCTCCATACTTGAACAAATTCATAAAAAACAGTGTTAAAATTCCCATACGCGGTTATGCCTAGACTTTTCCACGTATATACGTGAGTCCGTTCATACTTTTCTGCGTATGTCATTTAAATCATTAAAAATTATATAAATTCCTTATTTTCATGGCAAGGTGATGGTTATTCCCGTAACTCAACCACCCCAGCTCGTGGCCCAACTGTTTCCAACTGCTGAAACTACTTTGAGGGAGTATAAAAGCCCCTCATGTGTATGGCCTAAGGGAGAGAGAAAATTATAGATATTATACTCTGTTGGATCCATATTTCAAGTTTGATGTTCCCGTGCCTCTTGCACTTCCCAAGTATATTCAGGAAACCCTTGTTTCCTTGAAGATGATCATCATCTTATATGACATCTCGTGTGCACACATCTTGGAAGAATCCTAGCGAGGTGAGGGCTGGAAGAATCCAGAGGACGGTCTACTCGAAGGCCCTGGAAGGATTTAGGTGATCTCTCCACTTTCTATTCTTGTACATGCCACTTATAATAAGAAGTACCATCTTGTTCCCGAATATTCACGTGTCTATATATGTGTGAATATTGTTAGTTAAACATTCAATATTGCTTATATGATATTATACATGAATTATACTGACATATAGGAACAATATATGCTATACAACTAGTGTTTCATGTTCGTTGTTTCTTGATTTCCAGGTTACGAAGAACGAAGAGTTGCTAGGGGTTTAAACCCTGCGGGATCTACATCAAATGTAGGACTTTCGGGTAAGTTCCGAAATTGATTAAATCTAGTTTTCAGCATAAAATATAGGTTGAGTGAGTCTTTCTTGAATGGTATGCCCATGATCTGTGAAGGTTGCCGACCCAAAAACCTTTAGGGAGTTATTTCCCAAAACATAAATGGCGACTCCACTGTGGATCACACTTTTGTGATTTCCCTTTGGGTTGTTTCATCTGTCTTGAAGGTTCCAACATTTTTAATCATTTTTTCCAGTTCAGTAAATATTTTTCCAATCAGACTGAAGACCTGGTCTCTTGATCAGGCTCTCTTTTTTTTTCTTTTTTTCTTTTTGCGCAATCGCGTATATACGCTAGTTTGTGTAAAGGAACCCACATAAACGCGAGTTTCCTTTACCACAGTTGCGTATGCATGCGTGTTGTAAAACTACTAAAGTGCGTATGTTTGGGTAAATTTTGAAATTTTTGGTTTTAAGATTTTTTGGTCTTGTCTTCCTGTGGTGACATGTTCCTATGATATCTTTGAAGTCTCTGGACTGTGTTTAAGGTGGTTTTATACTTTTTTCTCTCTTAATTGTCTGAAGATCGGATCATTTGGTGAAATCTTCGTTTATTGTGCTTGCAATTCTGGCTTGAGCACCAAGATATTTTTCTGAAGATTCTTGGTTGTTCTGAGTATTCAGGACAAAGAGCTTTTGCTCATTTGCTCTGTCCTAACTTTATGAGTTGCTTTGCATCTTGATTTGCCTCTTTTTGCGTTTGGTTTTCTTGATTTCATTGACTAGGTCTTGTTGCAATTTTCAAAGAGTCTTTTTTGATTCTTTGGAGTCTGAGTTTGCTGCAAGTTTATACTATTGTGCTGAGTTGATTGGTTGAGTTTCTTGTCTTCCTCTTGCTCATATAAGTCTTGTTACGAGAGTAGCACAATTGGCTTAGAGAATTTTGTTGAAGTTTTGCTTGAAATTTGAAGTTGGTTTGGCTCAGTAATTTGATAGTTTCTTGGTCTTTTTGAAGTCTCTTTTCTTCATAAAACTCAAAAGCCAAAAAACATTTTTGTTTCCCATTGCTTCTGTTTTGGTTTATGGTTTCTTTTCATCTTTTTGAAGCCTTTTTGAAATATTTTTTCTTCGGTTCTTGACTTGATTACGAAAGGAGTCTTCTTTTGATTTCATTCTGTTATATTAAGTCTGATTTTTGGCATTTTTATACCTTGAGCTTTTGATTTGGAATTAGATTGGTGGACTGCCAAAAAGTGATTGAACCTTGGTATCATTAGAGATTTCTCTTTGCTTTCTTAGATCTTGCATCTTAGAATTTGCATGCCATTAGTGATTTGCATTAGGTGCACATAAGCATTTTAGTCTTTTTTCGTAATTTTTTGTGTGTGAAGTCTGGTTATCTGAAAAGAAAAGTAAAATATATAGTCTCGTAGAACATGTGTAGAAATCACTCTTCATCGAAAGGCAATCAGTGCATTTTCATATAGTTTGGTTTTCATTGGTTTCTTGTTGCATCATACAAACATCATTGGTTTCACTTCCATATGCCCTTGACATAAAATAACAGCCAATTAAAATAAGCAATATAAATTAAAAACAACTAGCAATTTTTGTTTTAAGTGTCATACATCAACTAGCTAGGTTGTAGGGCCTTGGATTAGGTGACTGGAGAGTTAACTCTCCAAGGCCGCTCATATTTTGAAACATAGAAGTTTATTAATGAGCGAAATCCAACACCGTTAGGTTGATCGGGAAAGCTCTCCTCCAAAGATTCAAGCGCGAGGGAAAGTGTAGGTAGAGAAGAGAGATACCCCCTCTCTGATTTTCTGAATATTGACCTAATACCATTCCGCCCGGCTGCTGATACAGATTGGTGTCCTTATTTTCCCATCCTAGGTATCACACAAGTGACTGCAGGGGGGAATACCCGTGGTACCTGAGGCAGACCTTGTATCACTTCCAGCATTACTTCTGGAGGGTGCCCTTGCAAAGCTTGGGTACTTGCACCAGAAAAGGTTGTTGGTAGGAGGTTAGCATAACTGCCTATGTTACCTTCGCTAGTGGATCTGGGTCGTAATTACCCCAGACTTCTTTCGGGAGGTCCTATTTTTCGCTTTCCTATATTTTGGTGTCCGGTCCTAATCACCCGAAGCGGAAATACTTGAAGGCTGCTTGCTTGGCTGTATCTTAGGGACTTTGTAGTGAGTGCTCTTTTCTCCTAGCTTTCTTAGCTTTATAATTTTTTTGAGTTTAATCAATCTTTTAAAGTGGCTGACCAATCGATTCGTCGATCGAGACGACTTCGTGGGTTGTCTCCCGCGAGTGCCGAGCCTTCTTCAAGAAGGCGTAGGAGCAATTCAGAAGGTGGTTATCACCCGGTATTATCTGACGTAGTGGAGAGAGATCCTCCGTTAGGGCCTGAAGTTTATGTAGTTGGTCTTAGTGTTGGTGTCAGTACTGAGAGGAGTACTCCACCCACCTCGAGAGTTTTATTTCCAAAAGTAGAAGTAGAGGAAGTACCTCAATCTCCTGAATCACTTCCATCTCCTCTTTCTTCTAATTCTCCATTTATCATCAAGTACATAAGACCTGAGTCTAAGAGACCCGAGAGTCCTTATCCATCACATTCTCACCTTTCGATGGCCACGACTGGGGACACAGCTTTGGTTGTGAGTGCTGCAAGTATTCAAACTCCTCCTAAATTTGAAGGGGGAGGCACTATTGCTATATCTTCGATTGCTTCTAGTGTTGCTGTATTTGGTTCCAGTTATACCCAAGCACAAGCTTCTCAATCTAGTCCCTTTTGTCTTGGAATGTCCGTTAGTGGAATTCCTCCATTTTCCTTTTCTACTACTGCAACTGCATCCGCACCCATCTCCTCTATGGCTAGTGGATTAGCTCCTTTTCAAGTGTTCCCCTTTGGAAGTGGGCATATTCCTCACTCGAATCCTTCCTTACGGTCTTTTCCTTTTACTTTCCAGACTTAGAATTTTAATCCATGGTCTGGAGGTCAAAGTTATACTACCTTCACGGGGTGGAACCCTATCTTTACGACAGTAGGGGCAGGGAATCAGTTTCTCATTGGTCACCAAGGGAATGTTCCTGTCTCTTCGTCTAGTGCTTATCAGGATTTTTCTCCTTTTTCAAATGCTTGGAACCTTTATTAGGGGGTTTCTTCTTCATTCACTACTTCGGTGGGGGGAACTAGTCCGGTTTATAGTAACTCTATGTTGGGAGGGGGTCCTTCTCCGAATACTGGATCACAAGAATTTTCCTATGGCCCAACCTTTTCTATGAACTCTTTCTGGCAACTTGGTGCCTCATCAAATCCAGGCTATTCTTTTCAGAATGTAGGGAACTCATCCTATCAGGGATGGAATTCCCAGGCTTCTCCTCATTTACCATTTTTGGCAACATTAAACTTGCTAGATTTGTTGAAATTGACTAATGATCCAATCCAATATAGTCTGGGGTGGCCTCTGGTCCTGACCAAACTACCTTCTGACATTCAAAAATTTGAAGGAAAGAATGGAGAGGATCCAGAAGATCACATCACCACTTTCCATCTATGGTGTTCATCAAAATCCCTGATCGATGACTCGATTCGGTTGAGATTATTTCAGCGCACCTTGACTGGAAATGCAACTAAGTGGTATACTGAGTTAAATGGGGGTATTTTTGCCACTTTTGGAGATCTAGCTACTATGTTTTTAAATCATTTTCAGTTGCATGTTCGCTATGATGTCGGGACTGAACTCTTGGCTAATTTTAAGCAGGACAAGGCAACCCACATTTTTTATCATATTCAGGAATGGCGGAGAAGGAAGCGGATCATTAAAGCCTATATTCCAAAATAATTCCTTCTAGAATGGTTTTTGAAATCATTGCAGCTAGATATTTTGAAGGATGTATCTCTGTCTGGGGTATTTTCCGAGGAATAGGCTATTTTCAGGGCCCAACAATTAGAACTGGTTTATTCTCAGTCTAGAGTCCTGAATAAAATTTTGCCTGATGCTCCTCACTCCAAATTGGATTTGTCCAAAACTAAACCTGGTCCTCATGGTGATGGACTTATTGGGTCGATCGATAGCGGTGCAGCTAACTTTCTTAACCAATTGCAGCAGTTGTCCATATAATCTACTTCTTCAGGTCATGTTGTACCTTCGGTGCCAACCTCTTCCCAAGCTTTGTCAATAAATGTTGTCCAGACTTAAAACCCCAAAGGAAATAAAATATCCAAGGGGAAGAAGAAAGGATGAAATAATAAGAAGAAGAAGGGCAAAGATGGGAAGGAGAATGCAAATAAATCTAACGATCATGTTGGTGAAGGGCAAAAGGATAAAAAGAAAGTGAAGTTTCCATGAAAATTGTGTACTGGAGATCATCTTACTCACCTTTGCCCTAAAATTCAGGATGCACAACGCTTGTTAGCTCAACAGGGATCTTCAAGTTCCCAAGCTGTGTTAACAAACCATTTTCCCCAAGGGCAACAGTTAGTTGTTGGCGCGAATCAAAATATTGGGTCTTCCTCTGGAGGCACCCAGGAAGGGGAAATCCCATCAAACATATATATGATGAGTGCTCACGTAGATATCGCTACGAGATCTCGTGATTATGGCACAACTGAGTCTTCGAAAGCCAAGGGTGCTCCTAATAGTGCTGAACTGCTTCACATTCCGAGGCCCACTGTTGAGCCCATGCCTCGGATGCCAAAAGCATCTACAAAGCGTACGACGATTAATCCAAAAGCCAAAGCTGCTTAGAACTACTCTGTTGTAGAAGATCTGGCCCAGAGTCCTTGTGCTATGTCTGCACTCGAGGTGCTCTAGTCTTGTCCAGCTCAGCGAAGTGCTCTCCTCACTACTATTGGGGTTTTTGATCTGAATAACTCTCTTATGATTACATTTGATATGTCTAATTGTAAAAAGAGACTCCCACATCATATGGCTTTCCATATTAGATCGTCGTTTCGAAAATGTACTATATTTCGAACGGTCGTAGATGAGGGTGCTTCCACGTGTGTGATGTCTCTCGCATGCTGGAAGGCAATCAGATCTCCCGCAACTGTTCCATCAACCACTCTTCTAACTGTGTTTGATGGTCATTCTCACAGGGCGCATGGTATTGTCCTGGCTTTTCCTGTCTGTGTTGGGGGCAAAAATGTAAATATAGAAGTTGAGATAGTTGATGCAAGCTTGGACTACAACCTTCTGTTGGGGCGAAACTGGATTTATGAGATGGATGCTATTGCATCCTCCTTGTTTCTTATTATTTTTTTCCCTCATGAAGGGAGGATTTTTATAGTTGACCAACTGGATTATTCTCCTGTAGACCAGAATGCACCTGCTAACTCAACTATCCCTTTGGTGGATAATGTCAAACCGCCTGTTGAGAATCTCAGGGTTGGAATGTATTCTTCTCTAATGGATACTTTCGATATTCCACCTCCTTCTGTTCATATAAATGCAATTTCATCCTCCAGGGCTCCTGTTCGACAAGAGTTCTTCAGAACTCATTATTTTTCGAACCCTTGGACCTTACCTTCTCCTACTTCCATATTAGCAGAAGGTCAAATGGGTGGAATGGAATTTCTGATGTCTGTAGCAGAGATTGCTTATAGATCTATTGTTGACTCTGAAAAATCCATTTTAGTTTCTCTTTCGCCAGAGGAATTGGATGGCGATGTGACTCGGCTTGGACACTTAGTTCTTCTTATGCCCAGGATTTCCTAGATACCACTCTTCCATCTGAAGAGGCTATCCTGGAAGCTATGACTGGTGTAGATAGACCGTGTGATGATTTGCATCATCGGTCATAATTTCTACCAAAATTGAATGAAGTTGAGTCAAGTTTTCAAGCCCTCAGTCTTCTGGTCTTGTTCACCCAGTCCTGAACCCTTTAGCACCAGCATAGGTATTTGCTGAACGGAACATGGATGTGATTTCTCTGACTATCCCGGTGAACATCTCTAGGAATCCCAACGTTATCGAGAATGTTTTCATCGGAGCTGAATGTTCCCCTGAAGAGATTAAAATTTACACCGATATCTTTAAATAATTTAGGGATGTTGTAATGTTCCTAAATTAGCTTCAACTAATTGGAACATTAATTTTGCCTTGTTTATTTTTGCATTTCATGATTGATGAATAAATTGTAAAGGAGGACATGTAAAACTCCTGAAAACCAAGAATAAATCAATGCTTATGTGAACAAAGACATATCTGGGCTATGTAAATTATATCTTGCAAGTGTGAATGGGTTAAATCACAAGAATGGGTCATCTTTGACCAAGTCAAACAACGCAGTCTAGATGCATTGAACCTCTTTGAGGGACAACACAGTTCTAGAAGGAAGATCTAATGTGAAAAGGGTAAGTGATCTAAGGTGGTTTAGGGTTTGGCAAGAATCCTATCTTATAAAAGGAAGAGGAGGGCAGCAAGGAAAAGGGGTTGTTGAAGATTATCATTTCAGGAATTGTCTGCTAGACATCCCTTGTTGGGCATTCCTGTTCAGGAATCCCACCTCTTTCCTTGAGCAGCTCTTGGAGGAAAATTGTGCTAACTTGTCCACTATCAGGCTTGGGCCAAGTTTCACCTTACATCTACAGCGCTGCTCGTGTTGAGGGTTGAGCTGTCCTTGTGATTTGCAGCAAGTGGAGGACTAGATCTGCTCAGATCTAGATGATAACAGTGGCTCTTCTCAGTGAGTGTGTATTTTAACCTCCTGGAAGAGTTCATTAGTTGATTTTACTTCAGATCTACATCTTGGCATCAAGTCAAATCATTCTCAGAAGCTACAATGTTTTTCCTCTCCCTAAGACACTGTTATTTGCAGATCTACAGCTGCAGGGTGTTTTGCCTGTGTTTTGGAGGAGAGATCTCTAGTGTTGGGGTTCTTCCTCTCACTGTGGTGATCCATGGATTGGCCATCCAATCCATGTTTGTTTCAGATATGATCTGTTATGTAATTGTATTATTCAGAAATTTTGAATCATTTTGCAGATCTGAAGTCTTAGATCTCAGATCTACTTCCGGTGCTTCATGTTTTGAGCAAAACCCCAAGGGGAATGTATAGATCAACCTTTCTTATACATGTATCTGTATTGGATCTATATTTTTATGTACAGATCTGATCTAGATTTGAAGAATCAATAAACTTCTACTTCAGCCCTAAAAATAATGTTGTCATGGTTGTAGCACCTCATTTCTGAGGATTTCTCCTGTATTTCCTCACTCTTTCTTCTATAAAATGTATGAGTTATGCCTCTGATATTATTTGTCAATGTTCAGACCTTATTGCATTCAAAACCTTCAGAAAATTACGCTCTCATGCTTCAGTAAATTTTTGCATACTCCAGGTCATGGGAAATCAGGGTTTTCTAGCCTAGTTAGGAATGGAGGAACTGTTTAACATAGAAAAACACTTTTTTTTTTCTTTTTTTCTGAAATTTGACATGGGAGTCCCTCATAACCCTAGATATCAGATCCAACCACTTTCCCATCTTATTTTTACGCAAATATTTGAATACACTCGTTTTAGGGCCAAAATCATCACTTTTCCCCACCTTTTGCTTTATAAAACACTGTATAAGGTTTTTTTTGCATATTTTATTGAAGTATAAGTGATTTTACATCTTTATGAGGTATATGGATGTAGCTCCACATTGGTAATAACTCATATTATTCCCAATAGTGTAGTTGTTCCTTAGTTGGGAACATTAGAGTGGTATCAAAGCAAGATCTTTGGCTCAGCCTGTGGCTTCAAGCCAAAGTGTTGTAGAGCAAGGAGAAAGGTCAGAATGATGAAGAACATGCATTTACTCTCATCATTTTTCAGTTCTAAGAAGAACCTCTCCAAGGAGGTTGAACAAGAAGGAGAAAGAAGAAGCAGTGAAACTCCTAGAGAGTTTCAAGAGCAAAAAGATCTTATGATCAGATCTAAAAGATCTATACATGAGGAAAATTCTGAATCCTCATCTAATGGATATGTGCACTCAACCATATCACCAAATCTTCAACGTTATTTCTGTGATTTCTTCATGAAAAGGAAGAAAGGAGGTGTGCCCAAAAAGGAGACTCTTAGAGAGTATTTGGAGGAGTATGAAGCTCAGTCCAAGGAGTTCAAAGATAAATTGAGCTTCCAAGGATTCTGAAAGATCAAGGAGAGAAAAGTCACAAAGTAGGAGTAGCATGCTAAGGGTAGATTCTATCTATCTATCTTTGATGGATCACCTAAATGTCCAGTCAAGGTTTGGGTGGAGGAGCTAGATAACTTTGTGCAACAACATCAAGTTTCAGAGATTGAAGCCATCAAAGCAGCAGCACTGCATTTTGAAGGTAAAGCATATGATTGGTGGTTGTTTGAGTCTTTTTCCTTGAAGAATGCCAATACACCTACTTATGCAAGGTTCATTGAAAGATTGATAGAAAGGTTTGATGAAGCTCCATGTGTATCATCTTCTGTTGACACTATCAAACCACTTCAAACAAATATCTTGCATGAGTTGGAAGGGTCTATGAATCCAACTCAATTTTTGAAGACCATGGAAGAAGGTGTGAGTTTGTTTGATGCCTTGCCAAGGGCAAGATCTCCTTTGAATGAAGGTATCTCTTCTCAAGAAGGAAGCATGAAGATTCCTCCTTCACTAGATGACCAAGATCTAAGGTCTCTTGTGGATGATGAGGCAATTTCAGTTATGGAAGAAGAGGAAGGAGATGATAACGCAGTCATAACAATGGCACCTCAAGCACATCATGAAGAGAAGAATGGAGCACTTGCTCCAAGAGAAGAAACTCTTGCACTCTTGCAAGGAGTTCCACAAGATCTCACACATAGAGCTCTTGGTACAACACATGAGCAACACGTACCATCATTGTCAAATGATGAGATCTTGATGATAGAAGAAGGAAAAGAGGAGGAAGGGCATCACAAGAAGAAGAGCATGGATCCTTCTCTGTTTCAAAGCTTTGAAACACAAAGAATGCAAGAGGACTTATGCATTAAAGGTGGGGGAAAATCTGTCTACCTACATCCTCATTCTACTCTATGCCTTGACACCTCTTTGCAAGGAGGTACTTTACCGGGAGAACCTCTTGATAGGAAGAAATCTAAAGTGTTCTCTCAACTATGGGAATCATATTCATACTTGGCTAGGGAGGGAGCCTTGGGAGAAGCTAGCACAACGTAGAGGATCTCTCATGAATTCAGGAGAGAGATGAGCAGTTTCCTGAAAGGGGCATTGCTAACTCCCACTCAGAAATATGCGCTGAGAAAGGAGAAATCAGAGATCTATGATGGTATGAGCATGCATACACATGGCAACTCCATATCTTTGGGGCAGCCCATGATCTCTTCATTCACAAAGGATATTTCTGAAGATAGCAAGGGGATCCTAACCCTCTTGTATACATGGGACAAAAGGAGGAGGTTTTGGAAAACAAGGACTTTCCGAGGGGAAGTTGATTTCCATGTACTCCAATCTTGTCTTGGGCAAGATTAGCTGCAAATGGGGCAGAAAAGGGAAGGTTATGATGCTCCAACATGTGCTTTTGATATCAAGGATGTCAAAGATGGGAGCCATGAGAAGATAGAAGCTGCATTTCAAACCTCTACAACGCTGTCATTCTTGGAGAGCTTGGATCCTTATTGGGATTCCAAACTCAAGATGGAGTAATCCAAGGACCTTTTCACATGTGGGGTTCTTGATGGGGAAGTAAAGGATGAAAGGTTCAAGGTGGTGGATGGAGTTATCTATTTCTATAATCTTATTCTTTTGGTTAGTGACTCCAAGCTCAAGGAGAGACTACTAGATGCCATCTATGAGATCCTGCTTTCCAAACACACTGGTTTTACCAAAGCATATCATACTCTCTTGGGTGGTTTCATATGGGAAGGTTTCAAGGAAGAGGTGCACTCTCATATGAAGATGTGCATGGACTACTTGGTAGAGGAGGAGGAGCATAGCTCTTGGAAAGAGCCATCATTCACATCTCCTTACCCATTGAGTGTGAGAGGGAAATCATCCATGAGTTACCCCACAAATGTAAAACAAGTATATAGGGAGGCTTGTCTTTCTGAGCATTATCATGTATCTCCTATATGCTTATATTTTTCTAACACTCACTTGCAGAACATTGCTCCAAAAGGGGGCACTATTTATGAGGGGTTTCATGGGCTACTCAAGGCCATGAACCATGTTGATGCAGGTCATTCCTTGGAGGATCTTGGCAAGCTATTCTATTCTTCATAGTGTGATTCTTTTACACAAATTATGATGCATTTCCTCCAAGCATTCAAAAGAGATGATGCAACAAACAAGTGTTGGGAAAGACACTTGTCATATCCTATTTTATGGCAGTTAAGGATGAGACTGCGTTGGTTGCACATGAGGGAACATCTTCCTTCTCATCTATCATACATGGTAGCTAGCATGATTCTAATTATGATCCCACAAGCTGAAGATGTCCTTATCTTTGTTGGGGGCATAGTTGGAGGAGAGGCACACTTGTTGGACGTGCCCTTGGGGAGAGGGGTTTCCGACTCTTTTTGCATTGCATGCTTCCATGGGAGCATGAGATTTTGTATGGCCACTATGATAGATCACTTGTCTCTTTGTAAAGTGAGCCATATGTTTGTTGATAACATGCCTCTCATATGTATTGGGGAGGAGTTTTGCTATGGATTTCCAAGCTGGGAGGTGATCCACTTCATCTGGATGATAGCATGGAGATGGGAGTCTTTTGTGGATCATGAAAATCCCCATGATTGTCATCACTTCTATCTTGAGGAGGCCATGGATCAGCAAGAAGGTTTCCACAACAACCTTCCATTTCTTCATGATGAGATCCCTTGGGTTTATTCACCAAAGGCCAACTTGCATATTGAGGGAGGACCATTGGAAGACAGAGATATTGCAAAGATTCAAAGCAATGGTGGAGACTAACAGATGAGGAGGCCACAAGAGAAGAAGGGGAAGTTTTGTAGCACCCTTGCAGTTGCTTGAGGAAAAGCAAAATTTGGGAGGGGGAGACTGTAATGTTCCTAAATTAGCTTCAGCTAATTAGAACATTAATTTTGCCTTGTTTATTTTTGCATTTCATGATTGATGAATAAATTGTAAAGGAGGACATGTAAAACTCCTGAAAACCAAGAATAAATCAATGCCTATGTGAACAAATACATATCTGGGCTATGTAAATTATATCTTGCAAGTGTGAATGGGTTAAATCACAAGAATGGGTCATCTTTGACCAAGTCAAACAGCGCAGTCTAGATGCATTGAACCTCTTTGAGGGACAACACAGTTCTAGAAGGAGGATCTAATGTGAAAAGGGTTAAGTGATCCAAGGTGGTTTAGGGTTTGGAAAGAATCCTATCTTATAAAAGGAAGAGGAGGGCAGCAAGGAAAAGGGGTTGTTGAAGATTATCATTTCACGAGGAATTGTCTGCTAGACATCCCTTGTTGGGCATTCCTGTTCAGGAATCCCACCTCCTTCCTTGAGCAGCTCTTGGAGGATAATTATGCTAACTTTTCCACTATCAGGCTTGGGCCAAGCTTCACCTTACATCTACAGTCTTGTTTCTATTGAGGGTTGAGCTGTCCTTGTGAGTTGCAGCAAGTGGAGGACTAGATCTGCTCAGATCTAGATGATAACAGTGGCTCTTCTCAGTGAGTGTGTCTTTTAACCTCCTGGAAGAGTTCATTAGCTGATTTTGCTTTAGATCTACATCTTGGCATCAAGACAAATCATTCTCAGAATCTACAGTGCTTTTCCTCTCCCTAAGACAACATTTTTTGCAGATCTACAGCTGTAGGGTGTTTTGCCTGCGTTTTGGAGGAGAGATCTCCGGTGTTGGGGTTCTTCCTCTCACTGTGGTGATCCATGGACTGACCATCCAATCAATGTTTGTTTCATATATGATCTGCTATTTAATTTTATTATTCATAAATTCTGAATCATTCTGCAGATCTGAAGTCTTAGATCTCAGATCTACTTCCGGTGCTTCATGTTTTGAGAAAAACCCCAAGGGGAATGTATAGATCATACTTTCTTGTACACGGATCTGTATTGGATCTATATTTTTATGTACATATCTGATATAGATCTGAAGAATCAATAAATTTCTGCTTCAGCCCTAAAAATAACGTTGTCATGGTTATGCAGTCTTTTGTCATGGTTGTAGCACCTCATTTCTGAGGATTTCTCCTATATTTCCTCACTCTTTCTTCTGTAAAATGTATGAGTTATGCCTCTGATATTATTTTTCAATTTTCAGACCTTATTGCACTCAAACCCTTCAGAAAATTATGCTCTCATGCTTCAGTAAATTTCTGCATACTCCAGGTCATGGGAAATCAGGGTTTTCTAGCCTAGTTAGGAATGGAGGAACTATTTAACATAGAAAAATGCATTTTTTTTGGCTGAAATTTGACATGGGATTCCCTCATAACCCTAGCTATCAGATCCAACCACTTTCCCATCTTATTTTTATGCAAATCTATGAATACACTCGTTTTAGGGCCAAAATCATCACTTTTCCCCACCTTTTGCTTTATAAAACACTGTATAAGGTTGTTGCTGCATATTTTATTGAAGGATAAGTGATTTGAAATCTGTATGAGGTATATGGCTATAGCTCCACATTGGTAATAACTCATATTATTCCCAATAGTGTAGATGTTCCTTAGTTGGGAACATTACAGATGTGTTCACTTGGTCTTATGAGGAAATTCCTGGTATAGATCCATCTATTTTCTAGCATGAGATCAAGATCTACGAGAATTCTTAGCCTTTGAGGCAAAATCTTCGTCTGGTCAACCCTAGGAAGGCTGCAACTATCAAAGCCGAGGTAGAGAAGTTGCTTAAGGTGAGATTCATTTTCCCTGTTCCTTTGACTGAATGGGTTTCAAATCCAGTCCCGGTGGACAAAAAACAAGGAAAAATTTGCGTTTGCATTGATTTCAGAGATCTTAATAAAGCACGTCTGAAAGATAATTACCCCACACCTTTCATAGATTAGATTATCGATGAGTGTGCAGGCAATGCGATTTTCTCCTTCATGGATGGTTTTTCTGGATATAATAAAATTACTATCCGTCTTGAAGATCAGCATAAGACTGCCTTTATTTGTCTGTGGGGTACCTTTTCTTACAAAAAAATGCCTTTCGGCCTTAAAAATGTTGGAGCCACTTTTCAGCGGGCCATGTCATATGCCTTCCACGACATTAAACATATTATCGAGGCATAATTGGATGAGTTAGCTACTCATTCTCGCAAGAGAATTGATCATCCTTCTCAACTCTGTCAAGTATTTGAAAGATGTCGTTTTTACAAGATAAGGTTGAATCCGAACAAGTGTGTTTTCACGGTCACATCCGGTCGATTGTTGGGGTTTATTGTGTCTACGTAAGGGATTTGGGTAGATACCTTCAAGGTTGAGGCAATACTTCAGTTTCCTCCCCCGTCATCTATTTGTCAACTTCAAAGTCTATAAGGAAAAGATAATTTTCTATGGAGATTTATCGTAAATTATGCCGAGATTACAAGAGGATTCATGAGATTATTAAAGAAAGGAGTCCCATTTTTGTGGGATGACTTTGCTTAGCGCTCATTCGATGCTTTGAAAAAAGCATTGACCTCTACTCCTATCCTGAGTCCACCTGATTATAACAGGGATTTCCTCTTGTATCTCGCAGCAGCAAAATCTACTATCGATCTTGTTCTGGTTCAGGAGGATGATGCTCTTATAGAGCATGTTATATACTACCTTAGTCGAGGCTTGGTAGGACCTGAACTCCGGTATTCTCCAATAGAGAAGCTTGCTTTAGCAGCTGTCCATGCTATACAACGGCTCTGACATTATATTCTTCTTCAAAAAACTTATGTTTTGGCAGCAGTCAATCTATTTCAGTTTGTTCTCAGTAGGCGAGTGATTGGGGGCAAATACAATCGATGGATTATGATTTTGTAGGAATTTGATCTTGAGTTTATGTTTTCCAAGTCCAAGAAATCATTAGTTTCGCAAAATTAATTTATGAGTTGCCCTGTGGAGAGGATATAATTTATAACGAATCCTTTCCAGATGTGTTGGAAATATGATGCAGAGTGTTGTCCTTGATGGCAACCCACTTGATGAAGATGATGGCAACCTACTTGATGAAGTTGTCCTTGATGCATGACGAGTTTATTAATGATGTAAATCTGATGTTCTACAAGCAGTTCAGAAGCACCAGAGAAAGCAATCTTTAGTATGTGCTAGAACAATGATGAAAAGTGTGTGTTACAAGGCATACACGGGTTTGTTAAGGATAAGTAGCGTATGCACGCAGTAAATTACGTGCCAAGTCGCGTATGCCCTTTTGCGCTCCAAATTTAGAATACCACGGGGTGTTATTATGGTATTGACCCATTGTATTGAGCGCTTGATTATCTTTTTGATCCCGTCCAGGAATACCATCGGAAGTGGTGTGGTTTTGGCTCATGGTATTGATAAAGGCTAAACCTATATAAGGAGAAGAAGATCATTGTGCAAGGGTGTGCATGAGTAAGGGTGTGAATGAATAAATCTCTCTAAGGAATATCTGCATGGATGAACTCTGTTCTTGATTGATAGATCTGAATCTATGATGCACCTATGAAGAAAATGATGAAGAGGGTTCTCTAGATCTGAAATGTATATGTATTTCCTAGATCTGTTCATGGAATGTTTAGATCTGAGATGAGGCGAAATAATTTCTGAAGTGAAGGATGAAATCTGAGTTGTCTATCTGATCTGAAGAGCTGCACAGTCCTGAAAAGTTCCAAAGGTATACGCAGGTTTGCTTCAGTAAAAGCGCGTATATACGCGGGTCTGCTTAAGGAAAAGCGCGTATGGGCAGAAAGGGTTTTCTGAATAATACACTGAAGTATACGTGGGTTGGTCTACATGAAAGCGCGTACATACACAGGTTCGGTGAAGTAAAAGTGCGTATGGAATCTATGGTTTTACTAAAGTATGTGGTATGAAATATCTGATCTATCTTGCTGTATTACTGCTATCTGTCTATAATGTATTCATACAGATCTGGGTTTTCTGAATATTGATTATGCTGCTGAATATGTTGAGCAAAGATCAAGTTGTTGATTGATTGGTTGAATGAATTGATAAGGGTATAAGTTTCAGTTTGATGTATTATTGAGCTTAAATGTATGGAGTGGGTCCAGTCTGAAAATATGATGAAAAGTGGCCTGCAAGTTGTGATCTATTGAAGCTATTGGATCCAGTGTGAAAATTGATGAAACGTGGTCCATAGTGGTGCTGAGGGTCGAAGCCTTTAGTCAGGGGGTTGTAGCTCCCTTCCAGGTGAGGCTGGTAAACGAGAGCATGGGGTTGTAGCTCCCTTCCAGGAGAGGCTGGTAAACGAGTTCAGGGGGTCGTAGCTCCCTTCCAGGAGAGGCTGGTAAACGAGAGAAGGTTGTAGCCTTCTGTGTGGGGGTTCGCGTGTCGGTATGAGTCTACGCCACACATGGTTGTAAATATGTCTTATATATAACAAATATTGAAGACTGAGACGACGGCAGCGGTGGTTTTCTCCCGACTTGGGTTTCCACCTTAAATCTTGGTGTTCATGTGTGATGCTTATGTGTGATGGTTTATTCTGTTATTACTGCACATGCTTACTGTTAACTAAACATCAGATGAATGAATGTTGCAAAGATCTAAGTAAAGAAATAAATGCATAATAAGATCTCTGTGTATACGCGAGTTGTATGAAGGATATCCGCGTGTATACGCGAGTTGGGCTCAGTAAAGTAGCATATGTGTTTTAGAGTATGAAAAAGTAAAATGTTTTGAGTATGCCCAAAATAATGATTCACCCCCCCTCTTAGTATTTTTCCCAACAATTGGTTTCAGAGCAGGTCCTTCTGTAGAAGCTTGATCGCTTGAAGGAGATCCATCGCAATGGGAAGTCAGGAAGGAGTACTCTCTCTAAAGCCACCTCTATTCAATGGAAGTAATCTGTTATTCTGGAAGATACGAACAAAAGCATATCTGCAAAGTCTTGGTGTAGAAGTATGGGCAATCGTGGAAGGAGGTTATCAGTATCCGGCAAGTATTCCTACTGATGCAGCAGAAAGGAAGAAATATGAAATCAATGCCAAAGCCGTCAATGTCTTATTAGGAAGCATGTCTGAACCAGAATTTTCTAAAGTGATGCAGCTAAATTCATAAAAACAAATATGGGACAAAATCATTCTGAGCTATGAAGGAGATACAAAGGTAAAAAGTGCAAAACTCCAAACTCTAAGAATTGAATATGAAAATTTAAGGATGCATAGTGATGACAGTATTGCCAGTTTCTTTTTACGTCTAGATGATATTGTAAATCGCATGAGAAATTTGGGTGAAAACATAACCGATACTACTCTGGTGGAAAATTTCTTAAGATCATTGACCTCAAAATTTGAGTCAAAATTATCAGCTATTGAAGAAAGGCAAGACCTGCAAACTCTTACTACTATTCAGCTACATGGTATTCTAACTGCTTTTGAAATGAGAAAAGAAGGTTCCTCTCAAAACAAAGAAGCTGCCTTTAAAGCATGTGCAAAAGGAAAATAAAAGGAAGTTTTCAAGGGATCAAGTTATATATCAGAAGAAGAAGAAGAAAATTTTGCGAGAAGACTCCAACCAGGTACTGGAAGATTCAAAGGTAAGCTTCCCTTCAAATGTTTTGATTGTGGAAGAGTTGGTCATTATGCTGCTAAATGTCCTTATAGAGAAAATCATGATAAAGGGAAACAATTTGAAAAGGAAAGATTTATTATACAAATGAAGATAATGATGAAATGTCAAGTGAAGATGAAGAAGATTTCGACCAAGATCTGAAAGTGCTCATGTCAAGGAAGCAAAAGAAGAAGGCTACTCAAAAGGAGATATCTCAGAAAACATGTGCAGTAGAAAATGAAGAAGATAAAGCAGGTATTGAATGTTGTTCTTGTGACTCACTTTCTTGTGCAAGAAATGGTGAAGATAGTGAAAGAAATGACATGGGTCTAGAAGAAAATCTCAGGATCAATGATGAAGATCAAGTTAAAAAGAAGGAATCGATCTACAAAGAAATGTTCTCTAAAATGAAGGGACAGATAGAAATACTCAATGGACAAATAGACAAGTATCAAAGGTTGTACAAATATGGAACCAATCGAATTGAAAGACTTGAAGCAGAAATCATGTATCAAAAGGAAGATCTAAACAAGAAGAATGAAGAACGTCCACAATCATTTGAAGAAGGACTTAAAGCAGAAATCATCTCTCTGAAAGCAGATCTCGAAGCATCACATAAGAGGAATGAAGAACTTCTACAAGCTTTTTAAGAACAAGAAAATGAGTTGAAGGAAGAGATTTTAAAATTGAATGATCAAGTAGAACAAGGAAAAAGGGTTGAAGAAAGTATGAAGAAGCAATGCCAAAAATTTGAGGTTGAGGTAAACATTCTCAAAGGTAAACTAGAAGAAAAGGATAAACTCTTGAGGTTTCAAGATAGTACTAAGATTCTGGACAATATTCTTAGTAATCAAAGATCTCCTGCTATTAAACTTGGCCTTGGTTTTCATGAAACCATTAAAGGAGAATCTAGTTCACAAGGAAGTGTTGAAGACTCAAAGGATGTCAATGTAAAACCTGAAGAATTGAAAGAAACAAGGAGTCAACCGACAATCATGAACACTCAAAGGAAATCATTCAATAATGTTGAATGCTTTAAATGTCAAATTATGGGCATGTTGCAGCAAATTTCAGAAGCAGATTGTTTCAATCACAAACAAACAGATTCTATACAGAAAGGTACTCTGGCTTCTTTAAGGGATATTGTTTTTCATGCAGCAAGTTTGGTCATAAAGCAGCTGATTGCACTTGAAGAAAGAATAAAAGAACACAGTATGATTCTTATGCTTACTTGTCTGGTCACATAAGATGTTATGCTTGTAACAAGTATGGACATGTGGAAAAAGAATGCAGGATGAACAGATCTAAGAAATTGGACAATTTCCAGCACACGATAAGAAAGTTCAAGCAAAGCTGGAAAAAGAAGGAGGATCGGTCAGAAACGTAGGGAATATTGACCCTACTGCAGTCATCCGCTTCTAAAGCTTATTTCTCCTAATGACTGTATGAAATGATGTGAGACACATTCTGGTGATTAGTAATGTATCATCACAGGGGGAGCAATGTATGATGATTCCCATGGTTGGTTTTTGTAATTCTAGTTATGTTTATTTCTGACAGTGCATCTGATGTGACAAAAGAAGACAGGTACAGGTGGTACAGATTCAGGGGAGAAGAAGGAGTGTGAAATTTTCATTTTTTCACTTTCCATACGCGGGTTTCATGAAGAAAAGTCGCGTATACACGCGAGTTCCAGTGGACACAGACACGTATGCAGTTATGATAAGAAAATTAGTATGACAGCTCAAGAACAGGAGCACAGGTTCAGGGGGAGCATCAGTCTGACTATTAATGATTGCATTATTGACATTATATCTGCTTATGTCTCAGTTCTGAATGAAGATGACATGATACATGATTTATTATGATGAGTTTATGGATGAGCCCTGTTTGCTTTTTGCTAAAGAGTATTCCTTGCTTTCACACATGGATGAGATGGAAGTCTTATGATTTAGAGATATGGACAGATCATGCATAGATTGTTGCTGATGACTTGCTGTTGAAAGTATTCAGGTTGCACAAGCTAAGGAGGAGCCTTGGTCATATGGAAAGGATGCGTGGGTGCACAGTTTCAGGAGGAGCATTAGCCTTGCTGAATTTAATGCATTGTTGGCATTATGATGATTCTGAAATATGATCTCTTTCTTGAGGTCCTTTTGGTATTTTTTATAAAAAGTCATATTTGTAATTTGATGTAAAAGTCATGTTGAGACCTATGATGTAAAATTGTAATATTCAGTCATGTAAGGACTTGGTCAATTTTTGTAAATCCACTTGGTTGGATAGTTGAGTGAAAATTTGTAAACCCACTTGATTGAGTACTTGAGTCACATATGTAAATCCACTTGGTTGGATCTTTGATGTAAGTATGAGTCCTTGGTGATAGGAAGGTCATAGAGTCATGTACTCATTTGATACATACGGTTGAAGATTCAACTTGAACTCAGGGGGAGCATGGTAACTTCAGTGCACATCAGATCTACAGCGCTTTTCTTTCTACATGAGGAGAAAAACCTTGTGTTGGTTTTGATCCGCCCTTTGCCCTTGATGTCAAAGGGGGAGAGTGGGATGGTGTTTGAATAGGGGAAGAATATCATTATGCTTAATGTATCTATTTGTTGTGGTGATCAAACACCATCGTGGTTTCCATCAAGTCCAAAGGGGGAGATTGTTGGCAATATGATGCAGAGTGTTGTCCTTGATGGCAACCCACTTGATGAAGATGATGGCAACCTACTTGATGAAGTTGTCCTTGATGCATGACAAGTTTATTAATGATGTAAATCTGATGTTCTACAAGCAGTTCAGAAGCACCAGAGAAAGCAATCTTTAGTATGTGCCAGAACAATGATGAAAAGTGTGTGTTATAAGGCATACGCGGGTTTGTTAAGGATAAGTAGCGTATGCACGCGGGAAAGTACGTGCCAAGTCGCGTATGCCCTTTTTCGCTCCAAATTTAGAATACCACGGGGTGTTACCATGGTATTGACCCATTGTATTGAGCGCTTGATTATCTTTTTGATCCTGTCCAGGAATACCATCGGAAGTGGTGTGGTTTTGGCTCATGGTATTGATAAAGGCTAAACCTATATAAGGAGAAGAAGATCATTGTGCAAGGGTGTGCATGAGTAAGGGTTGTGAATGAATAAATCTCTCTAAGGAATATCTGCATGGATGAACTCTGTTCTTGATTGATAGATCTGAATTTATGATGCACCTATGAAGAAAATGATGAAGAGGGATCTCTAGATCTAAAATGTATATGTATTTTCTAGATCTGTTTATGGAATGTTTAGATCTGAGATGAGGCGAAATAATTTCTGAAGTAAAGGATGAAATCTGAGTTGTTTATCTGATCTGAAGAGCTGCACAGTCCTGAAAAGTTACAGATGTATACGCAGGTTCGCTTCAGTAAAAGCGCGTGTATACGCGGGTCTGCTTAAGGAAAAGCGCGTATGGGAAGATAGGGTTTTCTAAAGAATGCACAGAAGTATACGCGAGTTGGTGTGCATGAAAGCACATACATACGCAGGTTCAGTGAAGTAAAAGTGCGTATGGAATCTATGTTGGTTTTACCAAAGTATGGTTTGAAATATCCGATCCGTTTACCGTATTATTGCTATCTCGTCTATAATGTATTCATCTAGATCCGGGTTTTCTTCGAATATTGATTATGTCGCTGACGATGTTGAGAAAAGATCAAGTTGTTGATTGATTGATTGATGATTCATTGAATGAATTTATAAGGGTATAAGTTCCAGTTTGATGTATGATTGAGCTTAAATGTATGCAGTGGGTCTAGTCTGAAAATATGATGAAAAGTGGCCTGCAAGTTGTGATCTATTGAAGCCATTGGATCTAGTATGAAAATTGATGAAACATGGTCCGCATAGATGCTGAAGGTCGAAGCCTTCAGTCAGGGGGTTGTAGCTCCCTTCCAGGAGAGGATGGTAAACGAGAGCAGGGGGTTGTAGCTCCCTTCCAGGAGAGGCTGGTAAACGAGAGCAGGGTGTTGTAGCTCCCTTCCAGGAGAGGCTAGTAAACGAGAGAAGGTTGTAGTCTTCTGCAGGTGGGTACCTGCGTGCTGCTATGAGTCTGCGCCAGTACATGGTTGTAACATGTTTTCTATATATAATAAATATTGAAGACTGAGACGACGACAGTGGTGGGTTTCTCCCGACTTGGGTTTCCACCTTAAATCCTAGTGTTCATGTGTGATGCTTATGTGTGATGGTTTATTCTGTTATTACTGCACATGCTTACTGTTAACTAAACATCAGATGAATGAATGTTGCAAAGATCTAAGTAAAGAAATAAATGCATAATAAGATCTCTGTGTATACGCGAGTTGTATGAAGGATATCCGCGTGTATATGCGAGTTGGGCTCAGTAAAGTAGCGTATGTGTTTTAGAGTATGAAAAAGTAAAATGTTTTGAGTATGCCCAAAATACTGATTCACCCCCCCTCTCAGTATTTTTCCCAACAAGATGAGCATATTTTTCTCATCTCTTCACAGGATTCTTGGTATGGGGATCTCATTGTATATCTTCAGACTACAAAGTTTCCTTCAACTTTTTCGAAAGATGAGCGCCGTAAGTTACGTCACCTGGCTAAAAATTACTTGATCATTGGTGATAATTTATACTGTCGAGGGGTCGATTCGATTCTAAGACGTTGCTTAACTCTCGAAGAAGCTGAAGTTGTGCTGAATGATTGCCACAGTGGAGCTTGTGGAGGTCATTTATCTAGGCTTGCTACAATGCAAAAGATCTTGCATGCTGTATACTTTTGGCCTTAAATTTTAAAAGATTGTATGGATTTGGGCAAATGGTGTCATCCGTGTCAAGTGTATACTCGAAAGATGCGCGCTCATCCAGCTCTGCTCTTCCCAGTTATCACTGTCAGTCCCTTTACAAAGTGGGGTATTGATTATACTACTTGTAACCCGCGTTCCGCTAAAGGTCATAGGTACATTATTGTAGCCGTAGACTACTTCACGAAGTGGGTCGAGGCTATGCCTACTTTTGGGAATGATCGTGAGACAACAACTCTTTTTCTCTTCAATCAAGTTATTACTCATTTTGGTATTCCTAAAGAGGTTGTCACTGATCATGGCAGTAATTTTCAGAACAGCATGATGGTTGAGTTAGCTCTAAAACTGGGTTTCCAACAAGAGCATTCATCTCCTTATTATCCTCAAGCCAATGGGCAAGTGGAATCCATGAACAAATCCTTGAAGACCATTCTTCAACGAACAATTGATAAAGCTAGATCTAACTGGCACATTATGCTGTATCCTGCGCTTTGGGCATACTGGATGTCAATCAAAACTGCAACTGGTTTTACTCCGTTTCAACTAGCTTACAGGTTGGAATCAATATTTCCCATCGAGTGTGAGATTCCTTCTCTTAAGTTAGCTATAGAACTTCTTCCTGACACTTCTAGTCTTGAAGAACACCTCCTTTATCTGGAACATCTTGATGAGCAGCATCGAGATGCTGCCACGATGAATGAGGCACATAAGAAACAGGTACAAGTTCAATATGATAAAGAAGTCAAACCTAGGGTTTTCTCTGAAGGTGACCTTGTTCTGGTTTATGCCCAGGAAAAGGATGCCCTAGGGGCAGGTAAATTCAAGTCTATGTGGTATGGCCCCTTCATCATTAAAAAGGTCCTTAAAAAAGGAGCTTATACCTTGGTTGATTTTGAGGGAAATGAGTTGGCAGAGCCTAGAAATGGGCTCTATCTGAAATGGTATTATGCCTAGGCCTTGGCTTGGCATCTTGCTTTTTGTATATATTTTTGTTTTTTTTTTTGTACATTTCTAAGTTTTCGGTCTATGGGGTGATGGTGATGTTTTTGATCTGCTTTGGCAGGTTGTGTTGGATATCATGAGTCATTATGGTTTCGCTGATGGTGCTAGTAGACACACCTGGAACTTAGCTTCAATGGCTTGGGTACTTCATTATCCATCTAGTCAGTTGTTAGTTTCAAGAGGGGTCTGCATTGGTCCTGCTTCCAACAACGTAGCAGAATACACTGCAGTCATTCATCTACTCTCAGAAGCAATATCTTCGGGTGTTGATTCGTTGGTAGTATTCTTGGACTCCCAGCTGGTGGTGTCGCAGTTGAACAATACATATCAGGTCCAGAATCATTTCTTGTTTCGATTGTTTTTGAGGGTACGTTTATTGCAAAGATCATTTCAGTTTATAGCATTTATTCATATTCCTCGAGCTAATAATCAAATGGCATACTCATTAGCTAATCAATAAATTGACTGGAATATTAACCATTCAATACTTTAATCAAATCATAAAAATCATCATACATTTTCACACATTTGTTTCATCGCATCATAAACCGCTGTATATATGTATATATCATCAGTGTTAGCTCTCCTTAATTTTCTAGATTGGTTGAGATACAAATTGACAAGGGTAACATCAAACCAAGCTTTGGAATCCAAGGACCTAGCCTTCTTGGATTCAGAGAGGGTTCTCTCAATGTAGGCAAAGATGTGAACTTGTTTACTGATTAGGGCTGATTTTAGGCTAGATGTTAAGTGCGGGGTATTTTGATTATTTTTTGTTGGGTATGATACTTTCATAGATTTTAGATAGGAAACATGGAATATTGTTAAGTCATTGGGCAATGGAGTCTAACAAGGTCCAGATAAGTTCATCAATGGTGTTAAAAGCATTTGCAGGGAAATTTTACTTCGTTGGTGGATCTTTTAAGGTTATGATGGATTTATGAAATGGACATAAAGATTGAGAACAAAAAGCTAAATAAAGGGCCGAAACCGAATCCTTTATATACTTGTAAACTGAGGGAGTTAGAAAATTGATAAGAACAACAAGAGAATCAAAGGCATAAGCAGAACCTAATACATTTGATTTTAGACTGAAAACAGATAATTAACCAAGACAAAAATTCAGATAAAAACACATAAAGATAAGAAACTTATCCAAATTTCAGAGATTTTATCATCTAGAGCAAAAAAACATTTAAGATATACAAGTAACTATAACCATAGAAGGAGAGAAAACTCTAACATCCAAGATTACAGCTATAAGGTTTCCTTAGAACAAATTTAGCTAAGTAAAGGCAAAGAGCATGATTTTAAACAAAGTTCTTTGACAAACCTAGACAAAGCTGCTTTAAAGAGATGATTTCAAGAACATAATATTTCAGTGGCAGCAATATGCAGGGCTAACCATAAATCATAACTGATGTTAACTGATCTAATTTATTCAAGAAATGGATGAGCTAAGAACTTGTTAGAGAGCAATAAATGATTTCTCTAATGTATCTTAGCAGAAGAAAACATTAAGGTAGTGAAGGACAAACATAATTAAGGTGCCATTAGAAAACATTTCTTAATCTAAATTCTTTGTACTACTGCAACATAGCAAGATGGAAAACATAATGGAAACCTAGAAAATACAAACAAAAGAAAACTTCACCATCAACCAAGCCTATGGATCCCGCAAACAATCCTTCTCCATCAACAAGACAATCAGATCATGCATGAGTTCCAAGACATCAATTTCTCTTCAAGAGCTTCAAAGGACTATGTATTATTCCAGCATCAGTCATCAAAATCCAACATTTACAATGAGTTCGAATGCACTATTTACGCTGCAAATGAGGAGGTGGAACTCTTCTAGGGTTCAAAATGTTATTAATGACAAAGTAAATATGTTCCGGACCTTGATAACCATGCAAGGCATAAGGTAGGAACATCTGTAGATACCTCTCTATTTTAATAACTATGTCTTTACTTTCTAAGGATAAAACAGGTGAAAATATTGACTTTAAGGCTTTATCATTATATTTTACAATAACTGTCCTGATAGTTTAAACTATATTCTTTTGTGTAATAACTGCTGATTTTACTTTTCAGATAAAGAATGGCCAAAGGAGTCAGTTGATATTTCTGATGAAATAACTACTCTGTGTTGATGTGTTCGAGGCTGCTTTAGCCTAAGCCTTCCTGGTCTAAGCAATAAACTGTGCTTAAGGCTTGACTTAGCTTTTGGCCTTCATAACTCATTATGCTGCCTTTATCACTTTACTGTTTTCTTTAAACCTCTGTTCCTCTATCTTTTAGCTGTGTTTTTATCCTTAATCTGCTTCGATTAGTCTTTAATCTTTTTTTTATGCCTTTGATCCTTTGTTCTTCAATCTTTATTAGTTTTCTCTGCACTTCTGATCTTCACTGCGCTTCCTTGAATACATGTCTTTGGCACATTTGGAGGGTTTTCGTCGATCAGTCAATGATCATGATACATTGGCCACAAAATTGGAGATTTACCTTTTTTATCACTTTTCTGCGCTTTCAGGCCTTTGAGGATTGTCACCCTTGGCCTCTGTCACTATTCCTTGACTGTGGGACGGTTTTTATAAATAATCGCCATGAAACCTGTAACTAAACATTAAAACATTTATGAAAACCTGCGTTGTGGTTTTAAATTGCTAACATAGGCTAGGAGTGGTTATGGAGCATTGCGGAGGGAGGGGAAATTGTAGGGAAAGAGATTCCATGGTTGAAACCATAATAAACAGGGTTTAAACTTGGTTTATGGCGTGAGAGTGGAAAGGCATATTTGCAGAAAACCGGTGGTTTTCGCGTTGGAAAAGGGTGGTAAGTGGTAAAGGCCCATATGAACGCGATATGGCTCTCGAGGTTACACGTAACCCCAGAAAAACCACTTATTTCGCGTTAAAAATGCACAGAAGGGGGGCTGAACGAGTTTGTGCACGATATAATCTTGGCCGTCCGATCTGCGAGGAGACGTGCAGATCGACGGTCAGCACGTCGCACGATACAACACCGAGGCATGGGGAGAGGATGGAGTGGGGCCAGGGCGAGACGAGTTCTGGGTTGCTGGATTTTGGGGGGCCAAATCAACAGTTAAGATTAATTGCGGGGGGACTGGGGGTACGGAAGGATCTCACCAGCAGGGTGCCTCCACAGTGAATGGGGAAATACTGGCCGTCGGATCTAGAGAAGATTAATGGTGGAGATTAACTGTGGGGGGACTAGGGAGTACGGGCCACTTTGGTCAGGTACCCCTGCAGTGATCCTGAGCCATTGATCTGGGAGGAATGGATGGTGAGGATTAACTCGGAGAAAGGTGGGTAAAGGGGGATGGTTGGGAGCGGGAGGAGAAAAGCGAGAGTGCGCTGGTCATTAGATCTGATGGTCAACGATGGAGATGAATAGCGGGAGTGCGCAAAATAAAACATATGGGCAGGGAATGGATGAATGGAGAAGCGAGGGCCATTAGATCTTGAGGATCAATGATGGAGATTAGATTGGAGGAAAGGGAGCGGGGTAAAAGCAGAGGAGCGCTGGCTGTTGGATCAGGATGATCAACGGTCCAGGATGTAGCGCAATATCACACAATGGAATGAATGGTGTGAGGGGAGGGGAAAAAGGCGATGAGGCGATAAAGCGTTGACCATCCGATCAGGAGGATCGACAGCTGAGATCATATTGGGGAATGGCCGAAATGAATGAACGGGGTGAAGGAAAACGATAATGCGAGATAGCGCGGACCGTTGGATCTGAGGGAATCAGATCAACGGTGGAGATCTCATCAGTGGAGGATGGACAGGTAGAAGAGAAAGTGCGATGCGCCGATGTGATGGAGTGCAGACCGTCCGATTTGAGGGAGATCGACGGTCGAGATTTTATCGACGGGGAAAACCATCGGCGAGATGGAAAGGTGGGAGATGCAGCGATAACCGTTAGATCTAAGAGATCTACGATGGAGATTTACCGATATCGCATCGGCGAGGGGAAAAGGGTCAGGAGACAAGTGAATTAGGAAGTTGCGATGTGCTGATGAGCGATATAAAGCGGAGAAAGGAAATGCGAGAGCCGTCAGATATTGGGAACGGACGGTCCAGATCCCATTGGAGGATTGGCATTTTGGCGGAGTAAAGGGTCTGGGAACAAATGGACTGGGATCGCCGAAATGCGATGGCCAATGGACATAGCGCTTGGTCGTGGAGCCGGTCGTATGGCAGAAAAGGGGCTCAGGATTAAGCCGAAAGGTGCTTAAAACCTTATGCTAAAATGAGCGGAAAAAGGCCAAAAAATGAGGTTTTTTAAGGGTTTTGAGGGGTTCCGATAAGTATAAAAAGGAGGTTTAAACCATTATAAAGGGATTTTTAATGGTTTAAAGGGGATTTTGAAGGAAAAGAAATGGTAAAAAAAGGGGTTTTTGGAAGAAAAAGGGAAGGGGGAAATGAGGGATTTTTCAAAGGGAAAATGAAAAAATGGCTTAGAAACAGTCTCTTTTGGTATCAGCAAGGCAACTTAGAGGCTTTGATTGAAGATTTTATGAGAAATGGATAACTTAGGGATAATGAAAATCTGGTTTTTGGAAATCCATGGATTGATCGAGCCATCATCAGATATAACATAAGTTATAGATGGCTAACAATTAGAATGTACAAAAAATATACAAAAATTTGGACCCATATGTCCTACAAAATTAGGGCCTATGCCCGATCATGTTTAGTATAAAAAGTATAATATAGTCATCCAATAAAATCTATGATCCCTAACCAATGTTCATTTTCCTATAGAACACGATCGCAGTAGCCACACGGTGGAATAACCGCACCCGGTCTCGCGGTACCCCGACTACCCATCTCTGGATAGCCTCTGGTAAGTCTTCTATTGCAGACATCGGCACGTAGCGAGTTAAACTCTCCAAGTTTCTCTGAATGGCATGTAGGGTCCTACCAGGGTCTTCAACATCCACTTCGCCTCTGCGACGTTTGTGCCGTGGGTATCCTTCAAGACGAACTGGTCCCATATCTATGTCATGGTCATATAATTTTGCAAATAATTTGGAATCCAATAAAAAACATGTTTGTTTTTTATTTTATTTTTTCATATATATTGAAAAAATCAAAAAAATAAAAAACAAAAAAAATCAATCAAATATTGCAGTCTTACCAATAACACCCCATGCTGCGCCGGGTGGAAGGACTAAGTCTGGATCACCGCGAAAATCCATCCCAGCATAGGGATAGTCATCCACTGCAATAATATGTTCTTCTCACCATTGGAAGAACTCATCATCCCATGTCGTTTGGGGAACTTCACTTCCCCCCAGTCTGTTCATCAGATCAACCCATCGGGCTATTCTTGGGTCTCTAGGGCTGCTGATGGATGAGATCACTTTGGGTCGAAGCCCAGGAATCTTCTCAAAGAAGAATATCATCAAGATGGTTCCATACCCGAAATGATTAGTTTTAGCTTTCCGGATGGAGGTCAGTTGTTTTTTCATGTGGGTCAGAAGCGCTGTACACCAATCAAAGAGATGCACTAAACATTCCACAGCTATACTCATCTGTGTTCTCGATGCCTGGTGCAAGGAAGCAGATCCTGCCACCCTGCCAATTGTAAAGAGGAGAATTTTCATATGCATCTCTGATAAATCTTTGATTGCAATTTGAGTCCCTACTTTTTGAGACCCCTCTACACAATAGACGTGGACATAATCTTCAACTGTAAGCCCTCCCACAGGCTTGCCATGTAAATCTACCGAATCTCCTCTTCGGGAGAGTCCAATAATAAAGTAAATGTCTTCCACCTCTATGTGTATAGGTATTTGTTCGATCATGAAACAATCTTCCTCCGGTTCCCAATGATTTACTAGCATTTCAAGTAACCAAACGTTACTTTTCATATTTGGCATTTTTAAGAATTTGAGTAAACCACAATTTCAGAGGATATTGAGCGAATTTTGGTCCCCCATGACCTCTTGGTCAATGGAACTATGCTCACGTTCTCTCCAAGAGATAGTCATTCTAAAAAAAATCATTAATTTTGTCATTAGGTTCATTTTTTGTAATCATGGTCTACGCATACGCGACTTCCCTTTTTGACAGCCGCGTATCATAAGTGGGTTCGTCCACATGAACCCACGTATGCGCAGAATGATAAATCAAAACAAATAATTTCAACGGTGAAAAATCAAAATTTTTAATCTATTAATGGATAAAATTAATAATAAAGATGAATTTAAGGCTTACCTGAAAAATCCTATGAATTTTGACGGTTGTTTACTCCTGATTTGAGGAAAGAGGTTTTTTCTCCAGAGCTCTTTTCTCCAATTCAGCAAAGTAACAATGAACCAAATATGAGGTAAAATGTGTATTTATGCCCAGAAATTGAATTTTTTTTGCAAAATTTCATTATGCTTAGTTTTCACATCTGTATTAAGCTTCTTAACCCAGTTGCTTGGAAGTGTTAGGATGGGTATATTTTCAGGTACATTTTGTTGACTTTGAGATTTTTTCCGGTTTTCGAAACCATGACCACTGACCTGTCATGGTAGGTATATGATATCCACTGGCATATAGGTTAGGTAATCCACTTTCCGTTGCATTCTGCATTCTAGCCTCCATTCTGATCACTTGCCATAGGGTCGATCCCATCATGTCATGAGTACTCAACCCATTTCACTCGCCGAATATTTAATCATGACTTGGTGGTAGAGCTTTCCTTTACATGGGATTCCTAGTTAGTTCCTCGCTAGCACTTGTTGCCCATGCTGCACTTTATGTAGGCTCGGGAGTCCTCTTTAGTCCCACCATGATTTATATGTTTAAGCTTCATTCTTCTTCTTCTTCATTATCATTTTTCTGGCTATTACCCTAGAGGCTCCCTAGTGTTCTTCAGTTGCATTACTGCATTGCATATTGACTACTTGTTTATCTTGGACCTTATCCAGCTTCATTTGGACTCGATGTTTAAGCCATCTTTTGACCTTGACTCTCTGTACAAAGTTAGCGATTGCAAAGCACTTATATATCACAACTTGGCACCCTTTTTACCCATGGATGGAACACTCCTTTGAGTATCGCTTACCAGTTTCCACCACCTTGCATTGGGCATAAGATTGTTCCTATCCCAAGAACTAGTGCATTTTTTTCCTGATACTCATTCTATCCATTATACCATAGCATTATTTTATTCTTTTTCAGGCTTACTATATGAAAAAGACAAAAAAATCAAATATGTTAAAAAAAAAGAGTGGGAATGGGATGTTACTTCATATTTTGATGGCAGTTACAGTATCAGTTTGTCGCTCTTGAACAATGCACATACCACTATGTCTTTTCCTCATTTGGGATGGTTTTAGTTTTGACCTAGGAGATGCCACAACCTTGTTTCATGAGTCAATTCTCCCCCGGTTGGTTATCTCTTCCAATCATATGGAGAGTTTGTTTTTTTCCTCTTTCATAACAAACTTATACAGTGTCATTATTTGCTGCCATGGTCATCATGAGTCGTGATTTTGTTCAAGGGAAGTTAACCCTGAGTCAACAATTCTACGGTGTCTCTTGACTTATTTTTTCAGGCCTTCCCGGTTTTGTCAGTATCTTTTACTATCACATCTGATGTTTGGTCCTATGCTCATGCTGGTTTGAGAAGGTCTCCATTGACTTCTTGCTGGCGGGTTTGTCGGTTATCGACTACGAAATATTGCTCTAAGAGTAAACTTAGAGCCGCACCCTGGCCCTATTTACATTATTGATAGGAGACCTTATGCTCAGCATTCGATCATCATTATGGGTCTTTGACTGAGTGGTTTTCCTTGTGTTCAACGTCAACATACATTATCACACTTGGCATTCGTGAAATACCTTGATTTCTATTTGACCCTATCGGTGGATATCTCGCCTCTTTGTCAGCTTTCATTATTGGTTGGTTGAGAGGATTTCTTCCATGTGCTAACTTCATCTTGTGCATGTCGGAAACATACTTTAGGTTGGTTCCTTCACTCTACTTCGTCTGATTCCTTCCAAATCTTGGCTTGTGGGTTACACTCGCACTGGACTGATGTGGGATGCCTCAATGCATTCCTTCCAGCAGATCTTTTCTCATCGACTCCGACTCATTGCTCTGGGAATAAGGTCTAGAGTATTTTTGTCAATACCTTAGGGTTTGCAGTCATTAGTGGCAGACTCTTTGCTGTCGACAATGAGGATTCATTATTGCCTCCTGATTGATATATTCTTACAAGTGTTCGACTTCAACTCATTCATTCGCACTTGTTAGATTGTACTGGGGTACCTTGACACTCATTATCATTATCGGTGGGTTGTCTCGTGTGTGTTAATGAAATACATTATTGACCGGTAATCAAACAATTTCTCACATGGTCGACATCAGCTCATTTATTCCCATTGTGTAGAATTGTGCCAATAGTTATTGGTGAAGACCTTAGGTTTGCATCAACATGCTTCAGTTCACTGTTGACATTTCATCCAGCTTCTGCCAGTGACACCGTCCACCCTTATATGCTACAGTTTCAGTACAGCGACATCTTATATGTTGGCTCCCGAGTTGTGTGATTGTACCATGTGTTCCACCCCTTTTTATTTGGTACTTTGAGATTCAGTTACTTGTGAGATCAGATATCTATTATAACATCATTGATCAGTCTTCTATATGTGATACTTGGACTTGATTTCGACTTGTACTTCCGGGCAGTGATCAGATGATTCACAATGTCCTTTTCAGTTCAGTCATACTTTTATACATTTTGGATCTATAGACATGCTTTTCTTTCACTGAGCATGGGTATGCCCACCTCAGACATGAGTTGACTCTTTGACTTCTTTCATTGGTTTTTTGACAGGCTGAAATTTGGTGACGTCCTCTCTTGTCTTCGCAAGGTTCTTTCTATGCACATAATATATTTTGGCCATCATGTACCCCTTCTGATCTCATATATTAGGGGGCATCTGTTATAGCATCATTTTTCACCCTCATGTGAATAATGATTGTCTCTTTGGCCCTAGGCACCCTTTCCATCCATACTTGAACAAATTCATAAAAAACAATGTTAAAATTCCCATACGCGGTTATGCCTAGACTTTTCCGTGTATATACGCGAGTCAGTTCATAATTTTCCACATATGCCATTTAAATCATTAATAAAATATATAAATTCCTTATTTTCGTGGCAGGGTGATGGTTATTCTCGTAATTCAACCACCCCAGCCCATGGCCCAACTGTTTCCAACTGCTGAAACTACTTTGAGGGAGTATAAAAGCCCCTCATGTGTATGGCCTAAGGGAGAGAGAAAATTATAGATATTATACTCTGTTGGATCCCTATTTCAAGTCTGATGTTCCCGTGCCTCCTACACTTCCCAAGTATATTCAGGAAACCCTTGTTTCCTTTTAGATGATCATCATCTTATATAACATCTCGTGTGCACACATCTTGGAAGAATCCTAGAGAGGTGAGGGCTAGACTAATCCAGAGGACGGTCTACTCGAAGGCTATGGAAGGATTCAGGTGATCTCTCCACTTTCTATTCTTGTACATGCCATTTATAATAAGAATTACCATCTTGTTCCCGAATATTCACGTGTCTATATATGTGTGAATATTGTTAGTTAAACATTTAGTATTGCTTATATGATATTATACTTGAATTATATCGACATCTAGGAACAATATATGCTGTACAACTAGTGTTTTGTGTTCGTTCTTTCTTGATTTCCAAGTTACGAAGCACGAGGAGTTGCTGGGGGTTTGAAACCTGCGGGATCTACATCAAACGTAGGAATTTTGGGTAAGTTCCGCAATTGATTAAATCTAGTTTTCAACATAAAAGATAGGTTGATTGAGTCCTTCTTGAATGGTATGCCCCTAATTTGTGAAGGTTGCCGACCCAAAAACCTTTAGGGAGTTATTTCCTGAAAGAATAATCCATCAATCACAAGAATGGGAAATTTTTCTTTAATAGTAAGCTTATTGAGCTCCCTATAATCTGGACACATGCGCCATGATCCGTCCTTCTTGTGCACCAATACTATTGGAGCAGAGAAAGAACTTTGACTAGTTTGAATTATACTAGCCTCTAAAATTTCTGCAATCATACATTCAATTTCTCTCTTTTGGACATAAGGATATCTGTAAGGCCTAATGTTTGGAGGAACACTTCCTGGAATCAAATGAATAACATGATCATGATAAAAAATAGGTGGGAGTCCTTTGGGAGTCCAGCAGGTAACTCCACAAAATAGAATATGGATTTGATGGGGGGTGTACATGAATTTATACATGGAAGTGAGAATTTTGGGATTCATTTCCCAATGTCTCTTAGACTTCCTTATTTCCTAATTTACACTATTATACAATTTCACCCAATCCCTTAGGATTAGGTGTCAACATTCCCCCCATTAATCTCAAGGGATGTTGGTGAGTCCAAGCATCGTTCTGAGTTTTTCAAACTTTTCTCTTCCAAGTTCTTTGGTGAAGATATCTGCAGTCTGCTCATTTATGGAGCAATGACGTAGATGGATAGTTTTTGCCTCAACATGATGTCGAATCAGATGGTATTTTGTATTGATGTGCTTCGTTCGATCATGGAACTTTTGGTTCTTGGCAAAATTTATTGTAGAAGTGTTTTCGATCATGAGTGGAGTTGAATGCATTTGTTTCATCTACAAATCTTCTAGGATTTTCCTGAGGCACACAATTTCCTTTGTTGCTTTAGCTGCTGCCACATATTTTTCCTCAGTTGTGGAATCTGCTAGAATTGATTGTTTGTGTGATCTCTAGGAGACAACTCCTGATCCAAGACTCATAGTATAACCTGAAGTAGATACCCCAGTTTCTTTATCCCCATCAAAGTCTAAATCAGAGTATCTGTTAAAGTTGAAGTCTCCCACATGTGTATATTTGATTCCAAACTCTTGAGTCCCCTTAAAGTACTTTAGAACTCTTTTTGCAGCAGATTCTGATTGGTAGAACGAAAGTCACTGTATTACAAGTGATCAATCACATCAAATTCAAATTTTATCTCACAAGGTTTTTTCATAAAGCTGGAGAGGATTCCAACAGCAAATGATATGTCTAGTCTGGTAGTAGTTAGGTAGATGAGACTTCCCACAAGTTTTATATACTTCATTACATCCTCGAATTCCTTCCCTTCAATGGATGTGAGATTCAAGTTTTGTTCCATTTGGGTGGTCAAAGGATTGCATTCATCCATGCCAAACTTGTTCAAAATATCTCCAATGTATTTATTTTGAGAAAGGAATATAACGTTAGGATGTTGAGTTACTTCAATACCAAGATAGTAGCAATCATAGTCTAAATCAGTCATTTCAAAACCTTTCTTCAATTCTTTCTTTATGGATGCAATATAACAATCATTGTTCCCTGTCATCAAAATAACATCTACATACACCACAAGATATATGACTATTTTCCCAACTTTCTTAATAAACAAAGTTGCATCATCAAGATCAAAATGTTTGAAGTTAAGTTTTAGAAGATTCTCAATTAATTTCTCATACCAGGATCGCGGTGCTTGCTTGAGGCCATACAAGGATTTTATACGCTTGCATATTTTTTGTTCTTGGCCCTTCACAAAAAATCATTATGGCTGGGACATAAAAACATTCTCCTTTAGATCTCCATTCAAAAAGGCGGTTTTTACATCCATATAATGGAATTTCCAACCCTTTTGAGCTGCTAGGGAAAAGAGAATCTGTATGGTGGCCTATTTTGCTATGGGGACAAAATTTTCCTCATAATCGACCCCTTCTTTCTGTCCAAAACCTTTTGCCACAAGCCTAGATTTGTGCCTTTTAAGTGAGCCATCTGCTTTGTACTTGTTATTGTACACCCACTTGCAGCCAATTGGTTTGGTTCCCAATGGAGGATCAACCAGTTCCAAGTACCATTCTTTATCAAGACATCATACTCCTTTTGCATCACTTCATTCCATTCATCATGAGAAGCAACTTATTTGAAGGAAGTTGGTTCAAGATCTATAGACAAATTTAGTTCACAGTTATAAGAAATATCCATATCAATAGGTGAATCAGAATTACCTATTTCACCTCCATTTTTCTGGTGGAACTTCTTGTTCTTGTATTTCCAACCTCATCAGGACGAAAATTTTCTAGTGTCTTTGTCATCCATTTTGGGGGACCTTTCTGAGATGGCCCAAGCTGCTCATTTGGCTGAGTTGGAATTGAATCAATATTCAATCTCCCAATTCCTTCAATCACATCATTCAAGGTGTCATCCATGGTTGGTTCCTCATGTGGGGGAGAGAATGCTTCGAAAGATGATTCCATAGATTGATTCAGTATAGGAATACCCCATTCAAGATGTGGAATCTGATTATCAATTTCTTGAAATGACTTTGCATGTGTGAATCTATCCAAGTGATCAAGTTTTCGCTCAACAACATTGTTAGTCTTGGAAGATTCAACGAATATCACATTTCTAGATACTACAAAATTCTTATTGGCTTCATCATAGAGACGATATCCTTTGGAGGTATTGAAATACCCCAAGAAGATACATTTTTTACTTCTAGCACCAAGTTTATTTATTTGTACCTTAGGTATCAAAGCATAACAGGTGGAACCAAAGACCCTGAAATTCTTTTACCGAAGTAATGTGGCCATGCCACATTTCATAACGAGTATTGTTTCTAATTGAATTAGAAGGACGCATATTATTTATGTACACAACACATAGAACTGCATCAGCTTAAAACATCAATTTTAAATTCTTAAAAAACATCATGGAGCGAACCATATTTAAAATTGTCATGTTCATTCTTTCAGCTACACCGTTTTGTTGGGGATTATAGGGCACAATTGTTTGATGTTTGATTCCATGTTGGCGAAGATAGTTTTCAAATTCGTTTGAGGTGTATTATTTTCCATTATTAGTGCGCAAAGAGCCAATATGAGTTTGTGCATAATTTTCAATCCATGCATGAAAATTCTTGAATGTTTGAAAAGCATCAGATTTGTTCTTCAATAAGTAAACCCAACACATTCTTGTGCAATCATCAATAAATGTCATCATATATTTATTTCCATTTGCAGAAGCAACAAGCATGGGGCCACACAAATATGAAAGAATAAGCTCAAGTTTTCTATGTGCTCTGGAATGTGAATCATGAAAGAACTGTTTGCTATGCTTTCCTAGAATACAAGCATCACATTGCTTAAGTTTCCTAGGAATTGTAGGCAATCTAGTAACACCATTTTCTTCAACAATCGAAGGTTGTCATAGTTTAAGTGTCCAAATATAGCATGCCATAAAAGACTTGATGTGAATGTACCTTCATCATGATGAGAATTGATGCAAAGTTTTGTGCATGAGCAGAGGTACCTTGCAGCTTTAGGAGTATTCCTTATTCTATTCCCTCCATGACAAGTGAGCGATCTGATGCTTTTATGACCTCAACCTTGCCATCAAACATGTAAATGGAGTGTCCTTTTTGGCGGATGTGGACCAAGGACAACAAGTTTATCCTCAACTCAGGGATGTATAGAACCTCATGTAGAAGATGATCTGGAAGACCATGAAACGTAAGCGTGATTGTGCCAAAACCTGAGGGCTTGAGTTTAGATTTATCTACAAAGTGTACTGATCCATCAACCTTGTCACTAAATTCTTCAAGAAAATATTTTCTAGAAGTCATATGACATGTTGCTCTTGAATCTAGCAACCAATAATTTCTCCAAGAAGTAAATGAAGCATCAAAAAAGTCTTCAATTACTCCATTGTTACAATGTGATACAACATAATGAGTGGATTCAGGTGCTTTACCTTTGTCTCTGTTGTGAGTTTTTCTTTTCTCTTGATTTCTTTGCTGCTCAATTTCATCCCAAGGAAACTTACATGTAAATGCATCATGCCAATCTTTATTGCAGTCTATGCAATGAAGATCATATTTTTTAGTTTGAGTTTGTCTTCCCCCCTTCCTCTGAAATTCCTTCTTCCTCTTCCTCTTCGGCCACCTATTCCTCTGTAAGAATATTGAGCATGATTATTATCTCTATGTGTGAAACATATAACCTCTTCATAAGACAGAGGGGTTGTCTTTTTTTCCAAAATCATTCTCTCTTTCTGCAAACTTTTTCTCAAGGGAATCAAAGGTGATGTTCATGAGGTTTCCACTTGCTTGCAATGACTCAAGGTAATGTGAGTAAGTGGGATACAATGCCTTAACATAAGCTATGAGAGGTGTTGTAGCTCCTAGAGACAACCTTGAGTTGTATAAAGACCAGTGCCTAGGACATCTTAAATGCAAGGAGCATATGACTCAACTGATTGCAGTTGACAATGTTAGGCTCTCATGCTATTATCACTCAGATGAATGGTTTTAATCAAGGTGGAACCAAGACCCAAAATTTAAACACAACAACTAGGAAAATTGCAGAAAATGAGTACAAACTATAATAAGTAAATGTATCAGACAACTTTAAAACATAATGGTGTAAAGGTGTCTGACTTCTAAAATGAACACACAGATATCAAGTAATATGTGAGCGATGACTGTGACAGAAGATGTAGTAAGATATTAACTATAACCGGGCTCATCCAAGGATAAGAATCCATATATACTGGGCTCGTTCAAAGACAAGAATCCATATATCTGGACAAGTTCAAAGATAAGAATCCATTATAGTTAATATCGGAAGAATGGTGGAAGAGATTGAAAGTGAAACAAAGTATCCTGCCTGAGTCATATTTAAAGCGCTATGTATGAGTAAATATGAGTATTTGCTATGATAAATTCACATTCACACATGGGAGCACTCACATTCCAGAGCATTAGATACAAGAAATGTGGAGAGATATGAAATGAACATTTGTATTAAAAAACATAGAGAAGAGTTACAAACTGTGAATCACCCAGAGTGGAATCCCCAATTCCAACAAAACTTCTTATTACTGAATCCCTATGGGAGCTTCAAACATCTATTATCAAAGTTCATACAGCTTACATACAGAACTCTTGAACTATTGAGCCCTTTGGAAAATCTGGAACCTTTTGTTAGTGTTGTCTTCCTGCTTTTATAACCTCTGATTCCTATGCAAGAGAAGATATTTTGGGAAAATATCTTCCCTGCATGTTGGTATGCCATTTCAGGTCTAAATCAAAATATAAATTATGATGAGGTAAAACTGCCTCTCATCATCTTACAACGCAGGCCTAAAGCCTTTTCTAACTGAAATGTAAAAAAAACTGAAAGTAAAAAACTGGAAGAGTGAAATAAAGATTTCACTCGTAATGACAAAGTGAACAGAACATAAGGTAAAAAGACCACACATGCCCCTTCATGAATGATCATTTCTGCTTGATGAGGTGGAGCCACTGTTTCTGTTGGTGAAGACAATATCATTAGTCGTGGGGAGGACTGGCCTTCTGCGCTGGAGGGTGCGGCACTACTGGTAATAGTGGAAGAGTTTGCCTTCTGTGCTAGAGGGTCTTGTAGATTGGCCAATGGTCATGATCCATTGACTGACGTGAAAATGACCCTTTGCATCTTTTTTGTCTACTTCCTGGGCGTGAAGGATAGTCATCCTCGGCCTCAAGCCACTATGATTGGCTATGAGATGGCCTGTGTACTTAAAAGGCCATAAAAACCCTGCACAAACAACAAAATAATTAAATTAATCCTGCATTTATGGTTTGACTGCTTCAGATGGCTTAGCGAGGGGTTATGGAGTGATGCGGAGGAAGTGCGGATGTAGCGATGGAAGGTAAAACCATGGTGGAAGCAAAACCAGGGTTTAAATCAAAGTGTGGCACGGAAACATGATGGGCGATTTCACGGAAAACTGCGAGTGGTTTTAGCATGGGGGGTGAATGGTAAGCGGTATCGGGCTAGAGGCACGCGATACGTGTTAGGGAGTGACTCGTGTCCTCACAAAAACCGCCCGTTTCACATCGAAGTTGCGAGTTTGGGAGATGCTGTGAAATGAACGCGAAAATGAATAGGAGCCGACCGATCTGGGCAATCCAGATCAACAGCTACAGATGAACGCGATGGACGTACTTGCGTGGTTGGGTGGGACCGACAATGACGTCAGTAGTTTTTCCGCATAGCGGGATGATCAGTTGCGGGGTTATAAAAGCGGGAGTGATGTGGGCTGTTGTATGAAGGAGGAAATTCCTTCTTCCTCTTCCTCTTCGGCCACCTCTTCCTTTGTAAGAATATTGAGCATGATTCTTATCTCTATGTGTGAAACATATAACCTCTTCATAAGACAAAGGGGTTGTCTTTTTTTCCAAAATCATTCTCTCTTTCTGCAAACTTTTTCTCAAGGGAATCAAAGGTGATCTTCATGAGGTTTCCACTTGCTTGCAATGACTCAAGGTAATGTGAGTAAGTGGGATACAATGCCTTAACATAAGCTATGACAGTTATGTCAACTTCTACACCGGTATTCTTAATTTCATGCATGATATATCTTACTTTTGAAGCTAAAGCAAGAGGGTCATCATTTTTCAATTCAAGGCTGAATAACTTAATCATTAATTGAACAATTTCAAGTTCTGAATGTGAGTCATAGATTTATTTTAATTTTCTCAAGGCTTCATAGGCATTTGAAAACGGTGTAATATGGCGATTCACCTCTTCATTTATATAAGTTTCAATCAAGGCATAGGCCTTGCAATTCTTTTTTTCCCAAATGGCGATCTCCTTGTCTGAGGTGGGATTTTTCGGTGGATTGTCTCCTTCTCCTTCACAAATTCCTCTCCACAAATCATTAAAAATGAGAGGGTGCTTGATTTTCCGAGACCATTCAGGATAGTTCTCCTTGTCAGAGAGAACAACTCCCACAAACGATATGAGATAATGCATTGTGACTCTTGGGAAAAAAAATTGTTGGAGGAAAAAAAATCAATTATGGAGTGAAAATGAACTCTGTTGTAAAAAAATTTAATTGTTGTAATAAAAACGAGTTCTGGAAAAAATAAAAATTAGTGTAATTTTTTTGTGTGTGTGTGGTGTTCAGACCTGGGGAAGGTTCACCTAGGGAAGATCGACCTAGGGAGGGTTGGACTCGGGGGAGGTCGACCTGCGGGAGATGGGTTAGGGGGAGGTGAAAGTGGGGAGGGGAACGAGAATCGGGAGTGGTGAGCGTGATGGTGAGGGGAGGGGCTGTGGTGAGAGGTGAGAGGGAGGGGTGAAGGGGACAAGAGACACGGTAGAGGGAGATTCTATAGGAGGGGGAGAGTGGTGAGGGGGAGGGGGAGTGAGCGGGATGGGGGACGGGGTAGAGGGAGAGTCTACGGGAGGGGGAGAGCGGTGAGGGGGAGAGTCTATGGGAGGGGGGAGAGCGGTGAGGGGGAGAGTCTATGGGAGGGGGGAGAGCGGTGAGGGGGATGGGGAGTGAATGGGGCTGTAGGAGAGGGAGATTTAAAGGGGAGATGAGGGGGATAGGGGAGCGATAGGGACTGTAGGAATGATGAGGCTGTGGGAACGGTGAGTTGAGTAGTAGTATTGTGGAGGAATGTTGCGGGCGGGGGAGAAGATGGTGTGCACACAACCATAGAGGGAGTAGAGAGAAGATGGAACAAAATACAACCTAGTACAACAAAATACAACCCAGTTACAAAAAAATAAAACAAAATGAAGTAGGCTTAACGAATAGATAATTTTGGCAGTATGAGAGAGGTGACAGTTTGCAAAAATTGCAAAGCCAATTTTGAAAAATGGAGGAGGAATTTACAAGGGAAAGGAATCCAAAAATGGACTTTACTCTGATACGATGTCAGGCTAGGAGGTAACTCCACAAAATAGAATATGGATTTGATGGAGGGTGTACATGGATTTATACATGGAGGTGAGACTGTTGGGATTCATTTCCGAATGTCTCTTAGACTTCCTTATTTCCTAATTTACACTATTATACAATTTCACCCAATCCCTTAGGATTAGGTGTCAATAGGAATGATTGTCCAAGACTATTTGGAGATATCTAGAAATAGATGATATTGTTGTTGGAACTTCTAGTGAGCATAATTATGCAATTATGCCTCATTGTTCTTTATTTAGAAGCTTTTTCATGAAATTAGAGATTATTATCTTTCCTGGATTTCCTGTGATACCTCGTAATTCAACTTCATTTCTTTCGGAAACAAATTTCAAGAAAATTTCTTGAAAATTAAAAGCTACCATCCCCAAATATTGTTACCATTGTACTCCTAGTACAACATCAACACCTCCCATCGGAATGGAAAGCATTGGACTATTCAATACATACTCCCGCATGGTTATATTGATATTATGGAACTTTCCAGAGCAATTTATAGTTCCTCCATTTGCAACCATCACTTGACACTCTGGTGCTAGGTATAGGAAAAAATTCAATTCCTTGGATACCTTACAATGAATAAAATTATGGGTACTACCTAAATCAATCAACATTATTACATTTTTCTTCTTGATATGTCCTTCTATCTTAAGAGTTTGATGAGTGGTAATTCCTATTAATGCATTACAGGATATGATCATAATCATTTCTTCTTTCTCTAGGGTTGGTTCCCAGTGTATATGATCTTCTTTTGAATTTCTTGTTCATTTTCTTCCTCCTCTTCACAATCTATGTAAAATAATGTCTTCTTGGCACACTTATGACCTTTAGTGTATATGTTATCATAAGTAGAAAATTCCATTTTCTCTTTTTTCTTCCAATTGTTGTGGTGTCAACCTTGTAGGTTGTGGAAGTCTAGGATTAGCAACACTTCCATCTTTATAGATGTGAGTGGTAGGCTTCCTTGTCGCCATAATTTTACTTTCAATTTTTCTTGCCAGCTTGAATGCCTTCTCCAATGAATCAGGTTCCCAAAGGTGAACCTCGTGTTGGATGTTATCCTTTAAAATCCCTATGAAGACATCAATCATGTGTTCCCTTGGAATATCGGTTACCCTTATATTCAATTTTTGGAAGTCCTCGATGTGTTCCACCATTGAACCCTTTTGTTTGAGATTTATCAATTGGCTAAAGGAGGTGTTGCTCTTTGTATCCTCATAATGTGCTATCACTTCCTCCGTAAAAATTGACCAAGTCACAATTTTTTTACGAGAGCAAAGTCATCGATACCATACAAATGTATTTTTTTCTAAACATAAAGTTTCAATGCATACATTTTGTGTGTTTTTCACGTTATGGGGATCAAAATATTGCTCCATCTGTAGTATCCATGTTACGGGATCTTTGCCATGAAAATTCCTCATATCGATATTTGGAATATGGTGCGTCTTCAATCCAACATTAGAGTTTATGAAATCACTATTAACATTTATTTTTTTCTCATCATGAGTTTCCTCTACTAACTTTTCGCCATTAGGAATAATTTATTGTATCAAATTTGTCAAACCTTCCTTCAGACCTTCCATGTCTGCTTTTAAATAATTCTTCATGTCTTCCATGTTGCCTTTAATTTTTTCATTGATGCCATCCATCTTAGCTTCCATGTCATTCTTCAAACCATCCATTTTAGCTTCCACACCTTTCTTCAAACCATCCATATTAGCTTCCATGCCTTTCTTCAAACCATCCATCTTAGCTTCCATTTCATTTTTTGTTGCTCTTTGCGAGAGCGAAATTTGTTGCACTTGGTCTTGTAATTTTGATATATCATGTTGCACTTCTTCCTATTCATTAGTCATAGTAGATATTTCTAAAGGATGAATGAGTGTTGAATTATTTTTAAGGGCCATTTTACAACCCAATACTGATATCTATGCTTCAATATGCCCTTGGAATCACTTCAAACTGATTTTTCAAACAACACTTATGCAATTTAAAAAAAATACACATCTTTTTCTTGCTTTTTAGGAGCTCTATATTGAAACTGATGTATATCTATAATTTTGTATCCCCAAGATTTTCTCTTTATTCCTATAGTAGCCCTCTGAATCTTGTTTCCAATGCCATAGGTCTGACCTAATTTGGATTCTTCAAGACAAAGTTATTCCCAATCTCCCACAATTACCTAATTATGGACTGGTTCAGTAGAGAGAACTTGTACGATGTGCCACGTGTCATTGTTTCCTCCTTTGGCTATGAATTATATACAGAGGAAATTACAATCTGTTTAATTTCAGCCACTTTTTATATAATTTCAATCTGATGCTCAGAGAGAGAGTTATGACGATTTTCCCAAGGTCACCTCTTTGATATGAAATTTAGGAGCCTTCAAAAACCCTAACTTCCACATATCATATCTCTGAAAATATTGTGAAACAAGATATGAAATTTTTACACAAATTTCCTCGGGATTTCTTAGAAAATGTTTTTTTTTATAGCTTTTGAACAAACATTATAGCGAAAATGCCACAATGTCCTATTTGAAGCAGTGAAACCCTAGAATCCAAAGCTCTGATACAGAATGTTATGAAACCAGCTCACAAAATAGAAGAAAAGATAGATAAACAACTTGTAAATCAGCCTCTTCGAGGGGGAAACCTCCTTTACATTACATAAATGAACAATTATTGGATGATTCAAATGACAAAACCTCCTTTCTATATATAGGAGTCCATGGGGTCACAATATAATCGTAGCCGACCTAACAATAATAATGTAAGGGCACAACAATAACAATAGTAGGTTTTTATGGGGCACAATAATAACAATATGGGGACTACAAGGGTACAAAAATAATGATAAGGGGTCTACACTAACAACAATAAGGGACTACACTAGTAATATAGGGACCTAACACTATATGCGACAAAATGCAGTTGAAAATGTCTGCACATGGAAAAGCTGGATATCTACATGCAACCTTGTGTAATCTTGACCTGTGGACATTAATATAAACCTGCTCGTCTTCAATATTTTCTTTTAAATTTCTTGTGTCATAAAAATCTTTCATTTTGTGACATGTAGTGTCTTAGTCTTTCTCAATGAGTAGTTGAGTGTCTAAAAATATTGGCAAAGAGGTAGAAACACTCTCAACGATCCCATCGATGCTGCTTTTTGTTGTGTCCTTTGAGGCAGATCTCTTGGGTGACATGATGATAATTGAATGATGGAGAGAGATGACCTCAAAAAGTTACAGTACCTCTATGATTAAATGAACTCGTGACAAACATAAATTAGCTTCGAAAAATAATCTATTCAACAAAATCAAGGCAACAAACCAGACACTAAGGAAAAAATTTCATGATTATAGGGCTAAAGGTGGGAGACTGACCTCATGAAATACACATTGTGCAGTCTCAGCAGTCAAGGGAGCATTTATATGCTTGAGACTGTGTAATGTGTAGTCTCAGCAGTCAAGGGAGAATTTATATGCTTGAGACTGTGTAATGTGTAGTCTCAGCTTGGGTAGATTGAGGAAGATACTATGCATTGTGCAGTCTCAGTGGCCAAGGGTGAGGCTTGAGCCCTAGAACTGTGCAATGCACAGTTGGACAAGATAGGGACTGTGCATTGTGTAGTCTCAGAGGCTAGGCACAAGGATTGAGCCTTATATTTGCAAAATGCACAGTCAAAGAAGGAAACTACTGGCCAAGTTAAAGCAGATATGCCCAGGAAGGGGATGGAAAAGTTACATATCTTAGTGATAATGCAAGAAAGAGTGTATATCTGACCAAGAGTAAGATAGATCAATGAAAAGAAAGTGCAATAAATCAACATGAAAAAGGGAAATAAACATGCACATGAAGATGCCATAATGACGACCACTAGTGGGAAAAAACAAGAAGCTAATGCGACACTTGAAAAATGTGAACGATGGATTGAACCAACAGTTGTACAAGCTAATAATTGTGCGATGCAGAGCTTTACTAGGGTTTCAGAGTGATATGAATTTCTGACAACATCCAAATCGAGACGCGACTGCATCATTCATCTGAGAACTTGATAGGCTCAATGGAAACCCCGATTTGGGGGGGAGTGATCCCCTCCTACCGAAGCGTGACCGTAGGGGAGAACAATGGTATGCAGTCAGGACCACGGGGGAGCATATGCCCTAACATCAACCCTATGCTAGGAGCTCAATGGAAAGCCACAATCTATGGACAATGCCTACCATGAGCCTTGAAGAAACCCCGTTTTGTAATTCCCTCTAACAAGGTGGAAAATTACTGTAGTTACATGAAAGATCATGCCCTAATATGCAAGTTTATTGACATTTGGATGATAGAGAATGATTTAATCCAATGGATTCAACAAAAATGGCAGCCCAAGGGCCATAATGACCTGAATTTTGGCGCAAGAGGCTTTTTTACAATGATATTATCAAACCTGATAGACAAGGAAAGGATCTTTGAAGGAAGTCCATACTTATATCATAATGCAAGGATTTTTATGAGGCACTAGGAGGAATGCTATAACCCAGACTAGGAAAAATTTCTGGCGGCTCCAATTTGGGTCCATTTGTTCACCCTATCAGTGGATTTCTGGGACCCTGAAATCCTGAAAGGAATTGATAGCTCAATATTTTTTTTTGTGAAAATAGCTTAAACCACATGCAAAGGTAGGTACACCTCCTATGCTCGCATATGTTTATACATGAATATTACTAAACCCTTACCAGAAACTATGGAACTTGAGTATCAAGGTTAAGTTTGGCAGAAGCTGCTAGATTATGAACACATTCCATTTAGGTGTCAGTGCTGCCACGAATACGGTCATGTATTAAAAGCCTGCCCCCTAAACCAAGCAGTTTCGGTAGACATGAAACAATTGCAAGGAGCAGTCCCATCACTAGGCAATAGCGATGGTTTCAAGGAAGTATCAAACCAAAAGAAGAACACAAAGACACGTCAACAACAAACCCAAAACTAGCAAAAGAAAAACAACAGCCAGAATATATTTGAAATTCTACAGGAGATAGGGAAAAGCTCCAAGGAGGCATATCTACCAAACGAAGGAGACCAAATCCAAGATCCACCAAAAATGGCTACAAAACCTAAGAGGAAAGCCCAAGTGGAACCTTATATAAAGAAGAGAAAGTATAATAAATAGACCTCTCATCCATGGAGATTGACACGTCCAAGAAGGATCTAAGCATAAAAGAGGTAGTACTGAAAATGCTTCTGAACGAATGGAAAAACCTAGATGAGAGATTCATCCCGGAGGAAAAAAAGAAGTTGTCTTGAGAAAAATTCCAGAAGAATATGGTAAAACAAGGCTAGAGGCACCCATATATGGGGGATACGTTGGGCTCACAAATGGGAAGTAATCAAGATCCAAACATCCAAGAAAAGGTGGCAAGAAAAGAGGTAGGAAAGATATTTACAAATCAATTCAAATGGTGGGAGAAATGCTATTTAACTATGGAAGGGTAATATCGCTCTTAGCTGTATTACACCAACTTCATAAAGTAACTTCCCAATGATAGTCATCTCCTAGAATATGAGAGGCCTCAATAGCCGAGGAAAGAAGAGATGCTTACAGGAACATTTGAAAAAAGAGAAGCCTCAAATAGTGCTTCTCCAAGAAACAAAAGTCTCAGGCGAAAATCTAGAGTAAATTATTAGATTCATAAGGCCTAAGTATGAAGTAGTAGCCTAGATGCAAGAGGGAGTGCGGGAGGCATAACTATTCTATGGAACCCCATAGAGATCCTAATAGAGGGCTGGATCAGCCTACCCTGTATCCTATCAGGGATATTTAGACATATCCTCAACTCCCTGAGTTGAAGAGGATGAAAGGTACTAGGGGGAAGAGGGGGGGGGGGGGGGAATAGAAAATTGCAATAATATAAAACCCCTACCCCCACCGGGGAGTGTTGAATACTCAACGGGAGCCCTCCCAACAACAATATATGAATCCTCCTATAGGAGGTTCCAAAAATACCTCAAGTTGCAACATCTACATGGCAGGGGAAGACATTCTCTTTCATATGTGGAACCAAGATTACCCAAGCCATCCACCTTGACTACTACAACACCTACAACACCTTTGAGAATCCCTCGCCATCCTATAGAACCTATCTAAAAAATGGCCTAAGGTATTTTACGAAAAATGGGATATAACTCAAAGGTTTCTCATAGCTACAACAATGATAGTCAATGAATTAGCTCAATCTCCTTCAACTATGTCAATAGTGGAAGTCTTGCAAACATTCCCAACCCAACAAAAAGCGTTAATTTCCACGTTAGGTGAAATTGACCCGGCCGATTCTCATTTAATGGATTTTGACTTGGATAGTGTTGCCCCACGTCTTCCATCGATAACCGCCTTCCAAATGACGGTCACAATATAGAATATCACCATACACCGTTTCATAGTTGATGAGGGAGCATGCACATGTATTATGTCCAAAAATGTTTGGAAAAAACTTGGATCTCCCGAACTCAAAACATCTGACATCACTCTTAGAGCATACGACGGGTGCCCTTCTGCTCACATAGGCCTATTCCAAGACGTTTCAGTACAACTCATGTAACATCCCCTTCCCACATATACCCAAATAACTGACCAACCAGGGTAAACTTGTGACGAGAGGATACTAAAATGAAATTAAACCTCCTAGACAACCTTAAGGAAGTGGAACCGACGGAAACAAGACAAACACACCTTACACAACATCAAAAACATCCTTAGGAGGCAACCCAACCTTCTAGGCCCCTAATCCATGAGGGAGACCGAACTTCTGACCAATTTGATCCTTAGCTGAGGGCATGCCAAGGAAAGGTAGCGGCTAAAATTCTATAGCCACAGGCATGCCAAGGCAAGGTAGCGGCCAGGGCCCATTTTTTTTAGTTTTGTGCCTGAAACTCAAGATTTGTGCCACCTTTTTAGCCCCAAAGCCAAGGTCATTGCCCATAACTTCATGAAACTATAGGGGATTATGAATAACACTAAAACAAAGGTACGTAAGCAACCACTTCATTAGGAACTCATTTGGACCCCTCCTAGCCATGACAAGCATTTCGTTAAACACGTCACAAACATTGCATATATAGGTGTAAACAACATAATTAAACATAGGGGTCTCATATTTATTTAAGAATCACTAAGAAGCATTTCTCCCTTACATCATATGTTGCAATACAATCTATTTTACCATAGATACATTGTGCATTCATTTACAAGTAAAAACATGGATAAAGCCATACATCATCATTAATAACATACATGCTTATGACCATAATAACAACAACAAAAATAGAATGCACACAACATGTTAGTTTCAGTATTTGCATACTGCAATCGGTGATAAAAAATACTCTTTTTATATCATTTTAGGAGTCTCACTCAGAAATTTTTAATCATTCCATTAGGTCATGTAAAAAATTTACTCATTGATGGTAGCCCTAGTCATAAAATATTACTCCTCCTCAAAATTTATACTTGTTGGCCCACCTTCATGTCTTGCTGAGCATAAATCAGTCATGAAAATCCATTTCATCATGTCATTATGTCAGTCATATTACCATGAAGTCTGATAATTCAAGGTCCCATTAGGTCACTAGGTTTCATTTTCCAAGCTCCAAATAAAACACCATTTCATCTACATAAGGTCAGAAAAAATAATGAGAGTTATCCAAATAATATTCCTTTATCATCTGAAGAGGATTTTTCAACATGAAAGAGGATCTCCATGGAATATTTCCAAATTTGTAATTCTGCTTTCAAGTTATGATTTTAATTCTGCAATGTAATTTTATTAAAAACATGTAATTTATTTTTATTTTAATGTAATTTTATGTTTATTATATGTAATAAGTACTATTCCCAAGCTACCAACTCAACTCCATATGAAAAACTGAAACAAATGTCAAATCAAAGAGTGCCAAACTCCAACATCATCAACCTACAAAGAAAAAAGTAAGAGTGTAAAGGGTATTTTCCAAAGTTTTCAAAGGTGAAATTGAAACATTAGTAAGTGGGTCTTAAATCAATAAATAAATTTCACTCAAGTATTAAAGCCCTCATAGCATCACATTCAACTTAATTTGTTTCGTACCATCATTAAGCAAACTCATCACAGCTCAAAAATCAAGTTTTGAAGGCGAAATTAGCAAAACAGGGCAGGCGCTGTGCATTTTCCAAAGGGAGGGCACACCTATTTTTGATGCTGCGCACCTGCTTATTGTGTTGTGCACCTGCCAAAGGTGTTGCACGCCTGCTTGTTACCTTGCGCGCCTGCCAAAGAGAGGGGGCACCTAATTGTGGTGCTGCGCGCTTACCCATCTTCCTCAGCAATTATTAAAAATGCCTCCAAACTTCACAAAATCACCCTCTAGACTTTAGCAGTAGTTCCTCAAGCCTCAAACAATCAAGTGACCATTGCTTCATTCTTCTTCTCCATCAAATCATTTTGGATGTGTGAAGTTTTTTAAAGCAAATTTGATGTCTTTCTTCATTTAAAACCCTAGTATTCCTCAAATACCCAATCACAATTAAATTCCAGTCCCTAAACCTTCATAACCCTTTGCACATTGCAATATACCCTTTCCCAAATCCATACATTAACATCCCCTTTCCCTAAGCTTTCATTTCCTTAAAATCCTAAGCCCTAGGTATATTATTTGCCTACGCTCCCAATTCCCTACACCTGTAATTAATTCCCTAGTCCAAACCCCTCTACATCCCTACTCCTTGTCACATCCCTTAACTTTTGAATCCCTACCCCATCTCCCTTAATTACCCTATCCCATTCCCTATTCCTAAAACCCACATTCTACCATCATCACACCTCCCTAGGGTTGGAAGAAGAAGAAAATAGATCAAACAGTGAGGGAGAAGAAATAGAGGAGAAGAGGCCACACAAAGGGGGAAGAATACTCAGATTAGAGCCAACAAATACTAGGGAACACTTGGCATCTCCTATGGTTGTGACAGGTTTCAAACATGTTGGATATTTTGAGTTCTGTGAGCAAATTCAGAAGGTCCAACACCATGCTCTGTTGACCAGACTTTTCATTTCTAAACTCCATGACAACCAAGTTACTCTATCTGGTGTCACTTTCACTATGTCAATTGCCATCATTTCAGCTGCCACTGGGATCCCAAATGTTGGGGAGAAATTGTTTAAACAGAAAGACTTGGAGGAGCATTACTATGAGCCTTTCATCAAACATAGGTACAAGAATGAGAGAAAGAAGAATTTTCCTTTCTCTTCCCTCCTGGATAGATATGCTCCCATGATGAAGATCATCATGAAATACTTTTCATGTGAAGGTATATTTTCTAGACTTTATGCCTATAACATCCGACTACTAATGCACTTCACTAGGGTAAATATGCTCAACATACCCTACTACCTGTTAGGGTCCTATAATAATAGGGTTAATAATTTTTGAATTGACTATGATTAGTCTTGTAAATATGTACATACCTTACTTTCTGTAAGTTGTTTTCCCATATTTGAAAATAATAAAAAAATGAAAAGAGGGTAAAAGTATTAAAAGAAAGATCAAAGGACTTGAAAAGAAAAGATAAAAAAGAATAAAAAATGGATCCCAAAAAAGCAAAAAAGAGATAAGAATAAGACATGAAAGTGATGCAATTCAAAATGCCACTACTATTTACTTTTACTGCAAAAATAATGATTATGTTCAACTTGTTCAAAATACCATAATCCATGATGAGTTAAATAGTTTAATCTTAACTTTTGCATGCTTTGAATTTCATGTTTATAGATAGATAATAAAGATATTTCAAACAGTTTAAACTTGAAAAATCAACAGATAGTTAGAGAATAAATGAGGAGCTCAATAGTTTAATCTGAGCCCTCAGATGAAATAAAGTTAGAATTAGATAGTTTTATGCTTTAAAAGAAAAAATGGATTTAGGGTTGCAAACTCAAATGCACCCATGCAAATAATGAAAAAATGTTAGAATAATGATGGGTAGGTAGAAAGCAGCAGTGCAAAGGCATGTAATAAAACTTCATTTGGAAAAAATTACTAATTTCCCCTCCCCTCAAAGTATTCAGTACTCTAAAATTTCAGTTAAAAAGGCTTAGAGCATTTCTTTGACTTTTGTTGGGACTGGACCCAAGGCTTAATAACTGATTAGTAATAAGTACTGGATTCCCTTCATAAAAATGCATTTCCTCAACATAATCACCCTTTTCCAAAGATATAATCCCTTTTCCTAAAGTTAAAACACTTTTTTGATTAGGGAAAGTAAAAATCCCCTTTAACTAATTTCATTTCATGCAAAAACATTCAAAAAACCACAAAATACAATTTATCCTAAATATTATGTGTAAATGTTGAAAATGGGACCATTATTGTGCTCAATTGCCTATTTTACAATTTGATTAGTTTATTTATATGTATTTTCCATTCATTATGTTTTCACTCAGTAATTTCTCCAGGTTCAAGAGAGAACTCACCGAGGTAACCACAAACGTACTTCAAACTCTAGGATCTAGCCTTCCTAGGGTTCAGAGGGATCTCTCTTTAAAGTTTAACTTTGTTTAACTTTGTGAATATTAGGCTAGTTATGAAAGTATAGTTTTGGTTTGGTTTTGTTGGATTTGGTGGGAAAAAATCACTTGAAAGGATGGATAGTGGGAAATATATTTGTCCATTGGGCTATGGAGTCAAAATCAAGCTAACAGGACTAGGATCTAGGGCAAAAAGGTCAAATGTCTTCAGGGAAAGATAGAAAACCCTTGGAGATCTTGGAAAGTTGGTTTTGTGAGGTGGTATGATCGGGATAAAGGGCACATAAGAATCCTTAAATCCAGAAAAGGGTAGTAGTAGGAGAGGTCAAACGTATGAGGGAGAAATTAAGGGTTCGCTACCCTGGAAATCAGAGGAAAACATATAAATGATAACTAATTATAAACAGGGTGTTATTAACATATCATGTATTAATACTCCTATTTATACATTCAGATTTAGCATAAACATAAATGGATGCATGTAACAAAGAAAAGAAACAATGACAAGTGAAGAAAATACTTCACTCCAAATAGCTCATCATAGGGATCCTGAAGTATGATGTCAATTTGCTTTGATCCAACTTGCTACTCGAAGTTTTGACACAAAAAAACTTTAAAGTCCAAGAATAAATGACTATAACAATCCCAACAATTTTATTCCACACAAAATACGTCAAAGAGTGAAGTATTTATACAAATTATAAACTAGAATATCTTGAAAAAAATATCAAGATTGGTTTACAAATATCTCCAACTGTTTTACATAAATAGAACTTAAGTAACGGAGACTGAGAACTAATGCATCTATTTGGCACTATTTTTTATGGACAGGTGATGAAAAATAGGAGAATTCTAATTTGATCTCAACTCTTAGTTGATGATGAGGCATCCAAGTCACTAACTGTCTCCTTTCTTTGTGCATTCTGCTCCAGCAATTCTGGAAACTTGGGGTCCAATGATACCTTTTTATTTATTAATATGAAATATATTTGTAAAAAGTGAAAGAGGTTATTTTAGATAAATATGTTTTTGAGATAAACCTCTCTCAGTTCCCTAAAATTATTCTCCAAATGTTCACAATAGGCTCTGCAACAATATGTGTAAAACAACGGTTTCCACAGTCTAAACAATAGGCTGTAAATATGCGCATATATCTCTCATTATGTAATAACTGTGAAAAAAATGAAATAGGTTTTTGTATATGGGTCTCTTAGGAACACAAAACTCCTTCCGTTTTGTAATAATTATTTCTGATTGGCCAAAATATTCTCTGAAAATCGATGAATTAACATGAATTTTCTGTAAAAAGTGATTTCAAATATTGTTTAATATTTCCAAATCCATAATGGCTGTTAGAAAAGTGAGAGAGATTTTTGTAGTTGGAGATCTTAGGAACATAAAAATCCTTCAGTTGGGAAAAATTCATCTTGGATTGGTCACAATAGGTTCTGCAAAACAATGACTTAAACATGAAATTTCTGCAAAAATGTCCCTTTTTGCTCTGTTTTCATCTTTTAACCTTACTGTTCTTTTAACTGTTTTTAATTTCAATTTGGATAAAATTCATTGTTTTTAAAAGTATTTTCATCTTTATTTACCATTTACTGCCTCCATGTTTTACTTTTACTGTTTTACCTTGACTGCTCTGTAACTTTGTTTTAACCTTTACTGTGACTTTCATCTGATACACTTTAACTATCTTCGTTTTCACTGCAAACTGTTACTTCTCTGTTTACTGTGTGAAATCTTCTTATTCTAGGACAACCTATTCAAACTCATTTCCTTGTGAATTCTAGGAGTAAAAATTATCTTTAACTGGTATTTAGATTGTTTTATCCAAATTCTCCTTTTTCTAATGACCTGTTTGTATTGTAGATATTGGCTTTAGAAGATTTTCCGAGGCTCTGGTTGAGTTGATGGTTACAGTTGCTTATTTGGAGAAAAGCGCAACTCCTCAATAGTCTTCAAAAGTTTCAGGGAAAGGTTATGCAGGTTTCGGGCATAAAAAATGGCAGAAAAATGCTTTAACTGGGTTTCTTTACAGTCGAGGAGGCACAACAGTAGGTTTAAAACGCGCAAATAAATGGAAAAATGTATTTTAAAAGGTTTAATTGAAATATTTGTCACATTAAATTGGCATTGAATGTAAGTCACGTTAGGCGGGATGACGGTTTAGGAGTTTGAATGGATTAAAACCACGAGTGGTAATCGCACAGCTATTGGGTGATAAGTTGTATTAAACTCAACCCACGTGATCCAATAGAAAGAGGGCACGTGGAGGAGAGAGGTCTTTGAAAAATAACCCATTTCACACGGATATGGCGTTTGAAGGGTCGGGCATGTTTTTCACGCGATATCGTGCTTCGACAGTCAGATCTGGGAGTTTAATGCGAAGGGCTGAGATCGTTTCTGGAGTTGCATTGAAATGGAAAGGTGGGACCGGGCCTTTGCATAGGCGGAAGGTTTATGATGTGACGGGGGGATATATGGTTTAACACACATATATAGGGTTTTAATCAATATATGTGGGGCGAGTGTTTATGCTTAAGTGTCCAAGGTTTTATGAATAAACATTTGTTTAATTCAACAAACTTCAGATTATATGAATATAGGCGTGGTTAATGTTTTTTATTTAAAACCTTTGTGAAATGTTTTAATAAAAAATATGCGGGCAGGTTAATATATATTATATAGTTTTTTAAACCTTTTTTCAATGGTTTATAGACCATAAGGGCGGGATACATGGAATAATGATAGTTTTAAGACCAAAGGGCTTCATAATTTGGGGTTTTTATTTGCACACATGGGGATAATAAACTTTGGTCAAAACGTTATAATAGTGGGTTTTTTGGGATATTTTAAATATAAGGAAATTAATAACTACGGGAGGGTATTTATTAGGGATTTAATAAAAGTATGTTAAAGGTTAATATGAAAGGGTAGTGTAATAAAATCAAAATACATATTATCTCTAAGTATAGTATACAATCAAGCATTGATCATCTTTATATTTCTTTCACTAATACTTAGGATAAATGTAATTTTGAGAGTTTTTATGAATGCTTTTGAAGGGATGAAGTTAATTATTTTAGGGTTACAATTTTACTAAGTAATAATGTGTCTTTACTTAGGAAAAATGGGTTTTTTATGTATGAATGAAGGGTAAATGATGATAAATGTGGGTTTAACATCAGAAATCAATATTTTTAACTAATGAGTCATCGAGCCTTGGGTCCGGTCCCAACAAAAGTCAGAGAAATGCTCTGAGCTTGTTTGACTGATAGCTTAGAATACTGAATACTCATAAGGGAGGGGAAATTAGTGATTTTGCCCGTTAATGCTTTATTACATGATTTCCCAACTGCTTTCTCCCTACCCAACTTTATTTCTAACATTTTTTTCTTCATTTTGCAGGTGCATTTAGGCTTGCAACCTTAAAACATTTTCTTTCAAAGCATAAAACTATCTAAATCTACCTTATTTCATCCAAGGGCTAAGATTAAACTGTTGAGCTCCTCGTTATTCTCTACCTATCTACTGATTTGTCAAGTTTAAACTGTTTGACAAATCTTTATTCACTATCTAAAAATTGAAATTGAAAACATGAAAAGTTAATATTAAACTGTTTAATTGATCATGGATTATGTCATTTATTTACACTCTGCACATAATCATTATTCTTGCAGTAAAAAGTAAAAGTAGTGGCATTTGGATTTTCTCACTTGCAGGTCTTATTTCCTTTTTTTATTTTGGGGTATATATTTTTCTAAGTCCTCTGATTTTTATTTTAGGACTTTTTTACCCTCTTTTTGAATTTTATTATTATTATTATTATTATTTTTTTAAATATATGGGAAAACAACTTGCAGAAAACAAGGTATGTACATATTTACAAGACTATCAAAGTCAATTCAAAATTATGAATACTATATTTATGGGACCCTAACAACGGCTTCACATGGGAATGACATCTCCTAGTGAGATGTCAAGAACATAGTTGACTAGTAGCCTGATCCTTTGAGCCAATCCCAAACATGCATTTGCTTTGTTATAAAATATCTGTGACTGAAACTCTTGGACTGAATTTACACCCTTTTCTGCAAACTGAAATCTAATCTGAGACTAAAAAAAAGGTTCTGCAACCTTCAAACCAAACTACTAAATCATCAATATCTTAGGGCCTTTTCCTTGGCTGAAAACTGAAAACTAAAATAAGCTGAAATCCCACTTACTTACTCTAATCAGTTGTCCAACTGCTGGTTAGGTAAAATGAAATAGCCAATGCAACCATTCAAGCATTTTGTACTTTGATAGATTTTGCTGCATGTGCTTGTTGATTGTCAAAACTGTAATTCTACAACCCATTCGAAACTTGTCAGCAAATGAGAGGATAAGGAAATACTTGATTTCCTTTGTTGACTCTAGAAAATTTTCAAAAGTATCTTTCAAGATATATACACCAATGTTTAACTGATCTAAACAACTATACCATCTGTTCTGGATGACCTCCATGCCTTGAGACTAAATTGTCATTTTTAACTTTATTTCCTTGCAAAATCAACCTATGATTGTTTTGAGATACTTTCAGATTTTCAGATAAGCTTTGTGATTATATTTCTACCGATGAAAATGTTTGTTTAAGGAAATTTTTATCATCTTGATCTTGAAACTCATAGTCAATAAATGAAGAAAGACTTTGAATGCATTCATTATCCAACATATCTGCTATTGAATCATGAAAAACTTTGAAATATTGCTGCAAATTATATATGGTCTTTAATGGAACTTCATATATTTCTAGGGGTTGTTCATCCTTTAAAAACTGAAATCTTTAGAGCATAATGGTATATAACTTTCTTTCAAAATTTCTGAACTCCCATATTTCATGTGTATTGTCTGATTACTGTATTTGAGCTGCTGAAACTGAACTTCCTCATCCCACAAACTAGCTAGTGATTGCTCTGTGAAGTTAGCTTGAATTTGGAGAACATAATTATCATCATACTGATCATACTTAGGAAAATCTTCAGAAGAAGGAATGTCATCAATTATACACATTAGATTAGCATATTTCTTTTCCAGTAATCTTGATATATCTTGATTAGATTGGTTGCGTTCTATTTGAAGGTCATCATTTAACTTAATAGGAGTACTATCAGGCAATGGGCTTTTTTGGGAAGGTAGAACAACATGATCATCAACATGTTCTTCATTCTTTTCATGGATAAAAACTTTAGTACATATATCAACATTAGAATAAGTAGAAACAATTTCTTCATTATGTAAACATTTTGAGGATGGTTGCATGTTTAGAAGCAAATTGATTTCTTCTTTGGTGAGGGGGGGTGGGAATATTTGAATTTTTAGCTTTGAATGACAATTGTTTTCTCTCTTATGTAAAAACTGATCATGAGGTTTAATATTTTCTTTAACTTCATTCAAAACATTATATGAAACATCATTTGTTACTATAGAGGGGCTTTTTGGATCTTGATTCATCTCCTGATCTATTTGATCTTTGATTAACTCCTCTTGATTATCATGACACTTAACTTGAGAATGAAAGTTATGGACTTCTTCTAATAAATCTTCAGGATGCCAATTTCCAAAATCTTCATCAATATTTTTAAGGTAATGTATGAGATCTTCAGCTTGATCACAACAATTTTCAGCTAATGATAAAGATGGAAAATCTTCTTTGTAATGCTCATAAAATACCTTATGAAAATCCTTTAAAGAAAATAAACTAGCAGGTTTGAGAGCTTCATACCATTCCCTTGCTTGTCCTTCTAAGGTTGCCATGAATATCTTCATGAGGCAATCCTCATGCCAATCACCCTTCAATCTCCATGAGTGTATATGAAATTTAATGAGATGTAACAAAGGATCATCAACATTCTCATTTTGAAATATAGGAAGATTTTTATCCCAATTTACCTTTGGTAGTTTGTGTGGAAATCCAGGTATGTGATCTTTGCTCATGGGAGCATACCTGTGTTTTATTCTTGGGTCATCTTGTAAATTAGTCATAAGGAATGGCCACTGTATCTATACAACTAAGCTAGATCCTTATATAAAATACAATATAGATTGAAAAAATTTCTTAATGAGAAAGAACATAATGTCTTGGATTAAGATCCAAGTTGAAAGCCGGAGCTTTCCATATTGTTATTTCAGGTTCATTCCTCCAGTGGAGTCTTGATTGTGAAATTGTTTTGGAGTCGCCAGGTGGATGATTTTAACCTTTGTGTGTCTGATCACTGTCCACCATCATAGATCAGATCTAAACCTGTAAAATATTTCTGAATAAAATGTTAGTCTTCCCCAGTATGGTCGCCAGTAATGTTATCACTTAGTAATTTCTCTAGGTTCAAGAGAGAACTCATCGAGTTAACCACAAACCTACTTCAAAATCTAGGATCTAGCCTTCCTAGGGTTCAGAGAGGGCTCTCTCTTTAAAGTTTAACTTTGTTTAAATTTGTGAATATTAGGCTAGTTATGAAAGTACAGTTTTGGTTTGGTTTTTTTGGATTTGGTGGGAAAAAATCACTTGAAAGGATGGATACTGGGAAATATATTTGTCCATTAGGCTATGGAGTCAAAATCAAGCTAATAGGACTAGGATCTAGGGCAAAAAGGTCAAATGTCTTTAGGGAAAGATAGACAACCCTTGGAGATCTTGGAAAGTTGGTTTTGTGAGGTGGTATGATCGGGATAAAGGGCACTTAAGAATCCTTAAATCCGGAAAATGGTAGTAGGAGAGGTCAAACAAATGAGGGAGCAATTAAGGGTTCCCTACACTGGAAATAAGAGGAAAACATATAAATGATAACTAGTTAAAAACAGGGTGTTATTAACATATCCTATATTAATACTCCTAGTTATACATTGATATTTAGCATAAACATAAATGGATGCATGTAACAGAGAAAATAAACAATGACAAGTGAAGAAAATACCTCACTCCAAATAGCTCATCACAGGGATCCTGAAGTATGATGCCAATTTGCTTTGATCCAGCTTGCTACTCGAAGTTTTGACACACAAAAGCTTTAAAGTCCAAGAAGAAATTACTATAACAATCCCAACAATTTTATTCCACACAAAATACTTCAAAGAGTGAAGTATTTATACAAATTATAAACTAGAATATCTTGAAAAAAATATCAAGATTGGTTTACAAATATCTCCAACTGTTTTACACAAATAGAACTTGAGTAAAGGGCACTAGAAACTAATGCATCTATTTGGCACTATTTTTTATGGATAGGTGATGAAAAAGAGGATAATTCAAATTTGATCTCAACTCTTAGTTGATGATGAGGCATCCAAGTCACTAATTGTCTCCTTTCTTTGTGCATTCTTCTCCAGCAATTCTGGAAACTTGGGGTCCAATGATACATTTTTATTTCTCAATCTGAAATATATTTGTCAAAAGTGAAAGAAGTTATTGTAGATAAATATTTTTTTGAGATATACCTCTCTCAGTTCCCTAAAATTCGTCTCCAGTTGTTCACAATAGGCTCTGAAAAATTATGGGTATAAAAACAGTTTCCACAGTCTAAAAAATAGTCTGTAAATATGCGCATGTATCTCTCATTTTGTAATACCTGTGAAAAAATTGAAATTGGTTTTTGTATATGGGTCTCTTAGGAACACAAAAATCCTTCCGTTTTGTAAGATTTATTTCTGATTGGCCACAATCTTCTTTGCAAACTGATGACTTAACAGGAATTTTCTGTAAAAAGTGCTTTCAAATATTGTTTAATATTTCCAAATCCATAATGGCTGTTAGAAAAGTGAGAGAGGTTTTTGTAGTTGGAGATATTAGAACATAAAACTCCTTCAGTTGCGAAAAATTCATCTTGGATTGGTCACAATAGTTTCTGCAAAACAATGACTTAAACATGAAATTTCTGCAAAAATGTCCCTTTTTGCTCTGTTTTCATCTTTTAACCTTACTATTCTTTTAACTGTTTTTAATTTCACTTTGAATAAACTTAATTGTTTTTGAAAGTATTTTCATATTTATTTACCATTTACTGCCTCCATGTTTTACTTTTACTCTTTTACCTTGACTGCTCTGTAACTTTGTTTTAACCTTTACTGTGACTTTCATCTGATACACTTTAACTATCTCTGTTTTCACTGTGAACTGTTACTTCTCTGTTTACTATGTGAAATCTTCTTATTCTAGGAAAAACTATTCAAACTCATTTCCTTGTGAATTCTTGGAGTAAAACTGATCTTTAACTGGTATTTAGATTGTTTTATCCAAATTCTCCTTTTTCTAATGACCTGTTTGTATTGTAGGTATCGGCTTTAGAAGATTTTATGAGGCTCTGGTTGAGTTGATGGTTACAGTTGCTTATCTGAAGCAAGGCGAAGCTCCTCAATAGTCTTCAGAAGTTTGAGGGAAAGGTTTTGCAGGTTTCAGGCATAAAAAATGGCAGAAAAAGGCTTTAACTGGGTTTCTTTACAGTCGAGGAGGCACAGCAGTAGGTTTAAAATGAGCAAATAAATGGACAAATGTATTTTCAAAGGTTTAATTGACATATTGGTCAAATTAAATTAGCATTGAATGTAAGTCGCGTCAAGCAGGACAGCAGTTTTGGAGTTTGAATGGATTAAAACCGCGAGTGGTTATCGCGTGAATATTGGGTGGTAAGCTGTATTGAACTCAACCCATGCGATCCAATAGAAAGAGGGCACGTGGAGGAGAGAAGTCTTTGAAAAATAACCCATTTCACGCGGATATGGCGTTTGAATGGCCGGGCATGTTTTTCACGCGATATCATCCTCCAACCGTCAGATTTGGGAGTTTAATGCAAAGGGCTGAGATCGTTTCTGGAGTTGCATTGAAATAGAAAGGTGGGGCCGAGCCTTTGCATAGGCGGAAGGTTTATGATGTGGCGGGGGGATATATGGTTTAACACATATATATAGGGTGTTAATAAATATATGTGGGGCGGGTGTTTATGCTTAGGTGTCCAAGGTTTTATGAATAAACATTTGTTTAATTCAACAAACTTCGGATTATATGAATATAGGCGGGGTTAATTTTTTTTATTTAAAACCTTTGTGAAATGTTTTAATAAAACATATGCGGGCAGGTTAATATATATTATATAGCTTTTTAAACCTTTTTTCAATGGTTTAAAGACCATAGGGGCGAGATACATGGAATAATGATATTTTTTAGACCAAAGGGCTTCATAATTTGGGGTTTTTATTTGCGCACATGGGGATAATAAACTTTGGTGAAAACGTTATAATAGTGGGTTTTTTGGGATATTTTAAATATAAGGAAATTAATAACTACGAGAGGGTATTTCTTAGGGATTTAATAAAAGTATGTTAAAGGTTAATATGAAAGGGTAGTGTAATAAAAACAAAACACGTATTATCTCTAAGTATAATATACAATCAAGCATTGATAATCTTTATATTTCTTTCACTAATGCTTAGGATAAATGTAATTTTGAGAGTTTTTATGAATGCTTTTGAAGGGATGAAGTTAATTATTTTAGGGTTACAATTTTACTAAGCAAGAATTTGTCTTTACTTAGGAAAAATGGGTTTTTTTACGTATGAATGAAGGGTAAATGATGATAAATGTGGGTTTAACATAAGAAATCAATATTTTTAACTAACCAGTCATCAAGCCTTGCGTCCGGTCCCAACAAAAATCAGAGAAATGCACTGAGCCTGTTTGACTGATAGCTTAGAATACTGAATACTCATAAGGTAGGGGAAATTAGTGATTTTTCCCGTTAATGCTTTATTACATGATTTCCCAACTGCTTTCTACCTACCCAACTTTATTTCTAACATTTTTTTCTTCATTTTGTAGGTGCATTTAGGCTTGCAACCTTAAAACATTTTCTTTCAAAGCATAAAACTATCTAAATCTACCTTATTTCATCTGAGGGCTCAGATTAAAATGTTGAGCTCCTCATTATTCTCTACCTATCTACTGATTTGTCAAGTTTAAACTGTTTGACAAATCTTTATTCACTATCTAAAACTTGAAATTGAAAACATGAAAAGTTAAGATTAAACTGTTTAATTGATCATGGATTATGGCATTTATTTACACTCTGCACATAATCATTATTCTTGCAGTAAAAAGTAAAAGTAGTGGCATTTGGATTTGCTCACTTTCAGGTCTTATTTCCTTTTTTTTTTTGGGGTATATATTTTTCTAAGTCCTTTGATTTTTATTTTAGGACTTTTTTACCCTCTTTTTGGATTTTATTATTATTATTTCAATATATGGGAAAACAAATTGCATAAAGCAAGGTATGTACATATTTACAAGACTATCAAATTCAATTCAAAATTATGAATCCTATATTTATGGGACCCTAACAACGGCTTCACATGGGGATGGCATCTCCTAGTGAGATGTCACGAACATAGTTGACTAGTAGCCTGATCCTTTGAGCCAATCCCAAACATGCATTTGATTTGTTATAAAATATCTGTGACTGAAACTCTTGGATTGAATTTACACCCTTTTCTGCAAACTAAAATCTGATCTGAGACTAAAAAAAAGGTGCTGCAACCTTCAAACCAAACTACTAAATCATCAATATCTTAGGGCATTTTCCTTGGCTAAAAACTGAAAACTAAAATAAGCTGAAATCCTACTTACTTACTCTAATCAGTTGTCCAACTGTTGGTTAGGTAAAATGAAATAGCTAATGCAACCATTTAAGCATTATGTACTTTGATAGATTTTCTTGCATGTGCTTGTTGATTGTCAAAACTGTAATCCTGCAACCTATTAGAAACTTGTCAACAAATGAGAGGATAAGGAAATAATTGATTTCCTTTGTTGACTCTAGAAAATTTTGAAAAGGATCTTCCAAGATATATACACCAATGTTTAACTGATCTAAACAACTGTATATCTGTTCTGGATGACCTCCATGCCTTGAGACTAAATTGTCATTTTTAACTTTATTTCCTTGAAAAATCAACCTATGATTGTTTTGAGATACTTTCAGATTTTCAGATAAGCTTTGTGATTATATTTCTACTGATGAAATTGTTTGTTTAAGGAAATTTTTATCATCTTGATCTTGAAACTCAAAGTCAATAAATGAAGAAAGACTTTGAATGCATTCATTATCCAACATATCTACTATTGGATCATGAAAAACTTTGAAATATTGTTGAAAATTATATATGGGATTTAATGGAACTTCATAGATTTCTAGGGGTTGTTCATCCTTTAAAAACTGAAATGCTTTAGAGAATAATGGTATATAACTTTCTTTCAAAATTTCTGAACTTTCTTCTTCACTCCCATATTTGATGTGTATTGTCTGATTACTGTATTTGAGCTGCTGAAACTGAACTTCCTCATCCCACAAACTAGCTAGTGATTGCTCTGTGAAGTTAGCTTTAATTTGGAGAACATAATTATCATCATACTGATCATACTTAGGTAAATCTTCGAAAGAAGGAATGTCATCAATTATACACATTACATCAGTAGATTGCTTTTCCAGTAATCCTGATATATCTTGATTAGATTGGTTGCGTTCTATTTGAAGGTCATCATTTTGCTTAATAGGAGTACTATCAGGCAATGGGCTTTTTTGGGAAGCTAGAAAAACATGAGCATCAACCTGTTCTTTCGTCTCTTCATGGATAAAAACTTTAGTACATATATCAACATTAGAATAAGTAGAAACAATTTCTTCATTATGTAAACATTTTGAGGATGGTTGCATGTTTAGAAGCAAATTGATTTCTTCTTCGGTGAGGGGGGGTGGGAATATTTGAATTTTTAGCTTTGAATAACAATTGTTTTCTCTCTTATGTAAAAACTGATCATGAGGTTGAATATTTTCTTTAACTTCATTCAAAACATTATATGAAACATCATTTGTTACTATAGAGGGGATTTTTGGATCTTGATTCATCTCCTGATCTATTTGATCTTTGATTAACTCCTCTTGATTATCATGAAACTTAACTTGAGAATGAAAGTTATGGACTTATTCTAATAAATCTTCAGAATGCCAATTTCAAAAATATTCATCAATATTTTTAAGGTAATGTATGAGATCTTCAGCTTGATCACAACAATTTTCAGCTAATGATAAAGATGGAAAATCTTCTTTGTAATGCTCATAAAATACCTTATGAAAATCCTTTAAAGAAAATAAACTAGCATGTTTGAGAGCTTCATACCATTCCCTTTCTTGTCCTTCTAAGGTTGCCATGAATATCTTCATGAGGCAATCCTCATGCCAATCACCCTTCATTATCCATGAGTGTATATGAAATTTAATGAGATGTAACAAATGATAATCAATGAAGAAAATGTTAGTCTTCCCCAATATGGTCGCCAGTAATGTTATCACGCAGTAATTTCTCCAAGTTCAAGAGAGAACTCACTGAGGTAACCACAAACCTACTTCAAACTCTAGGATCTAGCCTTCCTAGGGTTCAGAGAGGGCTCTCTCTTTAAAGTTTAACTTTGTTTAAATTTTTGAATATTAGGCTAGTTATGAAAGTACAGTTTTGGTTTGGTTTTGTTGGATTTGGTGGGAAAAAATCACTTGAAATGATGGATAGTGAGAAATATATTTTTCCATTGGGCTATGGAGTCAAAATCAAGCTAACAGGACTAGGATCTAGGGCAAAAAGGTCAAATGTCTTCAGGGCAAGATAGACAACCCTTGGAGATCTTGGAAAGTTTTTTTTGTGAGGTGGTATGATCGGGATAAAGGGAACTTAAGAATCCTTAAATCCAGAAAAGGGAAGTAGTAGGAGAGGTCAAACGAATGAGGGAGCAATTAAGGTTCCCTACACTAGAAATCAGAGGAAAACATATAAATGATAACTAGTTAAAAACAGGGTGCTATTAACATATCCTTTTTTAATAATCCTAGTTATACATTCAGATTTAGCATAAACATAAATGGATGCATGTAACAAAGAAAAGAAAGAATGACAAGTGAAGAAAATACTTCACTCCAAATAGCTCATCACAGGGATCCTGAAGTATGATGCCAATTTTCTTTGATCTAGCATGCTACTCGAAGTTTTGACACAGAAAAGCTTTAAAGTCCAATAAGAAATGACTATAAAAATCCCAGAAATTTTATTCCACATAAAATACTTCAAATAGTGAAGTATTTATACAAATTCTAAACTAGAATAGCTTGAAAAAATATCAAGATTGGTTTACAAATATCTCCAACTGTTTTCATAAATAGAACTTAAGTAAAGGACACTAAAAAATAATGCATCTATTTGGCACTATTTTTTATGGATATGTGATGAAAAATAGGAGAATTCAAATTTGATCTCAACTCTTAGTTGATGATGAGGCATCCAAGTCATTAACTGTCTCCTTTCTTTGTGCATTCTGCTCCAGCAATTCTGGAAACTTGGGTTCCAATGACACCTTTTTATTTCTCAATATGAAATATATTTGTAAAATGTGAAAGAGGTTATTTTAGATAAATATGTTTTTGAGATAAACCTCTCTCATTTCCCTAAAATTCTTCTCCGGATGTTCACAACAGGCTCTTCAAAAATATGTGTAAAACAGACTTTTCCACAATTTGAAAAATAGGCTGTAAATATGCACATGTATCTATCATTCTGTAATACCTGTGCAAAAATTGAGATATTTTTTTGTAGATGGGTCTCTTAGGAACAAAAACATCCTTTCGTTTTGTAAGATGTATTTCTGATTGGCCACAGTCTTTTCTGCAAACTAATAACTTAACAAAAATTTTCTGTAAAAAGTTCTTTCAAATATTGTTTAATATTTCCAAATCCATAATGGATTTTTTTTTTTTTTTGAATCTGACTACTTCTATATTGATACAAGAGTGAAATTTCAAAGAGGCAGGAGCCTCAAAAGAGCAAGCCCATTTTAAAAGGCGATCGCACATTACAATGCTGCATATTGACAGGAAAACAGTCTGGATACTGACCACAAAAATTGTGTGATACCAAGACCTTGTCTAACTCATGAACATCTGTACCAAGACTTGAACTTTCCAGAGGGACCCATGAATACCTGACACAAAACTCTTGAGAGGGCTTATACAAACTTTGCCCAAAACTAAACCAAAAATGGACTTTGTGTTGAACTGAAGCATACGCCTGTTATCATGAACAAAACAAGTGGAATGCCGCCCACTCAGGGGAATCGGGCATTTAGACGAAAGAGAAAGCTTCTGAGATGGAGAAAGACAGATTAGCAATTGAATGTAAGAGAGGAGGGCATTGTACACTTCCTTGCTGCCAGTAATCAAAAACCAAAGGGCGCAAACCTGATCAGACATCATTGGAAGGTGAAGGCACTTCCTCGACGATTGGACACGCGTATTGGTAAGGATCTGCATCATCTGGAAAAGGGTTGTCCATGCATGAAGAGACACTCACAGGAAGACCGCTAGGACCTACATGCTGGCTCGCTTGCTGCGTGTCATGGCCACCTGTATCACTTTGCCTGATATCCATCTGAGGGGAGCCGGAAGTGATGTCAACTCCAGGCTCCAGAACTACATCATGTGTTGCCATAACGAGACCGGAAGAGACTTCACGAAGCTTGATGGTGACAGAGGCAAGGAAAGTATGATTATTAAGAGTGCAGGGATAATGAAGGCGGGCCGAATGAGTTTGGGCTCCGGAGGAGAGGCGGAAGAATGCCGGAGGAGTAGACTGACCACGACCTCGCCCACGACCCCGCCTGGAAGCTGGTGAGCGAACAGGGCCAAAGTCAGAGGTGTCAGACGAGGAAGCAGAGGGGGGGGGAGAGGGCGGGCGAATTACGTGCGCTCGAGAGGAGCCTCTCCGACTGCGCATTCTTTGGCGCAAACGCGACATGCTTTGAAGAGCAGTGAGGGCCGAGGGATCAGCAAATAAGATCCTGGAGTGAGCTTGCTGGGGAGACCGGAAAGAAGCAGAAGACCAACGACTGAAATTGCAATAGGGACTATGGGTGATGTGAATCCTAGGACTGAGATCAACACAACCATTCAAAAAGCAATGCTTCCCTGTATTGGTGCGTGAGCAGGGCTCCGCATCCGCCAGAGAGCAGTTAGCACGCAAAGGAGGAGCATAATGAAAATCCAGAGAGGGCGTCATGGCAGTTGAAGGATCGAGAGAGCTTGGAGAAGAGGGCTGCATTAACGCAGCAAATGAATGCTGTTCAGTAGTATTAAAAGCCCACGGAAGGCGAGGAAGGTTGGCGGTGGAGATAAACCACGCGCCAAGCCTTCGTACCACTGCCTTACCTATCACCTCGGAAACCACCCGCATCCGGGAAATCCATAATGGATATTAGAACAGTGAGAGAGGTTTTTTTAGTTGGAGATATTAGGAACATAAACCTCTGTCAGTTTTGAAAAATTCATCTTGTATTGCTCACAATAGTTTCTGCAAAACAATGACTTAAACATGAAATTTTTGCAAAAATGTCCCTGTTTGCTTTGTTTTCATCTTTTAACCTTACTGTTCTTTTAATTGTTTTTACTTTCACTTTGGATAAACTTCATTTTTTTTGAAATTATTTTCATATTTATTTACCATTTATTGCCTCCATGTTTTACTTTTACTCTTTTACCTCAACTGCTCTGTAAATTTGCTTTAACCTTTACTGTGACTTTCATCTGATACACTTTAACTGTCTCTGTTTTCACTGCAAATTGTTACTTCTCTGTTTACTTTGTGAAATATTCTTATTCTATGAAAACCTATTCAAACTCATTTCCTTGTGAATTCTTGGAGTAAAACTAATCTTTAACTGGTATTTAGATTGTTTTATCCAAATTCTCCTTTTTCTAATGACCTGTTTGTATTGTAGGTATCGGCTTTAGAAGATTTTCTGAGGCTCTGGTTGAGTTGATGGTTATAGTTTCTTATCTGGAGAAAGGTGCAACTGCTCAAGAGTCTTCAGAAGTTTCAGGGAAAGGTTTTGCAGGTTTCGGGCATAAAAAATGGCAGAAAAATGCTTTAACTGGGTTTCTTTACAGTCAGGGAGGCACAACAATAGGTTTAAAACACACAAATAAATGGACAAATGTATTTTCAAAGGTTTAATTGACATATTGGTCGCATTAAACTAGCATTGAATGTAAGTCAGTTAGGCGGGAGGGCAGTTTCAGAGTTTGAATGGATTAAAACCGCGAGTGGTTATCGCGCGACTATTGGGTGGTAAGCTGTATTGAACTCAACCCATGTGATCCAATAGAAAGAGGGCACGTGGAGGAGAGAAGTCTTTGAAAAACAGACCATTTCACACGGATATGGAATTTGAAGGGCCATACATGTTTTTCAAGCGATATCGTCCTCCGACCGTCAGATCTGGGAGTTTAATGCGAAGGGCTGAGATAGTTTCGGGAGTTGCATTGAAATAGAAAGGTGGGACCGGGCCTTTGCATAGGCGGAAGGTTTATGATGTGGCGAGGGGATATATGGTTTAACACACACATATATATATAGGGTTTTAATCAATATACGTGGGGCGGGTGTTTATGCTTAGGTGTCCAAGGTTTTATGAATAAACATTTGTTTAATTCAACAAACTTCGGATTATATGAATATAGGCGGGGTTAATGTTTTTTATTTAAAATCTTTGTGAAATGTTTTAATAAAACATATGCAGGTAGGTTAATATATATTATATAGTTTTTTAAACCTTTTTTCAGTGGTTTAAAGACCATAGGGGCGGGATACATGGAATAATGATAGTTTTTAGACCAAAGGGCTTCATAATTTGGGGTTTTTATTTGCGCACATAGGGATAATAGAATTTGGTAAAAACGTTCTAATAGTGGGTTCTTTGGGATATTTTAAATATAAGGAAATTAATAACTACGTGAGGGTATTTCTTAGGGATTTAATAAAAGTATGTTAAAGGTTAATATGAAAGGGTAGTGTAATAAAAACAAAATACATATTATCTCTAAGTATAGTATACAATCAAGCATTGATCATCTTTATATTTCTTTCACCAATACTTAGGATAAATGTAATTTTGAGAGTTTTTATGAATGCTTTTGAAGGGATGAAGTTAATTATTTTAGGGTTACAATTTTACTAAGTAAGAATGTGTCTTTACTTAGGAAAAATGGGTTTTTTTATGTATGAATGAAGGGTAAATGATGATAAATGTGGGTTTAACATAAGAAATCAATATTCTTAACTAACGAGTCATCGAGCATTGGGTCCGGTCCCAAAAAAAGTTAGAGAAATGCTCTGAGCTTGTTTGAATGATAGCTTAGACTACTGAATACTCATAAGGGAGGGAAAATTAGTGATTTTTCCCGTTAATGCTTTATTACATGATTTCCCAACTGCTTTCTACCTACCCAACTTTATTTCTAACATTTTTTTCTTCATTTTGCAGTTGCTTTTAGGCTTTCAACCTTAAAAATTTTTCTTTCAAAGCATAAAACTATCTAAATGTACCTTATTTCATCCGAGGGCTCAGATTAAACTGCTGAGCTTGTCATTATTCTCTACCTATCTATTGATTTGTCAAGTTTAAACTGTTTGACAAATCTTTATTCACTGTCTAAAACTTGAAATTGAAAATATGAAAAGTTAAGATTAAACTATTTAACTGATCATGGATTATGGCATTTATTGACACTCTGCACATAATCATTATTCTTGCAGTAAAAAGTAAAAGTAGTGGCATTTGGATTTGCTCACTTTCAGGTCTTATTTCCTTTTTTCTTTTGGGGTATATATTTTTCTAAGTACTTTGATTTTTCTTTTAGGAATTTTGTACCCTCTTTTTGGCTTTTATTATTTTTTCATTTTTTTCAAAATATGGGAAAAAAACTTGCAGAAAGCAAGGTATGTACATATTTACAAGACTATCAAAGTCAATTCAAAATTATGAATCCTATTTTTATAGGACCCTAACACATTACATTCATTTCATATTAACTTTTAATATATTATATTAATTCCCTTATAAATACCCCTTCCCGTAGATATATTAATACCTTAAATTTAATACGTTAAACCCACTATATTAACTTTAACCTATGGTTTAAAATACCCATGTACCGAATAATACCTCACTTACCCCCCACATGTTATAAACATATTATGTATAATATAACCCATTCTTCATAAAACACATAAATGTCATCCATTTACTGTGTAAAACCATATTTCCACATATCCCACTAAAAAATTAGTTTATACATTTAAACTACGTTTAAACGTATTAACCAACCCTGCCGCATATAAATTCTTGGGCCCCACGCCCCATCCGACAAGCAACTTCATTATTAAATCTTCGTCGTTCGCATATCTTTCGCCAGATCCAATGATCCATATGCTCTATTGCAATTTCAATAGCGCTGAGAATAATCAATTTGAAATTTGCGAATTGGGTGGTTTAACCCTATTCTCTCTCCTCCATGTGGTGATAAGAGATTGGATCTCATCTGATCCAAATAAACCATTTACCGCTCTGCGCGTATGCGATAAACCGCTGATGGTATTTCTCCCATCGGTGCTAAAATCACCTTCCGTCTGATTTGACTCGCATTCAATACATAACCTGTTTAAACCTAAAACTCTATAAAACTTCATACACACATAATTTAAGCCTTTTCTGCCTTCTCCACTCGTTAAAATCACTTCCGACTGAAGAAAAACACCATTTGCCTTGTCTTTGTGCCCAAAGAACCAGATATCTATTAAAAACTGCTGCCAAGACCACTTGAAGCCTCTAATATACTTCCAAGGATAGCAACAACTTTAAAAAGCCTTCTGATGCCTCAAAAACCCTGTTTAAAGACCATATACCTGCAAGAATAAGTATTCTTCGAAAAAATCAATCTTCTTATTGTTTGAAAAAGAGTTTCCTATGAAATTGATAGCCATAAACCCTGTTTTCCCACAAAAAGACCTGTATTTGCCTTCAAAGAAAGAATTTGCTATGAAACCCTGATAAAATTTCCATTTTGATACTATATCTGGTTTTAAAAACGAAATTGAATATAGTTTATCCTTTGCCGACCTTAAAAAACTTATAATTAATCCAAAAACCCATTTGCAAATAATCAGAACCCTATGTACATGAATCAAACTGTTTTTTAGTACAGTTTATCAAAGAAGAACAACAAAACCCTTGTTATATATTTTCAGAGTTTGTAAAAGAGTTTGAAGACCAAATTTGAAACCAAATTGAAAGTTTAAACCAAAAGAAAGCCTAATTTTACCTTTTTTTCTGTTCAAAAGACCTCTGTCAAACCAAAAATACCTTCTGTAAACAGTTTAAGCTTATAGAAAAGTATAAAAAGCCCAAAACCAAAGTTCTTTTTACATTCAGAAGGCCAAATTTGTCAAAATCAAACCCAGTAATGGCCTCTAAAAGTACCATTGTTTTCAACCCACTACAACCTCCTGTTGTAGATATTGAGCATACACCCCTAGCTGATGTTGATTACAAAATAACTGATCCAGTGACAGAATTAACCTTTTAGACCTCCACTACTGGAGTCTGGAAAAATCCTTAGATCAGGGAGATGAAGTACAAATTTGGGAGTCCAATTTACTCAAGTATGTAGTTCCACATACTCATCAGTCTCCAGAAGTCATTTGTCTATGTAAAACTTGTTATTTCCCTGAAAAAAGAGCTATGATTGATGCTAATAAAGAATTATTGTTCACTATTACTGCAGAGTCTATAAACCTAATTCTTCAGCTCAAACCAGATCCCAATGCAGTTCCCTTATCCATAGAAGCACTCACAAAGCTTTACATTAATCTAGACTTTCCTAAAAGGTTTCAAATCTTCCAAACATTCATGTCTGCATATGTTGAAATCCCAAAGATAAAACCTCCCTATTCTACTTCAAAGTTTCCTGAAGGATCAAGGCATGTCATTTCTATGTTATCCTTCATCCTAGGTTATTTTACTGATGAGTCAATTCTTGGTTTTCTATCTACCTTTGTACTTGGTCAGCCTCCTTCTGTCATTTACAATTATGCTAAATAAATAGCTTGATAGTATCCATGATCAGCTTGTGAAATTTCCCACTGAAGGAGTTTTCAGATATTCATCCTTCCTCTTTCACATGTTTCTTTACTTTCAAGCAGAAAAATTCCCAATAAATCTTCAGAAACTGGATGTAGAAGGGAATCCATTATCAGTCATCTTCTGGACCTCACTAATCAAACAAGAATCAACATAATTCACTTATGTGGATTTCATAGATTGTTTTGTTCATCCATTTATAAACATGCTTACAAAGAGTGTATAGCCAAGAATAAGCAATGAGATAAAGAAAGTGTTACAACTGTCAGAACAAAGCAGAACTGGAGATTGGTACCTTTACCAAAATCATATAGAGATTGGAGTTTATGGGTTTAACCTTCTACCCTATAAATTGCCAAAATACTTGCCAATGAGAGTGTTTGCCTTAAAGTACATAAGATAAATTCTCAATTCTGACTCTATAAAATTCTTGGCTGCCAAAAAGAAGACTCAATTCAAGTTGAAGAACCAGGTAGGACCTTTCATTTGCAATCACAGGGATGCAGGGATAAAGGCAGCAAAACAGTTGCTGGGAGATAATTTGAAGAAATTTTCTTGTGGAATTATGATCCCCATGGAATACTAAGTACAATGAGGGTAAAATGAAATTTAACCCCTTATATCCTTGATAATAGGCTTGAGATTGAACAGTTTTCCAATCAAATAGAGTGGCTGGAAAATACCTTGATGGAAACAATTAAACAGGGTGATACTAGTCACACCTTGAAAACTGTAAATCAAGAGAAAAAAACTACCAAAAGATTCAAAGAAGAAGGCACTTATACAGCTGAAACAACAACAGAGACCAGATTCAAGCTCAGATATAACAAGAAACCCAAACTCAATCCAATAAATAAGGAAAAAGAAACAATTGAGGTGCTAGATGACGAAAACACAGAGAAAAACACAGATGCTGCTACAGTTATTGTGAATGAGTGAGAAAATGATACTTTAGACACTCAGATGATTGAAAAGCAGCAAAACATGGAGGCATCCTCATCACAGCAAGCAGAGAATACAAATTTGGATATCAAAGAGAAATATAAACAGATCAAGTCCAAGAATGAAGAGATAAAAAATGAAATTTATTCAAAGTATTTGAAGCAAAATCTAGGCAATCAAAACAGGTTTCTCTCAGCTTTTGACTATACAAATAAGAATTTGATAATGTCAATTCTTCAGCCTACAGTCAAAGCACCTCAAACAACAACAGATTATAAGAAAGTTGATTTAGAAATACTGGTAGACAACATTCATCCATTAGATCAAATTGAGTTTCATAAGAAAAGCTTTGAAATGCTTTATTCTACTGTGACTACAAAGGCAATGAGTTCCCAGAAGCTTTAGAATACCATAACAAATTTGAGAGATCATATTAGGATTGAAAATGCCTCTTCTCATGCTAAAGACACTAGAATCAGGTCTTTAGAAGAACTAGTAATTGAAGTAGGGTATGACCCTGAAAATGTAAAAGTTGTAGAAGAGATGATAAAGAAGAAAAATGCTGACATAACAACAATTAGAAAACAATTGAAGCTTCCTCCAACAGAGCATCCACAGACTAAAGAGATTCTGCAAGAGGAAAAACAAAAAGATGAAATGATGAATCTAATACTACAAATGACAGCACAAATTAAAGACATGGTGATAGAAATGGACAAGCTTGTCCAAGAGAAAAAAACAACTAAAACTCAGAGTGTTCCTCCTATAGTTATCCCCATGGTAAATACAGTAGTTCTTCAACCTTAGCAAAAGAATTGGCACCAAAAGTACCATTGGTTGCAACTGTGCCAGTGACATCTTCTACTACTTCTGCTACTGAATCATCTACATCAGCAGTGCAACAAACAGATGAGGCAAGAAAGCTTATTAAAACTATGGAAGGGATGTCTATACAAAGTAATGAAAACAATAGCTTGAAAGAATAAATCAAAAACTTGGAAGATGCCAAGAAACTAGCTGAAATTAATGCCAAAAATGAGTAGCAGAAAGCCAAAAGGGTAAGTGAACAATTGAATAAAGTTGAAGCAGAGTTGAATTTAAAAGACCAATGGCTTTTATAAAGAATCAGTTGTGGTCCAAGATCATTGAGTCAATCAATGATACTTGGCCTTCCATTCAGGTAATTTATGAATAAAAGGACTTGCTTAAAGTAGAAAAAGAGGAAATTGTGAAGACAAAGGAAGAACTAGGAGCCAAACCTGAAGAGGCCCTAGAAATAATCAAATTTATCAACACCAAAAAAAAACAAGAATTGGATGAAATAGGCATCACTGATAGAACTGAAACAATTCTTGAAGTGAGAAAGGTAATTACAAAGAAAAATTGATAAAGTAGCTTGAAGAGAAGTGCCAAAATATGGATTTGGCCATAACTAGATTTATGGTAAAGTTTGATATATTGAGGCAAAAGGGCTTGCCAGATATTCTTGTTTTAAATGAAAAAATAATGAAGCAAGAGGATTACAACAAGAAGATTAGAGATTTTTCTAAGGAACAGGTAAACAAGGCAGATTGGCAAGGAGTGCCTACAGGAAAAGTCTTGCACAAAAGAATTGAATATTTGTTTTATTTGCAGCATGAAATAAAACATCTCTTTGTGATCAAACCAACATTTTTTAGATACACAGAGGCTTATGAAAACTACTAAAAACTTACCAAGATCAAATTGCTTGATGAATAATTTTGGCAGAACCTTAATGATTTGCTACAAAAGATAGTTTTACAATGAAAGAGGAAGAAAAAAAGTTTACTGTTTTTACACAATAAAAACAGAAATGTACAGTAGTAAGACAGTTAAAAAAATGGTTAAAGAGTATCAGTGGTTAAAGTGTATCAGATGAAAGAGTATCAGATAAAGAGATAAAGTTTCAAAACATATTTAAAATATTTTTGCCAGCAAACAAGACAACACAACAACCAGCTGCACCCAATTCAAAACAACATTTCTATTTTATTTGGATAAATAGGATAGCTTGCTAGTTGTTATGCAGTTGTCGCTATATTTTTGTAAAAAATATTTTATTTTCCGTAGAAAATTCCTATGAGTATTCTAGGATATTTTTTAAACATTTTTGTATAAATACTTCACTCTTTGAAGTATTATTGTGGAATAAATTTCTGAATATTTCTATAGTCATTTTTGCTGTACTTGAAGGATTTCTTGTAGCAAGTTCAAGTAGCAGAATAGATCAAAATCATTAAGCATCATATTTCATGATTCATGTGATGAACCATTGAAGTGAATTAATTTCTACTGTCATTGTTTATCTTCTTATATTTTACATACTTTCATAAATGTTTTCTAAATTTGAATGATAAATAAGGAGTATTATTACAGAATTTGTTAAAATCACTTTGTGTTGAATTGTTTATCATTTCTATGTTTTCTACTGATTTCCAGAGTAGGGAACCCTTATTTTCTCCCTCTTTCGAATGACCGCTTTCTTCTCCTTCCTTATCCGGATCAAAGAATACTTGATCCCTCTTTACCCCGATTAATCCACTTCACCAATCAGCCTTCAAAGATCTTTAGTGACTTGTCTATCTTGCCCTAAAAATATTTGACTTTTGATCTTGATCTTGAGCTGTCTGCTTGACATATTGACTCCTTTTTCCCAATGGAAAACCAGATCTATTACTATCCATCTCTTAAAGTGATTTTTCCCACCAACCAAACCAAATCTTAAAACCAAATTGTCCTTATAACTAGCCTAAAATCAAACATTAAAACAAAGTTAAACCTTATAGAGAGAGCCCTCTCTGAACCCTAGGAAGGCTAGATCCTAGAGTTTAAAAGTAGGTTTGTGGTTACCTCTAATGTTCTTTAAACTATAAATTAAAATCTCACAACTTGGAGAATTATTAGAGTAATAACAATACCTCTTCCAGAGCATTGATAAGATGGAATTTATTGTCTAGAAGAGAGATTATGAACACCAAATGAACAGTCTTTTTCACCACTCCCTCATCAATATCATAGTCCTCCATCACCTCAAACAATTGAACATTCCATGGAGTTGATTCATAGTTGATGACATATTCACTACTCCACCTATTCAGCATGCCCAAAATGTGCCTTCATCATCTCATCCTTCCACTTCCATTCCTCCATCTCAAGCCATAATACATTCATCATATTCAGATCACTCTCCTTCACCTATTTCATCACCAAAATCTCCATCCCACATTGATATTGGGTCACCTAGCAGAGCTGAAATCAATGAGCCTAAGAAGGTTAATGTGGTTGAGATAGAGCCATTGGAAAAAACACACCAGAGGGATCATAGGAAAGTGTTTGATCCACATATTGTGGAAGGGACCTTGCCTTCTTCACCAACAAAGTAGCTACAGAAGGGGAAAGAAAAAAAAGTAGAGGAGGATGTACATGAGGCCGTCATTCATGATGAGGATGACCTCCATGAAATAGAACAAGATTTTGACCTTGTTGACCTAGATGAGAAAGATGATGATGAGATCACTAGTATAGTCATCAAGGGGAAGGATTCCAGGATTACAGAGCTCCAAACTAATCTTCACATGTCCAAATTTTTCATAATCTTCCTTGAGCAGGAGAACCAACAATTGAAGAGAAAGCATGTCATTGATGAGGTCAAATACATCACAACTCAAAGGGAGGTAAAAAAAGCCAAGGTTTTTTTAGAAGAGACAATTGAAAATAATGATTTTATTGAAGAAAAATAAGAATAAGCACCAAGAGGTAGACCAAAAACTAGAGGGTTGAAAAGAGCTCTAGCACTAGAAAGGCAAAAAGAGGTTGAGCTTGATAATCAACTCACTCTGAATGAACAACTTGCAATGGTAATCAATGAAAACCGGGAGCCATGGCTTGATATATCTAATGATCAATTGGAGAAGCCTTTGGAGAGGTAATACAAAGATAATGACATATTGAGGAGGAAGGTCAAACATTATCCCCAAAGAAACAAAATTGCAAAGGTCAATCTCAAAATATCCAATGCAAAAAATGACGCTTTTACCATGCAAGAAGAGAAAAGGAAGTTATATATACTTGTATAGGCTTCACTCCAAGCCTAGCCATATCATTAGCACTCACTTCACCAATTTTGAAGGGTTTTGAGTCATTTTTTCAAATTCTGTCTTTTTATTGTGTTTTTGGGACAGTCATGTGACAGAGAAAGTATCAAAATCCATCTTTTTTTAGCCATATTTTGACCAAAATGCCACCACCATGGGATGAAAAATGGTTAATAAATCTCAAAAAACCACTTTTCAAGCCTTGGTTTGCAAAATAAGCAGGTCAAAATGTCAAAAAACTAGCAAAAAATCATGTTTCTGCCTCATTTTTGGCCCTGGCACGGCGCGCTGAGAAGTCTTGGGAGAATTGAGTTTTGACAGGGGAAATGAGATTCATTTTGAAAACTAGAGGCATATCCAGAAAGTAGACTTGAAGGGCTTTCCAACAAGCCATATTGGAGCAAATTTTGACACCTAAAACCCAGTCAAAAGAAGCATGCAAGATGGAGGGCGTGTTTTCCAAAGGGAGGGCACGCTTGGCAAAGAGAGGGCCTGTTTGACAATTTGCTAATATTTTTGAAATTTCATTGAAAATTTGACTTTATCTTATAAAATCATGATTTCACCTATGTAATTGCGGATGGTAAATGTAATTATGATTTGGATAATTTACCTAGGGGTATATTCATGACGTAAATGTAATCATCAAAGTAAAATGAATCAGTTTCAATGTAATTAGGGAGGAGTCACTTAGAGATCCATACACTCCAACTTTCAGTTCATAATTTTGTGGATCTCATCATAAACTTAGGGATTCAACCCTAAAGGCTGAGAGAATGTAGTTTTGATGTCTATATCTGCCCTTTCTTCACTCTTATCAATGATTGGAATCAATTGGATGCCATTGTATTGATAAAGGATTGTGTAATCAGTTTGGCCAGAAATTGATGAAGAATTGCAGCTATTTATTTGGGATACCTGTGGTATGAATGTTTGGCATTGTTTCTTCTTTTTTATCATTTGTATGAATGTTTTGTAATCTCATAAACCATTTCATGTCTATTATATGATAATTTTCAAGATGATAGGCATAATACATCTTATTTCATGCTTTGTTTTGGGAAAGTTGTCATAATTTGTCCATTTTCTTCAGTTTAGGAAGAATACATCTCTCATGCTCTTCCTAACTCCTCATCAGTCTGAAACCATCTCACAAAATCACTTTAAAGTGATAAGCTTTCTACCTACCTTTCCCCATTGAATGGACTGCAATTCCCGTCTTATTTTCCCTGACCTACCCTCTTTGACCTAATCCTCATCCAACAAACCCAATCAAATAAAATCAAAACCTCTATACTTATAGCTAGCGTAAAACGCTAATTCATCCATCCCTATTGGTTGTGACATTGTGGAGAGAGCCCTCTTTGGTTTGGTTGGCTAGATATCAAGACAAAATATTAGTCTATGGTTACCTCTGTTGGTATTTCTTCTTCGGCCTTAGAGATATGGCGGAGTGATAACACAACATCAATAGAATCCACATAATAACCAGTCATATTATACATCAAATACCAAAGGAATGAGATATCCATTACTGAATGTAAAATCCAACAGGAGATGGGACTTCCACATTCCACCTGACCATAGATTGGCTGAGCCAAGTCTCTCTTCAGCCAATCACCCCCATGCCATATAGCAAGCATGAATGTGGGACTCAAACTGAAAGAACCATCTAGGGAATACCGAGTCTAAACCACCTCACCCTCATCAAACATAAATCGACTGTAATATTCCCAATTAACAAAAGCTAATTGGAAATATTAATTTTTGGCCAGTTTAATTTTATAAAGTAAAGTCAGTAATAAAGTGGGTGAGAATACCCTCAACCTACACTTAGGAAATAAAACACTTCCTCAAGTCACTTGAGAACATTTATTTATCAGCGTGGGACCCAGGGGTTGAAGTGACAACGTGGGGACAGTGGCAGCGTGGGCAGCATGGGCCCATGGCAGCGCAGAGAGAGATGGATAGTGTGGCTAAGAGGGACATCGCAATTTTGGTGGGGCCTAGGGGAGAGAGAGCCTCTCCAAGCATAAAGAGAGGGAAAGGCTCCTCATTTTCTCATTAGATTATGCATATTTGTTTTTTCTATTGGCATTGAGCACGCTTTTGCTTTTGAGCAAAGTCTGCAAGTGCTGTTTAGCACACCGGGTGTCTCTGAGCGGAGATCCCAACCTCAGCCTCGGGGGACTTCGAGTGCCTTCTCGAGTGAGGGGTTCTATCCATGGATTTTCAGGTGGGAGATATAACATCTTCCACAGGGATTACACAATTTCTTGGGTATCACAGTATTGAGGAGAGACCACACAGTTCTTGGAGGAGGTAGTGCCAGGAGCAGACATTTATCAGGGGATTCAACCCGGGATAATGAGAAGGGGTCAACCATTAGATATTCCATCATTTTGGTAGAGGAGGAGGCCATAATTTGCAGAGACACATTCAAGGCTAGTGTATCCCACTAGGATAGCGTTATTTCTCAAGGGAGGTGATTTTCCGGGGTCATCCATTCTGGAAACCCTTTCTGGGATTTTCTGGGTATTAGGCGGGGAGCTCATTACCAGAGTCTCGTATTTTTCTGAGCAGGGGAACAACCCCAAAGGGTCAACCTATTCTAGTAGAAGGAGTAGTCCGACAACAGTAGTAGCATTATATTGGAGACAATGCAGTCACTGATAGAGCAACCATTCCGAGAGTATTTCTGAGAGTATCTCTAGCTTGACTTGTGCAAGCCAAGGTGCCATCATTCTGATCACATTTTGTACTTATTATAATTTTCATTTATATAATAAAATGGCTTAGTGTTCTCCATGTATTGCATTCTATGTATGATGTATCTCTATTTTCTATAGTTTCATGTTTATGTTGCTTTATATTGTTGTTTATTTCTACTTGGAATATTATAGTGGTACCAGAGCTCATAGAATTGGCTCAGCTTGTGGAGCAGTTAGTCTATGACACCCACAAGAAAACCATACGTCCCTTACTAGGGAAGGAGGTATAAGGGAAAAGAGAGGAGGCTTGAGGCCACCTTTGGAGAGGGTGACCGCATTCCATTAGTGGACGCAGAAGAGGAGGAACCAATGGCAGAGGAAAAAGATGAAGGGAAGGACTTCGAGGAACTTCTCCTAAAGTATTTGCAGGAGTTGTCGAGGAGGATAGAGGAGATGGGACAAAATTTCACCGCAGACCAGAGATAACGTGAAACCCCAGAGGGTTTCCACACCGGAGAAGGGTCTGACATCTCCCATCACTTGCAGGAGCACCTCATAGTGCAACAGATGGCATCACTGACTCCCCCACCTTCCATGATGCACACATTTCTAGCTATAGGCACGAGAGTAGGAGCACCTCAGGAACTAGAACCGGTTCACATGGGGGATTATTTTGCCGAGTATCAGTCCTACGGATGAGATTTTGGTGAGGCTCTCACCTTCCATGACTTTGTGCAGCTCAAGAAGGACAACGAACCCCGCAACTAGAACAGAGGGGCCAGATACACACAGGATGGGGATGTACAACGTATAGTGGGCAGATTTTTCCTATCGAAATTTGAAGGATCCTCCAAGTTTTTGGAAAAGGCTTGGGTGGAGAAGTTGGATATTTACTTCCAGCTCAATCAGATGGCAGATGGAGAGGCCATCAAGGTTGCAGTGCTGCACTTGGAGGGCGAGGCCCATGATTGGTAGTTCCATGGGATGGCCACGTTGGGGCACTTAGCGATGATAACATATTTAGAGTTTACATGGAGGATGATAGAGCGGTTTGATTGGAGGGATCCAGAGGAGTAATTTGTTGAGATGATAAGCTTAAATAGACTGGGAGCCCGGACACATACATTTCCGAGTTTTTGAGACTCTTCGTGATGGTACCTGACTTGTCTTCAGCCAGGATGATTTACATGTTCATTGATGGGTTGGCAGAACCTCTTTGGGGGTTAGTTAGATTGATGAGGATGGCTACACTTCATGATGCAGTTGGAAGGACTAGGGATTTGCAGGATGTCGTACCCAGGACCAGAGCTCATTTCCCCCAGAGACCGACATTTCAGCCCAAGGGGAGGGACATGAGGGTTCCTTCTCCAAAGGGGAACCAAGGCTGGGGGCCTTTGGACGATGAGACCTGGAGAGATGTGAGACAGAAGAAGCTATGCTTCATTTTCTAGGAGCCATGGGCATCGGGACATCGTTGTGTTGCTGGGAAGGGACACTATATAGAGGTCTTCCCCGATAGTGACGGGGAAGAGGATGCATATGAGGAGATGGAGGCAGGAGGCAGCGATGTAGTACAGAGAGGAGATAATCCACCACCTCCACCACCAGGAGCAAGAGGGGTAGCATTTGTACCTACAAGGGGGAGTCCTTGCTTCTTTGTGAGGGGTTCCCAAAAACTTAACACTGTGTTTCCAGGGTACTGTGCAGCGACAACGTGTTTCAGTGTTAGTGGACAGTGGAGCTACCCACAACTTTATTGATGCAAAATTGGTAGAGCAGAGGAACATACCGATTGAGAGCTTTGATGGGTTTTCAGTACTGGTACCAGGTGTCAGAACCATGTGGTGTGCCAGATATGTGCCAACCTTGGCAGTTACTATGGGGACTTACACTCTGACAGATCATTTCTTTGTGGTGGACATTCCCGACACCAATGTGATATTGGGAGTGCAGTGGTTGATCACGTTGGGGAAGGTCACCACAGATTGGGAGACCTTGTAGAAATTATATACAAGATGCATGTATATATCTAGATTCTCCTCATCTAACAATATTTTATCTTCTTGCTAAATACAGAATCCTTCCACTGTTAATTTTTTGTAAAAATTTAAAATCAATTGCAGACACATGAAGCAATAAAAATAATCGCACATAACACTGTTGTTTAACGAGAAATCCTGAAGCTGAAAACCCCAACTATCATATATTATGTATCATGGAGATCATGTAACAATCTCATACAAATATTAGTACATCAAGCTCTCAGTACAATCAATCGTAACACACTAATAATAAGAATCTGCAATTCCATGCACGATTTCTTGCCACCTAATAGTCTGCCTCCACTGCGCAATCCATACTGAAGAATAGCTCTGAATGAATTCGAATTACCCTTACCTTGACTGCACAATCCTCATTGGTAGCTCCAATGTGTGTGTGGTGCAATCAATGCATCACTATAGTCACAACAGATAGTCCATCTTGCCCTTTCACCTATCTCTCCACCGGGTCTCCATTGGAACTGCCATGCACTGTAGTTAACTACTGTATTTGTTCAGTTGATTAATGAGTTATTATTTGTGAATTAATTAACTAATTAATTCACTCCACTGTTACTAGTGTATCATTCAGTTAGACTAGATACAACTAGCTCAACTGAGTTTAACTCCATTAACTGAGTTAAAATGAATAACAACTCCATGAACTACTCTTCCAACTCTATCATAACTTTACCACTTCACTTCTAACTGAGTCCTCCATGCATGAACCACCAGTAAACCCTAGAAATTGCATAATTCCTTCAGCCCACTGATTTTCCAAATATGTTCACTGAAATTAAGTGCTCCAAGAGAATAAGTTGTTGTTTATTGTCGGATTATTATTAAGAGCTAATAATAATTGACACTTCTATTTTTAGATTGACGATCTATAAATAGACTTCACCCAATATTCTAAAAATATAATTTCATATATTTCTCCAACTTGACCAACCATCCAAAAATAGCATCCTGCAACTTCTAAAATATGATCACCATGTCTAAAAATAGACTTGCACCAAAAATAGCCTGCAGGCCCACTTAGTGAAGGCGACTCATTTTCACTAAGCTCATCATCTTGTTGAATCTCCCCTCTCAACAAGATAGGGATTATCCTTCACCCCGATCCTGCCTCTATGGTATTCGAATTTGCTCTTGGTGAGTGCCTTCGTTAGAATATCTGCATCCTGATCTTCCGTAGGAATGTACTGAAGCAACATGATCTTCTGCTGCACACAATCTCTGATATGATGATATTGGATATCAATATGTTTAGATCTATCATGAGACATAGGATTAATCGAGATTTTAATGCAACTATGATTATCACAATGTATCACTGTAGGATCTAAATGTGAACTGAACAAACCAACTAGGACCTTCCTCATCCAGATAGCCTCACATGCAGCTTGACTTGCTGCCATGTATTCTGCTTTCGCTGAACTGAGTGCCACGGATCTTTGTTTCCTACTGTACCAAGAAACTACCGTAGATCCGATACTGAACATCCCTATTGATGTGCTCTTTCTGTCTGTTGGGCTGTCTACCCAATCTGCATCCACAAAGCCGTGCAAATTCACCTCATTCATCTGTCTGTACCATAAGCCATACTCAGATGTGCCCCTGAGATACCTCAGGACATGCTTTCCTGCCTTCCAAAAGAGCTTGGTAGGCTTAACCATCGCTTGTGAAAGCTGTTTCACCGCATAGCATATGTCCGGTCTTCAGGCTACTCAATGGATTTACACCAACCGTCGATGAACAAGGGCATCCACTACCTCCGTCGATGTAGCATCCTTTTCCTCCAATTTCCCGGAAGAGGAGTATCAATAGGCTTGCGCCTCGCATGTGAAACTTCTCCAAAGATTTCAGCATACTTGCCTTGAGACACAAACAAATACCAATTTCCCGTCACATATTTCTAATCCAAGGAAATAATGAAGGAGGCCCAAATCCTTCATCTCAAACTCCTTTGCAAGATTTGCCTTGCATGAGTGTATCAACTGCTCATCACCCATTAGTATTAAATCATCAACATAAAGAACAATGATTAAAAGCTTACCCTCCACCACAATTTGGTACAAGTTTGAATCCGCCTCACTCTTGGTGAAGCCAAGTCCAGTGAAATAGCCATCGATCCGTGTGTACCAAGCATGAGGTGCTTGCTTCAGCCCATACAACGCTCTTTGAGCCTGCACACATCCGACTCACTGCTGAAGATATAAAATCCTTTAAGTTTCTCAATGTACACCTCTTCCTCAATGATCCCATTAAGGAACACATTCTTCACATCCATCTGATGAATGTGCCAACCCATCTGCGCTGAGAGAGCAAGGATGGTCCTTATGGAAGAATACCATGCGACAGGTGCAAAGGTTTCTTCATAATCAATCCCATCGATCTGTGAGAAGCCCCGGGCAACAAATCTTGCCTTATACTTGTCGACGCTCCCATCAGCAACTTGCTTTACCTTGTAGATCCATCTTGATCCTACAACTGATTTACCAAATGGCCTTGGAACAATCTCCCAAGCACTGCTTCTGAAAATGGAGTCATACTCCTCCACCATGGCATTTACCCATGTGGGCTCCTGCACTACTTCTTATAAATAAGATGGCTCTGTCATGATACACTTGCTCATAAGAGCCATATATCCAGTAAATCGGTTAGGTGACTGTCTCTGTCTGCGCTATGATGTAGGGACTCCTACATTCTGTTCCGCATCAAGCTTCAGTCTCTCAGCTTATGTGGTACACTTTCTTCCTTGTATAATGTTTGGTTCTGCATGAGTGGACTCCTCCACTCCATGAATCTCCTCCTGTGGCTGATCCACATCTAGAGGCTCTTCTTTGGGAACAAGAAGTTCCTCCTCTGCATGCAAGTGTAGCTCCCTCTCAAGCGACAAATTTATGGATTTCACCTCATTGAATTTTATATCCTGTCACACCACAGTCATCTGAATGTCTGGAAAATACACACGATAATTATGGGGTGTTTCTGTGTACCCCACAAATATCCCAACTTCTACAGTCGGCTCCAAATTCTTCTTAGCGTCCTTTGTCACATGAATGTAAACAGATGAGCCAAAAATCTTCAAATGAGAAATATCAAGCTTCTTACCAGTAAGAGCTTGTTCAGGTGTACTCATGCTAAGTACTCTATGAGGACAACGGTTTTTCACATAAACCATAGTGTTGCATGCTTCCACCCACAAGTGCATCAGTAGGCCCTAGTCATGCAACATCACTCGTGCAGCACCCACGATCATTCTGTTCTTCCTCTCAGCGACCCCATTTTGATGTGGGTTATGAGGCGCTATGATTTCTCTTTGAATTCCTTCTTTGCTACAAAAGTCTTTGAATTCGCCTGAGATGTATTCACCACCATTATCACTTCGTATAGCTTTCACTTACTTCCCCGACTCCTTCTCCACCAATGCTTTAAACTCACAGAACTTTGAGAATGTTTCGCTCTTCTTCTGCATGAAGAAGATCCAACATATACAAGAATATTCATCAACAAATATAACATAATCCCTGTGTTTTGATGTTGAAGCAACCAAGAAAGGTCCACACACGTCTATGTGAATTCTCTCAAGGATCACCGAAGCACAGTTCTCCTTCTCATGAAAGGTGGTCTTCACAAACGTACCCATAGTACATCCCTTGCACCGATCTGCCTATGCAAGAGTACCCTTGGGAAGTCCAGTAGAAATCTACTGCAAAATATTCAAAGCGCCATGGTGAAGATGTCCCAATATCCTATGCCATAATTCACCCTCATCTTGGCTCACCACTTCTTCTACTTTGCCCACCATTACAGCGCAACCATCTACCTCCAGCTTGTAGATATTCTTAACTTGAATCCCTATCCTCTTGGTTTGATTTGTTGTTTTATGTTGCAGGAAAGCTTTTCCATCGCTAAAAAACGTCATAACATTTGTCTTCCAACATTGCGACCGAGACCAAGTTCTTCTTCAGACCTGGAACATGCATAACATCTTTCAAAAAGAATGGATTACCGGACTCCCTCTCAAAGGTAATGGTCCCAATGCCAGTCGCATTGTATCTATCATCGTCGCCCATCTCTATATGCATTTGAAGGTCCTTCTCCTCCAAGTCACTAAACAACTCCTTGTCTTCTTTCATATGGAAAGACACACCACTATCAAGATACCACACCGATCCCATATAGCTTGAAACCAATCATTCGATCAAAGAGAAATAAAGTTCAAATTGTGAGGCCAAGGCCTCTCCAGCTGTAGCTCCAACAACCTTCTTGTTCTTCTTATTTTGTGTAGTTAGTGGCGAAATGCCCATGTTCGTGACAGTGGAAACACTTCACTTTGGACAAATATTGCTTCTTGCCTTTAGCATCGTATTTTGAAGGAAATTTCTTCCCATTCCCTTTCCTTGCTTTGGAAGCCAAAGCGCAATTCTCTTCATATTCATTCTTTGATGAAGAGCCATCCCTGGTACCTCGACTTATCTCCTCCTGCACAAGATCCGACCAAAGTCGCTCCCATCTCGGCAGTTTCTCCCATCCATTGACAGAGTATTCGTAGCTATGCCAACTCTTCGAAAGCCCAAGGAGATACAAACTCACCAAGTCTTCATCATCAACAGTAATCCTCACACTTCCTAGTTCACCCCTATAGTGGACAAACTTTGTGAGATATTTTGGAATACTGTCGCCCTTCTCCATTTTTTTTTCCTGAGCTTGTCTTTCAGTGCTAACTTCCTCTAGTCGCTGCTGCTTTGGAACAAATCTGTCAAATTTATTAGGGATTTTTTTAGGTTGCATGGTCTCCCAAAGACCATTGTTAGTGATTGAGACAACTGTTTCATAGGTGGCTTTTGGAAGGAACTCTTTCGTTTGGTGGGTACAGATTTGACTCCGAGCACCTGTTACCAACCTCAGACAGACGGGTAGACGGAGATAGTGAACAAGTGGCTGGAAGGCTACTTGTGAAACTATGTTACAGGGCAGTAGAAGGCATGGTTACGATGGTTGCACTTAGGGGAGTACTTCTACAACACTAATTTCCACATGTCCATTGGTATGTCTCCATTTTACACTTTATATGGATATCATGCTTTGTCTTTTGCTGACGTGTTTTTTGGTGCTAGTAAGCCGCCCAGAGCCAAGGACTAGATCCAAGAGAGTCAAGATATACTCGAGGCCCTCAAGGACAACTTAGCTACAACACAGAACCAACAAAAATTGTATGCTGATAGGGGACGGGTTGAGAGGCAGTTTGAGGTAGGAGAATTGGTATACCTATGGCTTTAGCCATACCAGAAGTCCACATTGAAGCATAAGGGGGCCGAGAAGCTCAAGCCCCGCTTCTATGGACAATACAGGGTAATACGCAGGATCGGGGAGGTTGCATATGAGCTGGAGTTACCCACAGGTAGTAGGATCCATAACATCTTCCATGTATCTTGCCTGAAAAAGGAATTGGGGCAGCAGGTGACTGTAATAGAGGAGCTACCACTAATAGATGATGAGGGGCATTTGGTGCTACAGCCCAAAGCCATCATAGATACCAGAGAGAGGCAACTGTAGAGTAGGAAAGTCAGGGAGTATTTGGTGAGGTGGAGGAACTTTCCGGATGAGGATGCCACTTGGGAGAGTGAGAAGATTTTGCAGCATCCATAATTGTAGTTGATTGAGGACAAGCAACGTTTTGGAGGGGAGGACTGTAATATTCCCAAGTAGCAGTAGCTAATTGGCAATATTATTTTTTGGCCAGTTTAATTTTATAAATTAAAGTCAGTAATAAAGTGGGTGAGAAGACCCTAAAAATACACTTAGGAAATAAAAAACTTCCTAAAGTCACTTGAGCACATTTATTTATCAACGCGGGACCCAGGGGTCAAAGTGACAACATGGGGACAATGGCAGCGTGGGCAGCGTGGGCCCATGGTAGCGCAAAGAGAGATGAAAAATGTGGCTAAGAGGGACAACGCAGTTTTGGTGGGGCCTAGGGGAGAGAAAGGCTCTCCAAGAATAAAGAGAGGGAGAGGCTCCTCATTCTCTCATTCGATTATGCATCTTTGTTTTGTCCATTGTGTAATGTTCCAAATCTGGAACTCTGCAATGAATAAGATGTATAACGGTCCTGTTATGATGAATAAGCTTAAAATATGCATAAGAAACACATAGAAATCATTTTTAGCTACAACAACAACTTGTACTTCGTTTCATGATCCAGAAAGTGGGGAAAAAGGGTATTTTATGCCCTAAAAAGGTTGTTTTCAGAAATGAGCGTGAAAATAAGTAGGGGAAATGGATGGATATGATAGATTAGGTCAAGAGGGACCTATTCTCCGAATTTCAGCTCAAACTGATGCTTCTAGCTATGTTAAAAAACTCCTCCTTTCCCGACTAGGCTAGAAAACATTAATTTCCCATGACTTTGCTAAACAAAAATTTATGAATATAGTGAGAGCATAATTCGCATGAGGTTTTCTATAGAAAATGATACAATAATTCTGATATGAAGTATATATTAATAAAATGGAAGAGAAATGGAGGTTTAACATAATTTATACAAAGAAAAAGACACCCGGCAAAGGTTTTCGGCAAAATGCATGAATAACAAACAATACTGCAGAAAATAACGCAGTTACTGAATCTCTGTATTAAGAATGGCTGAAAATGACATGAGATATCAGAATAATACAAAGAAATGGCCCTAGGCCTCTTATTAGAACTCCCGGAGGGAAATGAGCACCTCCTCCTCAAAGATTTGCATCAAATCAAAGGGTGCAACTGTGTTGCTGCATAAAGGATGCAGTTTTCTGAAGGAGACTTCATTGTGGCTGAATGTGGATGAATGGCCCCAATAAAAATACTGAAATGAAGCTCAAATCCTTCTCTCTTGATCCCTTAAGCAAGCTAATCCAAAGAGAGGATGGAATTCCTGCACAGGAATCCTTGCACTAAGCAGTGCAGCAACTCCGGCTAAACAGCTGAAGCATGCAATTGGTCTCCAGACCAAGAAATATGAATACATGAATGAATCCCCTTTGATGCTATGCCTTCATTTTATCTTTTGTGAGCCTCCTCACCCCGGCCCCCACACAATGTTGAGGTGACTTCTTCACGAAGCTTCCTCTTTCAAAATTGCACTGCCCTAGCTTGCTTCCCTCCCCTTGTGGCTACGCTGTTGACTTGGTCAACTAATCCACCTCCAATGCCTCTTTTCACACTAAGGATCTTAAATATAGTTTACATATGTGTCTTAGGCTGATCCTTGTTCACATTGAACTGGTTTGCTTAGGTGATCTCTTCCTCCTCAAGAATGCATGTTGACTTAGTCAAACTTGACTATGTCCTCATCTATTTTTCCCATGTTCACACTTGTAAGTGTAAAGTTCAGCTCCTAAAGTGATCCCCTTCCTTTTTAAGGTGGAAATTATTCATATTTTTACTGTTCATGGGCTCGCTTACCCATTTATTTCTCTCCTAGGTGAAAGTAGCAAAATCTAATGTTCCAAATTGCTATGTGCAAATTTGGGAACATTACAATCCTCCCCTCCCAAATGTTGCTTGTCCCCAAGAAACTGCAAGGATAAGATTGAAGAGTATCCTCTCCTCCCATGTAGCAACCTCATATGATGCAATCCTCCAAGGATCAATGTGCTGTATCATCAATATATTTCCAAGTTTCTCCTCCCAAGTGTGCAAGCCATCTATTGGGGAACATCCCAAATAGCTAACATGATGTGACAATGAAACATCCATGGGGGAAACAATGGGATGTTTAAAGGTCCTCTTAAAGCATGAGGGCTGATATAGATTGGGATTCATCATCCCCATTTGAATCTCCCCTCCCCAAGCTATCAACCAAACAAGATGAGTCACCCTCCAGTATGGAAACTCATGAAGGATCTCTTCCACCTTGGGCTCCTGCAAAGAAGGTGGGCTGCATAACTGACTGTGTGGAGTCAAAATGTACATCTCTTGTTGCTTCTCTCTCCACTTATGATACATATGGGTTTGCTGCTGAAATATGGCTGAAATATAACGGTCTTCAAGAAATACCCAAGCCACCCCATCAAATCCAACACCCATGAGGTGTCTCCTCCATGAACTCAAACCTCGCAAATGAGTCCTCTCACTTGAAGGCAAGATGTATAGCATGGAAATCAAGGTTCACCCACTGTTATTTCTGAAATATGTAGCTTGTATAATGTGAAGAATCATCTTGTCATTGGGCCTATTTACCTCTTGTGCTATCCCTCCAAGGGTGCTTCCTACAATCAATGTTTTAGCAGCATAATATGGAAGCATCAACATATGAAAACAAGGAGGTAGAACATAGTCCCAAACATGGAACCAATGTAGGGCATTGTTTGCCTGCCTCAATACATAGTGCAACAAGTGTTTTTTAAACCACTTGTTTTCTGCCACATTCATTTTATAGAAGGGAATCATGAAAGCATAATTTGGTGCCAATGATACACACCGAAAACCATGTGGCATTCCTCCACAATCTACAAATAGAATGGCCATCATAAACACTGCAAGTGGCCTCAAGTACATAAAAATATAATATGCAATAAGGAAAGACCATTCTTGGTATGATATGCTGCTCATATAGATAAGGAAGTGTAAAATACAAAACACAAATTTACCTCCTCCATCATGTACTTTGGTCATGGAGCTGAAATGGCTCAAGTGAAAATTCTCCCTTGCTGCAGGTGAGTAGGGAAGTGGTTGTGCTGATATTTTCTTCATCTTCTAGGCTGTGCATCTCTCCATATGCTAATATACAATCAATGGAATTACCTCCCACGTGAACTCCTCCATTGAGGGATGGTATGCATAAGAATGCATGGAAGGAAAGTCCACAAATGCTGCATGTAGATCTCTCTCCTTGTGCTTGTGAATCCAAGCCAAGAAGGCCAAAAAATAGTAAGGGATACTCTCATCCATTAATTCCTCATGCCCATCTTCTACATGCTCCCATGGTGCATTACTCATGAAGTGGTTTTGGGAATACTTCAGCAAGCAATCCAAGTTCCTGAGTGACAACACTGCTAGCCTTTGGAGAAGGGCTACTGTCATCTCAAAGCTCAATTCTTTGACATAGATTGTGTCAAAGACTCTTCCCAAAATGATTTTGTATATGTAGAGATCCTCCCAAGATGGAGGTGCTGCTCTTTTCACTATGCTAGTGCCATCCCTTACTCCTGTAGCATCATGCCAAGTGTGAGAGCAATTTTGCCCTTGCTCTCTCCCAATCCTCTAAAGCAACAAATGACTTTGTTGATTCACCATACCTCCATCAAACAACCTATGTGGTGAAAGCATAATGATCATATCACCATAATGCATCCACATTCCTTGCTGCCCCATGATGAAAGTATCCTGCCAATCTCCCTTCCTCTTCTCACCCCATGGAAAAGGACATGTCACAGGTTGACCAAACTCTCTCAAGAGTAGCCAACGCAGTCTTGTCTCTTGTTGCCCAATATCATAGAGTAGCAAGTAATTTTCCAGCTTCTTTCTCTCTATCCACATCCACATATCCATGGATGGATGCCTCCCATCATTCTTCATCTTGGCACTCCTCCAAAAGAGACTACCATCCTCCCATATCACATTTTTCTCCTTGCATCTCATGGGATGCTGAAATGCAATTCCTTGGAGACCTCCAAGAAAAGATATTTCATCAATGATTATCTTGGATCCATAGGGACCTAAAGGAGTTGAAGGCAAAGCCTCCTTGCTACTACCTCTTGACAACGCTGTAACTCTCCTCCAGGGTGTTTTTTCTATCTCATGTGTCAACTCCCGGATGAACATGTGGTTCTGCATGAATTTTCTTGGAGAAAAGTTCACTCCAACCTCCAAGAATTCACACTCCAACCTCAAGGGTTGTGTGTAACTCATCAGTGATACATGAGGTTGAGGGTTCAAATCTCCCTTGAACCCTTCAAGCTTGCACAGTGCAGTGCAATCCTGCTGCTCTATCTCAGTAATACCATTCGATCCTGGGCCATATGCAAACAAATCTCCAACCCTTTCCATAAAATTTTCTGAAATGTTAAGACATGGAAACTTATTCATACCTTTGTGAGCCTTTGGGACATCTTCTATGGCTGCAAGAGGTCCTCTCTTCAATATGTTGGCTGATCCAAATGCTGGTGTAGAACGCTGCTCTCTCAAGGTCATGGTAGCGCTGGTACTTGCCTCCTCCCATGGTGGTGTGGGTCTTCTCTCCTCTGATCTCTCCTCATAAAAGGTTCTGATCAGCTCTTGAGTGAACTTAGAAAATGAATTCACCCTTGTTTGGCTTAAGTGACTGCACCACCAAGCATTGGCTTCACCCTCCAGGTGTAGCGCTGCAACTTCTGCTGCCTCCTCCTCTTCCACTATATGAAGCATGAAGAATGCCTCAAGCTTTCTTGCCCAAGCTCTTGCTGTAGTTGATCCATAAAATTGAGACAATAGGAATCTATTGCCTTTAATCTCTCCTTTGCTGCAAGGTCTTCTCTCTTCTCTCAGTTGAATAAACCGAGGAAAATCTAGGGTCTCTTTGAAAGCCCTAGGTTGACACTTGTATTCTACCAAATACCCACTCAATATTTCATGTTCTAAGTGGTCTCCTTGTTCTTCACTTCCTCTATGAGAATAGGAAGTGCATGCATCTTCTTCTACTTCTTGAAACCTTCTAGAGGTCTCACTGCAACTTTCTCCTCCTTGAAACCCTCTTGGAGTTTCCATGCATTTCTATTATTATTTCTTCTTAGATCTGAAAATGGATGAGATTAAACTCATCCTCTCCATAATTTTGTTCTCCTCTTCTTCTTATCTTCTGATTGGATTTGAAATCCACAGGCTGAGCCAGAATGACAGCTTTGATACCACTGTAATGTTCCAAATCTGGAACTCTGCAATGAATAAGCTATATAACGGTACTGTTATGATTAATAAGCTTAAAATATGCATAAGAAACACATAGACATCATTTTTAGCTACAACAGAAACTTGTACTTCGTTTCATGATCCGGAAAGTGGGGAAAAGGGTATTTTATGCCCTAAAAAGGTCATTTTCAGAAATGAGCGTGAAAATAAGCAAGGTAAATGGCTTGATATGATAGCTTAGGTCATGAGGGACCTATTCTCCAAATTTCAGCTCAAACTAATGCTTCTAGCTATGTTAAACAACTCCTCCTTTCCCGACTAAGCTAGAAAACATTGATTTCCCATGACTTTGCTAAACAGAAATTTCTGAATACAATGAGAGCGTAATTCCCATGAGGGTTTATATAAAAAATTATAAAATAAGTCTGATATGAAGTCTATATTAATCAAATGTCAGAGAAATGGAGTTTTAACATCATTTATACAAAGAAAAAGACACCCAGCAAAGGTTTCCGAAAAAATGCATGAATAACAAACAGTACTGTAGAAAATAACGCAGTTACTGAATCTTTGTATTAAGCATGGCTGAAAATGACATGAGATATCCGAATAATACAAAGAAATGGCCCTAGGCCTCTTATTATAACTCCCGGAGGGAAATGAGCACCTCCTCCTCAAAGATTTGCATCAAATCAAAGGGTGCAGTTGTTGCTGCTTCATAAAGGACACAGTTTTATGAAGGAGACTGTGTTGTGGCTGAATGTGGATGAATGGCCCCAAGACAAATACCAAAATGAAGCTCAAATCCTTCTCTCTTGATCCCTTAAGAAAGTTTATCCAAAGAGAGGATGGAATTCCTGCACAAGAATCCTTGCACTAAGCAGTGCAACAACTCTGGCTAAACATCTTAAGTATGAAATTGGTATCCAGACCAAGAAATATGAATACATGAATGAATCCCCTTTGATGCTATGCCTTTATTTTATCTTTGGTGAGCCTCCTCACCTCGGACCCCACACAATGTTGAGGTGACTTCTTCATGAAGCTTCCTCTTTCAAAACTGCGCTGCCCTAGCTTGCTTCCCTCCCGTTGTGGCTGCACTGTTGACTTGGTCAAATAATCCACCTCCAATGCCTCTTTTCACACTAAGGATCTTCAATCTAGTTTAAATATGTGTCTTAGGCTGATCCTTGTTCACATTGAACCGGTTTGCTTAGGTGATCCCTTCCTCCTCAAGAATGCATGTTGACTTAGTCAAACTTGACTATGTCCTCATCTATTTTTCCCATGTTCACACTTGTAAGTGTAAAGTTCAACTCATGAAGTGATCCCCTTCCTTCTTAAGGTGGAAATTATTCATATTTTTATTTTTCATGGGCTCCCTTACCCATTTATTCCTCTCCTAGGTGAAATTAGCAAAATCTAATGTTCCAAATTGCTATGTGCAAATTTGGGAACATTACACATTGACATTGAGCACAGTTTTTCTATTGAGAAAAGTATGCAAGTGTTGTTTAGCGCACCGCATGTCTCTGAGCGGAGATCCCAACCTTAGCCTCGGGGACTTTGAGTGCCTGCTCGGGTGAGTATTTCTATCCATGGATTTTTAGGTGGGAGCTATAGCATCTTCAGCAGGGATTACGCACTTTCTTGGGCAGTGCAGTCTTGAGGAGAGACCACGCAGTTCTTGGAGGTAGTGTCGGGAGTGGATATTTATCAGGCAATTCAGCCTGGGATAGTGAGAAGGGATCAACCCTTAGCTATTCGATCATTTTGGTAGAGGAGGAGGCCATCATTTGCAGAGAAACATTCAGGGCCAGCGTATCCCACTGGGATAGTGTTATTTCTCAAGGGAGGTGATTTTCTGGGGTCATCCGTTTCAGAAACCATTTATGGGATTTTCTGGGTATTAGGTGGGGAGCTCATTTCTAGAGTCCCATTTCTTTTGAGCAGGGGAATAGCCCCAAATATTCAGCCTATTCCAATAGCAGCAACAGTCTGGCAGCAGTAGCAGCAGCAGATTGGAGACAACATAGTCACTGATAGAGCAGCCATTCCGGGAGTATTTCTGAGAGTATCTCTAGCTAGCTTTGTGCAAGCCAAGGTGCCATAATTCTGATCACATTTTTTACTTATTATCACTTTCAGTTATATAATAAAATGGCTCAAATTTCTCCATGTATTGCATTCTATGTATGATGTCTCTCTATTTGTTGTAGTTCCATGTTTATGTTGCTTTATATTGTTGTTTATTTCTACTCGGAATATTACAGTGGTATCAGAGCTCATAGACTTGGCTCAGCCTATGGAGCAGATTGTCTATGGCTTAGCTCTGATACCACTAAGGCCCAACCACTACACCAAAAGACTGAACTATTAGTGAGGGCAGCAACCCAGGGTGTTAAGGGTGGGCCTAACCCCATTGGAGCATCTGAGGACGGGGACCCTTGCACAGTACCCCTCATTACGCAGACATCAAACATGTGGCTATAGGCCTTACCCGCACACGGGACATTACAACCCACCACACTCCGCGAGTATCGACCTCGAGACCTCGGCTCTGATACCATTAAGGCCCAACCATTACACCAAAATACCGGCCTATTAGTGAGGGCAGAAACCCAGGGTGTTAAGGGTGGGCTTAACCCCACCGGAGCATCTGAGGGTGGGGACCCTTGTGCAGTACCGCTCATTACGCAGACCCGAGACACATGGCTGTGGGCGCTACTCGTACACGGGACATTACATCGGCTTTATTGTGATACATACCTGATCACTAGGCCAACACAATAAACATGTCATAATCGACTTTACTATGATCTACACCCCATCACTAGGCCAACACAAGCATGGATATCACTGGATTCTCTCCACATAAACCATGAGTAATTTTACTATCTCCTAGTCTCTCAGGCTTTACCACAACCCACAGTCTGAATCAGGGCTCGCTAGGCCCTAAACCAAGACATACTCTCCAGGCTTTATCATACATCCCATCCTGGGACTACTAGGCCCAACAAAGAGCACCCACCTCTCAGGATTTATCATAATCAAAACCCCGAATCACTAGGCCCTAAACTAAGGCAAACCATCTCTAGGATTTATTGTATATCCCACCATTCACCGGTCAAGGATTCCTAGGCCCACTGAGGCAACACACTATCAGGCTTTACCGCAACCCACAGTCTGGTTTAGGGGTTATTAGGGCACGTGTTATATCAATTCAAAGATCCACCCCACTCATCTTCAAATCCATTTGACAAACTATCTAAACCATAACATGAGAACTCCACAACACCATGGCTATCCGGAAATGGCAATGCTAGGATGAAAACATTGTCACACTTGGAAAAAACCCATGCCAAGACAGAAAATAACCACATGCAATACCATGCATGCCAAATTTAGCAAGGAAAATACACATGCAAATATATACATGCCAAGAATCTTGTTGTAGTTGCTTGATTCCTGCTCCTCCTTACTTGCTTCCTCCTTTTTCCCGCTTTCTTGCCTTTCTTTCTCCAATGCAAAAATGCTCCAAAAACTCTAAGTGTCCAAGAGTGAGTGGGAGAGAGAGAGAATAATTAGAGAGCTCTAAAAAATGTGAGCAAAATCTTCCCAATTGATCCTCAGGGATATTTTTATTAATGAGGCCTCTATTTTCTTCATTTATCCATTATTTTCTTTCATTTTCTCCTCACATGCAACCTGTGACCTTTCATCTCCCTTTTCTCCTAATTTCCATTATTTTCATAAATAAATGTGTCAAAAAATTCCATTTTTCCTTTCCAAAGCCTTAGCCATAGCCTTTGCCAATTTCCTTGGCCATAATAAACCAAATGAACACCCACTAGGATGTTTTTCCCAACATTCAGCTTGGAATAAGTGTCCCATAAACTGTGGTTATTATTTTTAACATTATTCCATGGAATTTTCACCAGGGTTGTTACAGAACCCTCCCTCTTGGGGGACACCTTCCTCGGTGTTCAACCACACATATACCTCAACAAAACCGCTAAAAAGAAACCATACTGCCCATGGAGATTTATAACATAACTCGTTGCAGTATTTAAAATGAATAACCTACTCAAAAGAAAAAATCATCATGAAAAGCATACTGTGTACTAGAGATTTATAACATATCTCATTATGGTATTTGCAATAAAAACCACATATATACATATGCACATTTTCCCAAACAACAAATAAAAGGAAACGATGTCTGCATCCGCAGTAAGGGAATCCATAGGTTCATACCTCCGCCCTCAAAGTAGTACCTGGATTCACTTCCTTCCCAGGAAGTCTAGAATCCACTGTCAGAGCTACATCCAATGTCCAACGCTACAATATTTCTCTACTGTACCCTCAGTGAACAGTTACCGACTCATTTTTCCAGGGAATACTCCCAATGTGCATCTGATTCCATCTGGAAATGATAATGACCAAAACAATCCATCCCCAACCTTCCCTTATTTTCTACACAGTCCCTCGGGAAATCATATCATCCCCTTCTGTGCAATCACACACCTTCCAAGTTCTAATGACACCCCCATTGATCCAGGAGGATCTTGATCAGTATAGTTCAACAGAAAGGTCCAGTCAACTTCGGCAGTTCGATGTCCAGATCAATCTTCATATACTAAGTTCCATCAGAATCGTCCATGGTCTAGTGTTAGGTTCATAGCATGATCGTCATGTGTGTGATGAGAAGGTGAATAATGGGTTAAATTCTTGGTGAAATACATTATAATGTAATCCTAAAACCTATGGTCTAATCCTAGTACTAAGGTTTCCAAAACCTAGTTCTAAAGCCTAAGGTTTAAAAAAAACATTATAAAGGTCTATGGCTAAAAAACTAACCTAGATCTGAAACCCTATTACCTAAGCCTAAAACCCTATACACATGAACTAGTCCTAAGTCCTTATTCCTAAGTCTTAAACCTATGAAAACCTTAAGCGCAAAATAAAATCCAAATTAAAACTTTACCAAAAGCCTTAAGGGGTTCGGGAGTTGGGTTTATTAAAAACATTTCATAAACCTTTTTATAAGGTTCAAGTCCTAGTGCAAAGGTTATGTTATAAAGACCTTGTAATAGGGTTCGGGTGATATAATTTTGAAACATTATAATAAAACTTTATGTAATATTCCAAATCTGGAACAACTAGCAAGGCATGACTGGAAAACAAATTTTCTAGTAATGGCTGCTACAGGAATTGAAACCAAGACTTGGATCCCTTAGATCAATGTATCTAAGTCTTAAATCCAAGATATGGCTCCAAAGAAATCCTTCTAAGTGGGTTAAACAGATCTCCCACACTTAGATGTCCCCAGAAAATGCCTGATGAGGGATTGCAACAATGTATGATCAATACAATGGAACACAACGTTATTCTATAGCCATGAAAATGTGAAGATACAAATAGCCATCATATTAGGTTATAGCAGCAATGTATACAAATTCTTGAGGAAACAATCACTCAAGTAAGGCAATGCCTCTCTCAATGATAAATGGAAAATATTGCTACATGAAGGAAGCCATGGCTATACAACGCAGTTTATATGGAGACACTGCTTCATACAAAATGTAAATGGAATGATATATCAATATCATGTCAAGAAATGAGGGGGAGTAATTTCTCAACCCTAGAAAACAATAATACAACACTAATACACAATCCTTAGAAGGATTGGATGCAATACATGTACAAATGGAAAATCTACGGAAATGCCGGATTTGCTGGGCAGCAGCTGCAACTCAGAAAATAGAAATGGATGAAGATAGCTGAATATGATGCATATGGTGCATAGATATCATCCAATGGATCTCTCAGGAGAAAGGCTGATCCAATCCCTGAAGATCTCTCCCTCCAAAGTAGTGGTACAATCCCCACTGCAGGTGCACTCTAAAACAATACAGTCAAGGAACTGGACTGCGCTGTAGGAGATAGAGAATACTTGGCTTGGTGCCAAAGATGTGCAATCAGCTCAGAAACCTCCTTCACTAACCTCCCGGAGAAATAGGAACTCCCTCATCTGAAAGATAAGCCAAGGAAAGGTGTTTTGGAACCCTCCATTGCAACACCCAGCAACACTACTTTATACTTCAGCAGAAATAAAACAGTGACTGAATAGTGGATTTGGCCTTGAGCCAAGATGTGGAGAAAATTAAGTGCAATCCTTCAAGAGGCCTCTCAAGAAGGAGAGGAAATCCTAAACAGGAATCCCTTGTGCTAAACAACACTGCAACTCAGTTGAACAACCGGGATTGAAAATATGTCTAAGCAGACAAATGATCAAATGCTCCAAGATGTCTCACTATGGATGCCTCTTCCTCCTTTTATGCAAGTGAATGCCTCTTTGCCCTGGACCCCACACATTAGGGTTTCTTCCACAAATAATATTCCTCCCTCTCTAATGCATTGTCTTCTCATGCAAGCTACACCTCTTAGGCAACGCTGTTGACTTGGTCAAACTTGACCTTGTCTTCATGCATTTGCCCCTTTTCACACTGGAAGGTGAAAAATCAAGCTGCTCCATGGATCCTTTTCACATTATGAAGGATCTTATTCCTACTCATGGGCGTTTTACCCATTTTATTCACCTCCTAGATGAAATAAAAAAAAATTAATGTTCCAATTATCTTCATGAAAATTTTGGAACATTACAGTCCTCCCCTCTCAAAGATTGCTTGTCCTCAAGCAAGTGCAAGAATAGACTAAATTATTTTCTCCTCCTCTCCCTGTAGCATCTGTGTATGATGATCTCCTCCCAGGAAAGTGATGATATCTCATCAATCAAGCCTCCACATTTCCCCTCCTCAGCATGTAAGTTAGTTATCAAGCCATCATCATGTAAAGGTGAAATACTCAAGAGGATAGAAAAGTGATGTCTAGAGGTCCCCTTGAAGAATGGGATCTGAAATATAATGAGAACTATCTTCCCCATATGGATCCTCCATCTCCAAGCTATGAGCCATGAAAAATGAGTCTCTTCCCAACTAGGAAAATCCTGAAAACTGTCATCCACCTTTGGCTTGTAGAAATTTGATAACTGATATGTTATACACCAATGCAATAGCTCACTTAACCCTCGGGAATAGCATAATTCCTTTTGTCAGCTCCTGTGCCACATCTGTGCACTTAACTGAAGTGCTCCAAGAGAATAAGATAATGTTTATAGTCCAAATATTATTAAGAGCTAATAATATCCGACATATCTATTTTTAGACTGGCAATCTAAAAATAGATTCCGCCCAATATGTCTAAAAATAGAAGTCCATCTATTTTTCCAACTTTACCAACTATCCACAAATAGCATCTTGCAACTCATAGAATATGATCGACATGTCTAAAAATGGACTTTGCGCCAAAAATAGCCTGCAGGCCCACTTAGTGAAGGAGACTTCTTTCCACTAAGCTCATAATTTTGCTGCAATCTCAACATGGCTCTGGAAAAGTAGGTGGGATGAAAATCTGCTCATGGTAGACAATGTAGCCTACCCCACGCTGTCCATATCCCCACTTATGATAAGTGTAGAGAAAGTCTTGATCCTGGGCTGCAAAATACTTGCCCTCAAGTGGCAATATTAAGAATAGATCTCCAAGGATCTCTCCTCCAACGCTGCAAATCATGCTGGCCCAAGTATCTCCATATATGATGAGTTGGAAGTCATCAACATATAGCATTCCATCTATCACATGGCTCACCTCATATGGAAACAAATGAGTAGTTAAGGTAACCATATCATATCCCATGCTCCCCTAAGAACATGTAGTGCAAATAGTATGAGGAATTTCTCCCTCAAAGGACACATTCACCCAATGTGTCTTTCGCCCAAGCATTCTCCTCATAAAGATAGAAACAATAGAGCCATAGGGAGAAAATATGAGAATCATGCTTGCTGCCATATGCAACAAATGTGAAGGAAAATGGTCCCTCAGGTGCAACCAACGCAGCTTGATCCTCAACTGCAATAGAGACAGATAAAATGAGTGGCTTCTGAAACAATTTCCTGCTGCTCCAATCTCCTCATAAGTATGGAGGAAGTGAATGATGTAAGGTGTACAATGAACATGTCCTCCATAATATGCCTCTTCCCCAAGTCCTCCTAGGGAATGACCATCAATCATGCTTATGGTCTCAACTAGACCATGAAGCTCAAAATAAAGGTTTCTCCTCCTTGGAGCAATATCCTGCACATGTATGGTTAAGGGACATATACATACATCATATAAATGCTCATGTCAACAAAAATGAATACCCTTACCATACTCTTTGTTCATACAAATGGAGTGGCTCATAAATGAGTCTCCTCTCATCCTCAAAGTGGAAAGAGGTGGCTTTTCTAACTCCTCCAAAGAGTTATGTCTCTCCTCCATCTCCATCTGGTCCATGAATCTACTCATATGCTGATATATCTCCTCCTCAAAGCCCATCCAAAAATACCCCTCCATGATGGTGTGGTATGCTCTCATAGAACAAGTGGGACTGAAAAGGAAATCCTCTCGAGATGCTTGTAGAAACTTCTCCTTGAGCTTGGAAGCTCTAGGAAAGAAGATCCTACCATGATAGTAGATGACCCCATCTCTAATTGAGTATCCCTCCTCATGCACTTGGCCATCCAAAATCATACAAGTAAAAGTATCCTTGGAGTAATCCACCAATAGCTAGGATTTCCAATATGGATCTATCCTCCATAGTGATAGTGCTGATGATCTCCCATGAAGAGCACCTATCATATGTTCATCACCTTATCTGACATCTCCTATGCCAAAGATGCAAGTTGGAAGGCTTCTATCCTTCCCTTGTTGCTTCTGCCACAACGCAGAATCTGAAATGGAAGTGGGTTTCTGATGATGTTGAGGGAATGCTCCCTCTCTCCTTGAGTCTACCCCAGACTCCCAGCGATGTAACAAGCTCTCCCAAGGTTCCCACTCCTTTGAAATCACTGAGTGGTGCCTCAATTGATGAAGCATCCATCCTCCTCTGCTGATCCAGTGGTCTCCCCGGAAAAATGTCTCCATGAAATGAGACATCCTCAACAAGAGATGGCTGAATATATGAATGGAGAAAACTCTCCATGCTTCCACTACGCAATCCAATCACCTTCTTAGGTGCATCAACCTCTGGAAATGAATAGGGATGTGTATATCTCATCTCATGATATTGGTTCTCCTCCCTATCTTCTCCTTGTGTCTCCATGGTTCCACACCTCCTCAAAAATGGCAAATGTAAAACATGAGTTGTGCCTTTATCTCCACACATGAGATCCTGGGGACTTCCTTGCAAAGATGCAAGCATCCCTCTGCTTGGAGCAAGAGCTCCTCCTTCCTCTGCATGAGGTATAGATAATATCTAGATATGACAACACCGTTTCCCTCAATTTCTGCAATGTGGGTGGGAAACCCTCCAATGATTGGATCCCTTTTTGAAAAAGAGATCTCCATGCTCTCTTGCCCAAAAATGTGAGAAGAAGGTTTCTCCTCTTGCAAAGTATGGTGCAATTTTTCATGCAAGGGTTTTTCTTGAGATTTATTGTTTACTTCCACCATGTGTGTCTCATGAATCTTTTTATCAAATCTTTTCACTAATGCCTTAGTTAAATTTGCATAGGATTCAATGTTTACATTTCTCAAAGAAAAAGATTCAAAAATCCACTAGGCATAAGCCTTACCTCTCAAATGCAGTGCTGCAACTTTGATGGCTTCATCCTCCAGCATTTGGTGGCGCTGCAAGAAGGTATCTAAATCTTCTACCCAAGCTTTGGCTAAACATATAGGTGAACCCTCAAAGGTAGATAGATGAAATCTATCCTGCTGCTCTCTTTCCTTCACCTTCATCTTGCAAAACTCTAAAAAAATGAGATTATCTTTGAATTTCTGAGTTTGAGACCCATACCCCTTCAAGAAATCACTAAGGGTTTCCCTCCTAGAAACTTCTTCTTCTCTTTCCATCTCTCTTTCGGCAATCCTGGGCATGTGACCGCACCGTACAATATGGTGTGTAGTTGCGTGCTCACACTCCTTATGTGCAAATCTAGAGTTTTCCTTTGGTACAAAACCTCTAGGAGATTCTTCATACATCTTCTTCCAAATCTCCTTTAATTCCTCATGTATCATATGTATATATTTAGGAAGAAGCTTTGTAAGCTTATCCTCTTTTTCTTCTCCAAAAGATGGAGTCTTTTTCCTACTTATTTCTTTGTCTCCTTGATGAGAATAGGAAGTGCAGGGTTCTTCCTCTTCCGTCTGCTTATCCTCATTGCTGAGGTTATTCATGGATTTGAAATATGATGAGATAAATCCCATCCTCTTCAATCTTTTGATCTTCTTGGGCTTAGACTCATAGGCTGAGCCAAGACTATGCTTTGATACCACTGTAATGTTCCAAATCTGAAACAGCTAGCAAGGCATGACTGGAAAACACATTTTCCAGTTATGGCTGCTATAGGAATTGAAACTAGGACTTGGATCCCTTAGATCAATGTATCTAAGTCCTAAATCCAAGATATGGCTCCAAATAAATCATTCTAAGTGGGTTAAATAGATCTCTCACAATTATATGTCCCCAAAAAATTGCCAGATGAGGGACTGCAACAATGTATGATCAATACAATGGAACAAAACGTTATTCTATAGCCATGAACATGTGAAGGTACAAATAGCCATCATATTAGGTTATATCAGCAATAATTTATACAAATTCTTGAGGACACAATCACTCAAGTAAGGAAATGCCTCTCTCAATGATAAATGGAAAATATTGCTACATTAAGGAAGCCATGGCTATACAACGTAGTTTATATGGAGACACTACTTCATACAAAATGTAAATGGAATGATATATCAATATCAGGTCAAGAAATGAGGGGGATAAAGTTCTCAACCCCAGAAAACACTAATACAACACTAATACACAATCCTTGGAAGGATTGGCTGCAATACATGTACAAATGGAAAATCTGTGGAAATGTCAGAGTTGCTGGGTAGCAACTGCAACTCAGAAAATAGAAATGGATGAAGATAGCTGAATATGATACATATGGTGCATATATCTCATCCAATGGATCTATCAGGAGAAAGGCTGATCCAATCCCTGAAGATATCTCCCTCCAAAGTAGTGGTACATCCCCACTGCAGGTGCACTCTAAAATAACGCAATCAAGGCACTAGACTGCACTGTAGGAGATAGAGAATACTTAGCCTGGTGCCAAAGATGTGAAATCAGACTAGAAACCTCCTTCACTGACCTCCCGGAGAAATAGGAACTCCCTCCTTTGAAAGATAAGCCAAGGAAAGGTGTTGTGGAACCCTCCACTGCAACACCCAGCAACACTACGTTATACTTCAGTAGAAATAACGCAGTCACTGAATAGTGACTTTGGCCTTGAGCCAAGATGTGGAGAAAATGAAGTGCAATCCTTCAAGAGGCCTCTCAAGAAGGAGAGGAAATCCTAAACAGGAATCCCTCGTGCTAAACAACACTGCAACTAAGTTGAACAGCCAGGACTGCAAATATGTCTAAGTAGACAAATGATCAAATGCTCCAAGATGTCTCACTATGGCTGCCTCTTCCTCCTTTTATGCAAGTGAATGCCTCTTTGCCCTGGACCCCACACATTAGGGTTTCTTCCACAAATAATATTCCTCCCTCTCTAACTGCGTTGTCTTCTCATGCCAGCTACACCTCTTAGGCAAGGCTGTTGACTTGGTCAAACTTGACCTTGTCCTCATGCATTTTCCCCTTTTCACACTGGAAGGTGCAAAATCAAGCTGCTCCATGGATCCCTTTCACATTATGAAGGATATTATTCCTACTCATGGGCCTTTTACCCATTTTACTCACCTCCTATATGAAATAAACAAAAATTAATGTTCCAATTATCTTCATGAAAATTTTGGAACATTACACTTTATATTAAAGCCATAGAGTCAAACCACAACGCTTGCTAAACCGCGTGGTTTAAAAACCGTGTCGGAGGTGCATAAACAGATGTTACAATGTGTATTAACCGTGGCAGAGAATGAGTTGTAGTTGATATTTGTAAACCATGCAGCATGCCGACTGTCATGTGACACCTATAGCCATGACTGCCGGAGCTACCCTAACCACTGGGATCCTTCCGCCCGGTTAGCCTAACCGTCGGGCTGATATTTATATTATATGGTCTTTTTATGGGTTTTTAAAAATCAAATCATCACTAAGGTTTGGGGATATTTATCCCTAGGTATAAGGTTCATGTATGGAGATAGGGATTCAAAACCTAATCACATGAAATACTCATCCATATTCTAAGTATGGCATCCAGAAGTTCGATTAGATTCTATATAAGCCATGAAAAATACATTCAAAGGGACATTGTGTGCATTTTGAGTTCAGTTTCAGAAGGACATAGGCGATTTTGTTTGCAGCATTGCTCAGCCGTCGGTGGTCGGAATTGAGCACGGAGACAGGCATCGGAAAGGAGAGGAAGATTACTTTCTATTTACAGGGTTTAGAAGTGCCTGCGATCACAACCATTCTATTCCAATTCAGTGTAAGGAAATTCCAATATCAATCCTAATAAAAATAGACGCTCACTTGAAAGCGGACCGAGAGATGTAGTCCAGAAGGGATGAACTTCGTCATCAAATTGTTTGCATCTTCTTCTCTCTGTTTATCACTGTTATTTATTCATTTAATGTGGTTGGTTTATATCTTATTTCATTAAATATTACTTTAGTTAAAAACCAATCTAATGGAAAAAATAATCAGACTGTTTAAGCACATTATTCGATCACTTTCGGATCACCCATCTCGGGAAGTCCATCCATTGGCAAGGCTTCCTCACATTGAAAGATACAAAGAGCAAGGCATATACCTGCCTCAACCATCATACTGGTCATAGAATGCTCATGGAAATCAATGGAAACTATTGGGTACTAGTGTCCCACAATGGCCCTGCTCTTAGAGTTTGTTACCGTCATACTGTTGCCTATTTCAATTCCTTTTCACTGTTGCTTCTAATTATTGAAATTAGTTCCAATCACCGAACCAGGAGTTGCATGATTTCTATACCAAGCACATAATTCCCATCAAAGTCAAAATAAATTGAAATAAATTCACATCATAGCTCATTGGTATCTCGTTAATAAGGTATACTTGTAATCCAGTTCACTTCCTGTCACAACAAGTCAAACTAGATGTTACACAACATTTTTTCACTGTCCTTGCAATCCCCAACTCGCACATTAGAGGGTCATTTCTATGACTAATAAGAAGTTTCATGCCTTGCAAATACCATAATTTCATCCCTTTACATGAGAGAAATATTCCTTTTGTTGAAAATTCCCTGAGAAGAGCTTCAAAAACCCTTGTTTTTTCCTTGGCGCGAGTAGCCAGTTCTACCCTCGTGCCGATGAGGAAGATAAACACTGGGCCCCTTGCCAGTTAGTGCTCTATCCCAGTTAGACATCGGCGCTGATATGTTTATGGAATGGTTTTTAAAAATAGAGGTGAAGATTCCACTTCAACAACTTTGAGGATGATTCATTGGGAGTGGTTGGACTAAATAACCACGGACTCCCTCCTTTAGTTTATGGTTTCCACCTCCCATGAGAACCTCCTAAAGGATAGGCCTCCTGTTGGCTTTAGGGGTCCTAACCCAGGTTCACACGTTAAGGTTTTACAACAAACCCCTATACTACTGGCCCTTTCGACAGTGACCTGCTTGCGCAGGTCAAAGTCTCACCCGAAGCAGTATGGGAGGGTGCTAGAACTAGGTTTCCGCACCCAGAAAGAGAGTAGGTAAGACAAAACACACACAGTGCACATATCTATGGAACAGAGATAGTTCACATGTTTAAATAGATAACCAGGGTATACAATATTACAGATCTATATCTTAGGTCCGCATCCATGTGCGTTCGACCAACAAAGATATAAATTACAATACACGTAGCAGACCAGATAGCATATATTATAAATAAACACAACAGATAACACAGATCATTTGTACCTTATCAAATATTTAACACAGAGCGCAAATTCATATAAAAGATAGATCTAGAACCAAATACCAAAAATACTTCTCATATATTATCAGCAGATTCTTATATAACCCCCAATCCCACCTGCGCACACAGCCAGTAGGGTCCGCACACAGCGGGACAAAGGATCTCCGCGCACACAGCCAGCAGGAGTCCAACCCAAATACCCGAAACCCAGAACTAACAATCCGCACTTAGCATTAAATTCTATTCATCTTCTGCCTATCGACTCAAAAAGACTTACTATTTATACCAATTTAGCTTAGACTTACCATGGTTCACAAACCGTGGTTTGCGGACTCCTAGTTTTACCTATTTACCCGCTTACAACGTATTGGGGCTTTTATCTGCCCTATCACCCCTACGCTAGACTAAATATAATCAAAATAATACAAAATTGGACCAACTTTCATCAGTGTGGGATACCCTGATCCAACAGTCCCCCAACACAATCTTGTGACTCGTCCCGAGTTACGGTGGTCGTAGGTCTTCCTTCCTCTTCCATGCAGCGTCTCTATTCCAGGAAAGAGGCACCTTCAACATCTGCACAATCGTTATCCTCTATTGTCGAAGGGATGTGCTATGAAGTAGTGTTCCAACTATTTCTTCAGTCGATGCTGGCATTTGAAGTCCCTGATGATACTGCTGCGGCCTAACCGACATATTGCAGCTACTCCAACCATGTAGTCATTTTCCTAGAAGCATATCACCCTGTAGGGTGGCCAACTGGATAGCTCCTCCATCCATTATTTCCTTGACTAGATAGGGACCCAACCAATGTTGTCGAAACTTACCTGGGTGCTTCGCAAACTAGCTGTCATATAAGAGTACCAGGTCATCTTCTGCAAACTTCTTCTGGCGGATATGACGGTTGTGCCATGCCTTATCACACATTTTCTGGACTTGCTGATGAAAGTTGGCCATAAACCAGTCTTCCTCTAGGGCAGTTATCTGCATCAGGTGTTCTTTGAGGACATCTGGGTCATCCATGTTTGTAAAGGCTGCAATATGGAGACTAGGAACAATATACTCCATAGGCATGATGGCCTCCTTGCCGTAAGTCAATTGAAAGGGGGTTTGTCCTGTTAACTTCTTGCAAGTAGTTCGATAGGCCCAGAGAACTGATGGGATGCGCACGTCCCAATCACTACGATCGGCGTTGCAGACCTTGGTTAGTGCCTGTTCCATTATTTTATTGAATGCTTCAATAGCCTCATTGGCCTGTGGGTGATAAGGAGTTCTTTTTGCATGATGAATCTAGAATTCTTCAGTCAAGGCTTGGATGGTTTCATTAACAAAGTATATGCCCCGATCACTCATGATGATCTTGGGGCACCCAAAGCGAGTTAGAATCTACTAAAAAATGAAGCGTGCAACAGTCTCTACAGTGCAATCTCTTACTGCTTGGGCTTCTGCCCATCGGGTCACATAATATGTGGTAGTGATTATATAACGGGCTCCTATTTTCTTTCCTGGAGGATTAATAGGTCCAAAAAAATATATGGCCCATTTATCGAAGGCTTGTAGGGCTGTTACATAGCAATTTGTCACCATCCTTGCAATTCCCCATCCCGCACAATTGGAGGGCTCATTTCGTGACCTGTGAGCAGTGACATGACTTGAAACCACTTTCATGACATCCCTCTGAACATGAGCTTTCATTCCCCTGAAGACAAATCCTTGTGAAAAAACCTAAAAACACCCCTTTTTGCATTGGCGCGGGAAGCCAGTTCAGTACCCGCGCCAATGGGGGAAATCCTTCAAATGGGGCGCGCCAATTGGTGCTCTATCTCAGAGTCGCACTCGCGCCAGCCATTTTAAGGAGTGTTTTTAAAAAATAAATCGCAGAAGTTTCGTCCTAACCAATTCATAAACTGGTATCTAAATTGAGTTGGGTGGTTTGGCTCTGGATCTCCATATAGAGTAAGTGGTTTGCCACCTCTCATGGAAGCTTCCTTGAGGATAGGGCCAATCCCATGATTATAGGGATCCCAACTCCTCTTCCTCCATCTATAAAATCTTGCTCATCCCCTTTGCAAGCTAATCTCCAAGTTCCCAAGAGCCATCAGAGCCTTATGCTGCAAGAGCCTTGATTCATTCCCTTAAGGCCAAATCCAAGCAAGGAGATTATTGTCGAGACATCCAAAGAGAGAGGCTTGTCCCATCCCCGACAGGATTTTTCGAGACATGTTCCGCTGGCGACTCTCCGAAGGAGAATTCAGCGTCAGAGCCAGGTTGTATCCTCCTTTGATTGATTAATGATAAACGACTATTGGTTATGGTTCCACTCCTTTTGTTGATTATGATGATGAGTTATGTCTTCTCTGACTGACATATAGTTGCATATACTGGATTTTACGGTTGCATTTATTGTGTTTCTGGCATGTGCAGGTGTCCGGTCACAGAGATCGTGAGGGATCATGATCTTCCAGAGCTAAGGAACGGGAGCGCTACTTTCTCTACAAGTGACAGCGTTGGATTCCAGGTAAGCCTTCATCACTAGTTGGTTTATTTGCAATTAGGAACCTACACTATAGCGTGTGACGATTGTTGCTAGACCCGGTCTGGGCTAGTAGGGATCGCCTATGTCCGCAGAGGGGATTTACCTCTTCAACAAGGGCCATTTGTGGTTGTAAGGGCATCTCATTACGCCTCAATGGCCGTCCTGTTCGTTGACATGTATCACAGGCTCTGCAATAATCCCGGGAATCACTATGTACAGTAGGCCACCATAGCCCAGCCCGTAAAATCTTCTGCGCCTTTGCTTTGCCCGCATAGTGCCCACCTGCTATTCCTTCATGGGATTCTGCTAGGATGGCTTGTCGCTCATGCTCCAGAACATACCTGCGTAGTACTTCATCCGCACCTAACTTATAGAGGTGGCCTGCGATGATAGTAAAATCTGCCACTCGTGTGACCAACTCATTCTTTTGCTGGACCGAGTAGTCTGTTGGTGCCATACCGGTAGTTAGGAACTAGATGATATCAGCAAAGTGTGCATCGACAACCTTAATGGTGAACAGTTGTGCGTCAGGTAGGCCTTTTTCCAGACTAGTAGGTTCTTCTCCAGTATCAATACGAGATAGGTGATTTGGTCTTGTGTTCAGCTTGCCTGGTTTAACTATGAATTTGAAGTTATATTCCTGGAACAACAACAACCATCGACAAGTTCCCCCCCCCAACACAGGCTTATTCACTAGGTATTTTAAGGCTGAATGGTTAGTATACATTTTGAAGTGACCTCCGAGCAAGTAGTGGCGATATTTTTGTAGTGCATAGACCATGGCCAGTCCTTCCCTTTCTATTGTGTCATAATTGCGTTCAACATTTGACAGTTTTCGGCTAGGAAAGGTGATTGGATGATCAATTTCCCCCTTGCCCGGTTGTGTAAGGATGGCTCCTAAAGCGATGCCCGAGGCATCTACGTGTACATGGAATTCCTTCATCCAATCAAGAAAGACAAGAATAGGTGCCAAAACCATCTTTTCTTTGAGTAGTTCAAAACTTTTCTAACATTCCTCGTCCCAAAAAAAAGCGACATCCTTCTTAAGTAGCTTCTCGAGCGATGCTATGATTAGTGCGTACCCCTGAATGAACTTTCTATAGTAGCCTGTGTGTCCCAAAATTGAGCGCAGCTGTCTTTTAGTTTTGGGGACAGCCAGGTTGATGATGACAACAATATTGGCGAGATCCATCATCAGCCCTTGCTGTCAGACTATATGCCCAAGTAAAATGCCGAAAGGTACGCAAAAAATACACTTCTTGATGTTGAGGAAGATTTGGTATTTGTGGTAGGCATCTAACATTAAGCGCAGGTTCGAGACATGCGTTCGTACTAAGCCAAATACAGTCTAATCATCAAAGTAGACTTCTACAAACTTGTGGATGAATTCTTTGAACATTGCAACCACGATGCACGAGAAGATAGCCGGAGCATTCTTGAGTCCGAATGGCATTACAGTATACTGGAAGGACCCCCATTTAGTGGAAAACATAGTTTTATTGTGGTCTTCTGAGGCAATGCAGATCTGATGATAGCTCGAGAACCCATCGGTAAATGAGTACACCTCGAGACCACCTACATTATCTAGTATTTCATCTGAAAAGGGCATCGGGAACGGGTCATGTATGCAAGCATTATTTAACTTGCGTAGGTCAACGCAGATTTGAATTTCACCCTTTTTTTTCTTTTCCTGAACAACCATCGGGCTGACCTAGTTAGACTGTTCGGCTGGCTCTATGATATCGGCAGTGAGAATTTTATCTAATTCCTCCTTCACTTTTTGTTTGTACTTCGGGTTAAATTGGTAAGGCCGCTGCTTGATTGGTCGGGCATCGGGCTTGAGCATGATGTGCATAACTCCCAGATCGCCAATGATCCCCTTGAGTTCGGAGAATTTGGTTGGAAAGAGGTCTTGATATTCTGTCAGCAACTCCGCCACCTTGCTGATGGTGTCATTATCCCAATAATCACCGATCTTGGCCAACTTCAGCTGGGTTGCTATCCCAATATTGACTTCACACAACTTTAGCAGTTTTGTTACATCTACCATTTATAGTGAAGGTCCTACAACTACGCGATCACCTTCAGATTCTGGAATAGAGACATTGCGCAGATTGTCTTCTTCCTCAGCGATTGTAATATTGCAGCAATTGGCGATGTCTCGCATTTGCATATCGCAGGTTGGTTCCTTGATTGTAGTAGATGGATTAGAGTTACCAAATATATACGCATCCAGGTCCTTCAGAGCTTTTTCGAATGCTTCTAAACCTCCGACCAACCCAAAGGTCCTAATAAAGCCCTCCTGCAAGCTTTTCCAGAGAGAGGTCCGCTGATGCAGCTCCACATCCAAGTACCAGGCAGTCAGGATTGGGCCTAATGTGTGGATAAATGAATGAACCCATTCCTTGGAGGTCTGATTCTGCCAATTATCCATCCACACTTGCAAATGTTTGCGCGGGTTTCTTGGGTCGAAGAACTTTGCAATTCTTATCTGAGGCGGAGCTTTAAATCACAGGGCCATCATTTCCCGACATCTTTCCCAGTTCAGAAGTGTCGCCTTGTGGGTTTCCCACCATCTCGCTGGTGTGGCGTGTAGGGCCAAATTAAGGGCCCATAACCGCCTTTCTTCCGGGACCTCTTCCTCAAGTTTTCGCAAAAATGTCTCAACTTCTCCTGAACCATCAAAGAAGGGTAGTTACCTTACCTCCGTGGATATGCAGCGTAGCACAGATACATCGTGTAACCTATTTTTCCAGTTTTCCATTTCGTCCTCAGTGTTAGATAAGCATTCACTCTCCTTTTCCCAGCAAAGCATACCTTCGTCTATAGGGTTGACCCACTCCTGATCCTGGGCAATCAACTTATAGATGCGGTATAGTTTGTCTTTTGTCTGTACAGGTTCGGTATATCGTTCTCCCTCCATCGGGTCTACGGGGATGACCACCCATGTCCCATCGACTTCAAATATGATGCTGCATTTTTTTTAAGTTAATGACACCGCCCATGTCGATCATGGCCCAACCCAGCCCTAGGAGTGCCGGGTAGGGGTCTGTATCCTCCTCAATCTAAATAACCTCAAAGTCCGCTTGTACCTTAATCCCAACGATATCGACGACTACCTGCGATAGCCTCCCCAATGGGACTATTTTCTGCTGATTGGCCATACACAACTGGATATATGACCATTTGAGTCAAGAGGTTTCCCCATCTGTAACCATCTTTGTTTGGGGAGGACATTTGCATCTGACCCCAAGTCGAGGATGACCTGAGTCATCTCACAATCACCGATTTGTGCTGTCAGTCGCATCTCACGCCCAATGCGCTTCACCTGTTTATACAGCTTGTGGATGTCCTTTAGTCTTACAACTGAATTTGTTCTGCCTGTACAATTATTGATTAGAGCCTGGAGGGTCGCCACAACTTGCTGACTACGAAGGAGCTTCATGCATGCTTGTAGGAATACTCCCACCTCCTAATTTTTCGTAGTGTTCGCAGATACCTTTGTACTATTAATCTCCTGGCAGGCTGTGACAAAAGCCTCCTTTTCTTTAGACAAATCTAACCCGTCCTGCTAATGGGCACTTTTCTAATTAACAGCTTAGCTTCGGCCTTCTCCATACTCCCACTTGTGGCCATGCCACTATGGGTTATAACATTAATATTGGCCCCTTCTGGTAGAGGTTCAGCCTTGACCCTCTGAATATTCTGTGTAGGTTTCTGTTGCTTATATTTTATTCTGGCTATCAAGACTGGACATTCTTCGACCACATGATCCCGCCCACTACAATATCTGCAGGCTAGTCGAGATGATTGTGCACAGTATATTACAAAATGACCTACCTCCCTGTAGTTATAACAGACTAACTATCCTCGTTCTTCACTTGCGCTTCCCCCTTGCCCCCTATTCCCACTTCTAGTAGGGGAACTTCTACTACTGATGGATGATCTAAGCGATGCGGACTTCGATCTCATTCGGTATATACTTCCTCGATCCATCATTAAGTCACATGTTCGGAAGTTTTGTTCATCGTGGCCTATGGACCTGCAAAATCTGCACCATCGTTGTTTTACTTCTGGGACGTATGCTGCTATGCGGGGACAGTGATAAGTATCATGCGATCCTTCAACCCGAAAATCATTGCACCATAGCAGAGGTTCCCTCAGCTTCCTCGTGTCTGGGGATTGTAGTGGACTAGACCCTGTTTCGTGCTCCTTGCGTAGACTTTGGATTTCAACCTACATAGCTTCTAGTTGACCCTGTATTTGTTGTACACCCAGCTAAGTCTTGTCCCTTGGCGCAACTTCCAGCTTCATGGATACTTCCAACGCCTTCTCTTGTGTGTCAATAGTTTGGCAACCCATTGGTATCTGTAAGTATGGCAAGAGCATAGCAATAAACCATTCTATATGTTGCTTATCGTCATACTTGAACCCTCCTTCTCGAATTGATTTTTTTAATCGCTGATCTGCTTTCCATACAGACTTAGATGGTCCCTACTTGATGTCTTTTAGTTTTTTGACTATATGCGAATAGGACTTAGGTTTTTTGAACTGCTGCTTTAGTGCCGTTTTGATCTCATCAATAGTTGCATTCAAATTTTGTCCAATGTATCCCATATACCAATCCAGAGCTCTTTCCTCGAAAGCTAGAGATAGCTGGGCCTGCTTCACTGAATCACTTGTAATGTTTTGCGCCGTCCATACCGATTCAGCAACAAACCAGAACCTATCCATATCCTCATCACCTGCACCCTTGAAGGTAGGTAGTTTTAAATTTGTAGCCATATCTACCTTCTTTTTGGCGTTCTGGTGTTACCTGACTGCTCTTTCAAAATGCTCCTGGTCCCAGCAATGGAACCATTTGTTGGCTTTAGGGGTACTGACCTAGGTTCACACGTTAAGGTTTTCCAACAAACCCCTATACTACTGGCCCTTTCGGAAGTGACATGCTTGCGCAGGTCAAAGTCTCACCCGAAGCAGTATGGGAGGGTGCTAGAACTAGGTTTCCTCACCCAGAAAGAGAGTAGGTAAGCCAAGCCACGCACAACGCACAAATATATGGAACAAAGTTAGTTCGCAGGTTTAAATAGATAATCAGTGTATACAGTATTACAGATCTAGATATTAGGTCCACATCCACGTGTGCTTGACCAACAAAGATATAAATTACGATACACGTAGCAGACCAGATAACATATATTATAAATAAACACAGTAGATAACACAGATCATTCATACCTTATCACAGATTTAACACAGAGCGCGGATTCATATAACAGATAGATCCAGAACCAAATACAAGTAATACTTCTCATATATTATCAGCAGATTCTTACATAACCCCCAATCCCACCAGCGCACACAGCCAGCAAGGTCCGCACACAGTAGGACAAAGGATATCTGTGCACGCAGCCAGCAGGAGTCCGACCCAAATACCCAAAACCTATAACTAACAATCCACACTTAGAATTCACTTCTATTCATCTTCTGCCTATCGATTCAAAAAGACTTACTATTTATACCAATTTAGCCTAGACTTACCATGGTCTGCAAACCGTGGTTTGCGGACTCCTAGTTTTACCTATTTACCCGCTTACAACGTATTGGGGCTTTTATCCGCCCTATCACCCCTGCACTAGACTAAATATAATAAAAATAATACAAAATTGGACCAACTTTCATCAGTGTGGGAGACCCTGCTCCAACACCTCCCTTCCACCTTTGTAGGGATCCTAACCTCCTCCTTTTCCTTTATAAAAAGAAGCTATCTCTCCTTGCATAAGCTAGCTGAACATGGAGAATTGAGTATACTATAGCAGAATTGTTGAAGAGATAGAACAAGAAGGAACTTCGTTGAGAGAGCTTAAGCCCATGCCCTCATCCCGTCCGAATCCTCTGACAGGTATCTGAGACACGCTTTGGCTGAACCCTGCTGGAGGATACTGCGACGTCAAAGCTTTGGTTGTACCTCTTCCTTCTATCAATATATACGTGAATATTTTTTGGGTTCCTATGTTTTGTTATGTTGTTTTTCTTAACGCAATATGATTAGCCCTCTTTGACTGGCTAGTGATTACGAATGGAATTATTAAGTTGTATGCTATTCTTTTTTACTATTTTATGTGCAGGTATCCGAGCATGACTGCAGAAGGATCATGACTTTCCAAGGCAGGAGCGAGAGGCCACCACCACTACAGCTGTAACGACAACGTTGGATTCCAGGTAGGTCAATCTACCGTGTCCTCTTTCATTCTGTAATTAGGAACCTACACTCTAGTATGTCTCTTTGTTTATAGACCCACGCTAGGGCTAGAGGGATCGTCTCTGTCTGCAGAGAGGATTTACTTACTTAAAAAATTGGTGACTCCACTGGGGAATTAGTGTGAGTTTGTTGTTTTAGCTTGTTGGGTCAATTTCGGTTGTGGGCTTGATTTTTTGTCTTTTTCTGGTTTTTATAGCTTGCTTTCCATCCCTGTTCAGCTCCAGAGTGTCAAGTTTGACCTCTGCTCATTGGATTTTCCTTTTGTCTATAGTTATCTAGCTTGGTGCATTTTTCATTTGAATAGTCGTGTCGATTGGCGCAGGTTTCTTTTGGTGCAGTTGCGCCAACCCCTGTTTGGCGCTGAATACCGCCTCACAGTCGCACCAACTCCTGTAGAATTAGGTTTACCCTACTTGATGAGTCTTTTGGTCAATTGTGATTGACTCTGGGTGATTTTTTGTGAGTAATTATGCCTTTGGGACTATTTTGACTGATGTTGACTTGTTTTTCTCAGTCCTTTGTCCATTTTCCTATCGATGTAGATTAAGGCCTTAGGGTTCCTAAATTTCTTTGTGCACTGAGCCTTCTTCTTGGAAATCAAGTCTCTTTGATTTTTGTCAGTCTCACTCTTAGGTCTATTGCGCTAGGTTTTCTTGATCCTTTTGAGTGTTTTCTTTGATTGAATAATCATTTCGTTTTTCAATTGATTCTTCTCCTAGTTTCTCCAAGCATAGATTACATTGCTTGTTTTGGGTTGTTTTTGAAAACTTTCTTTTGGTTTGGAAGATTGCAACATTAGTTTGAGAGCTTTCTTGTGTTTGCTTTGCGTTTGGTTGAGTCATTCAATTTCAATTCTTACACAATACTCAAGCTAGTGTTTATTTTCATTTTTCATGTAATTAGTGCATTTGGTACTTCTTTTCATCAAAAAATAAAATAAAATGTTTTGCACTCTTTCTTTACATTGAAATTGAAACATTCTTTTGTATAACTAACATTTGATAATCTAGGAAAGAGTTTCATTTTCGGTTGATTGCATTGGAGGCATTAGAGGATTTCTTCACATACTTTCATTGTTTGTTGTTATTTGAAAGATCTCTATCCTTCTCATAACTAGCATTCATTGAATTGAAAATGATGTTCATTTGCATATAGTTTGCATCTAGGAAATTTGAGCACCAAATTCAGTGGGGCCTTGAAATTGAAACATAATCCAAGATCAACTTTAAAATTCACTCAATGAACCTACGACAACATTGAAACCTAATGCAACATTTTTAGTGGTCTAGGCTAGAGACATGTTCCGGCGTCTTAAAACCTAGTAGCTATCATTCGCCATTTGGCTTTAGACAGAACTAGTACGGACTTGTGCTCCTCGTACCATCGAGTATATAAATGGAGACCCCTCTAGGTTGCAATCCTTTTATCCATAGGAAGCTGAGTCTACCGCCTTGTGACCATGATACACCAAACACATCATTCAGGGAGACTACCTACACGTATGTTAAGTCCTTGGTCATTTCTCTTTCATTTGATCACCAAGGTGTATATGGTAGTTCACAGAAACTTGGTACACCCTCTTGCTTAGAGTACCTGAGTAGTCATTTTGATCTTTTCATGACTCTTTAAAAAGAGAAGAGATCTTTGATCACTTTTCCTTTCACGCTTTTTTCAAATTGAAAGTGACTAGAGTCATCTTTTGCTTGTTTCTTGACTCTTAAAATATGAAACAATGAAATATGGTTTCGGTGTCATAAAATTAATTACCTACGATCACACGCCCGTTAAAATTTTTGTTACTTGGCATGTTTTTGTTTTCCTTAGTTTTTTATCTTGGAGCCTTCAATTGGTTATCTCTTTTCCTTCCTGTTTTGATATACAGTCAAATTGGCGGAACCACCAGTTTCTTAATCCTCACTGCCTCCTAGTGGTAGTTCTTTTTCGGACGTTTCTTTTGAAACCCCTCAGTCCACTAGGTCTACCAAGTTTTCGCAGCCTATTCTCCCATTTGTCCAACATCTTGCTACTCGATCTCTGCCTGAAGAGTCAGTTGAGTTCAATTGGCCTCCTTCAGGTGTTTGGTCTAGTTTTGGGGAAGAAGGATAATTCCCTCCTCTTACGTCGGGATCGCCATTTATCGCTGCTACGGTACCTCCTAGTCCCGGTAGTATTTTCGAAGATCTTACGGCAGAATCAGATATGGATTCCTCCAGTCCTATTGGCAGTGAAGGAATGCCTATTTCTATAGGATAATATCAAATATTTCCTAAAGATATCCCTCGTGTGTATATTTAGTCTTCTCCACCATCGATGTCACTTCTGCTCGGATATAGGTCTTTGAGTCAGATTATGTCTGGTGTTGCATCCATAGCACAATCTGGCATGTCAACTCCTCCTCGGAGTTTGGTCCTCCCGTCTTTAGGGCTGTCACCTTCAGCATCATATCCGTCGGTTATTGTTACATCTATCCCAGTCCAACCTACTGTCTGTGTGGATTCGTCTACACCGGTTGTTATGTCTCAGTTGTCCGGATCTTTTCACACTCACAGGTCTATTGTTCTCAATCCTACGTGGCCTGTTAATCGTGGCATCACATTCCACGATAAATTTTTTTGTGAAGTCTGGCGTAGCTAAGACTGGTGCTAGGCACATTTCCTCTTTAAGATGTTCAAAGACCTTAGTTGCTTCAGGAGTCCATGAAAATGCATCTTTCTTCAATAATGTTGTTAGAGGTGCTGCTATTCTCCCATAATTCTTAACAAACTTGCGATAATACCCTGTTAACCCGAGAAATCCTCGCAACTGCTTTATGGTTGTGGGGACTTTCCATTCCTTAATGGCTTTAATTTTGTTAGGGTCTACTCTAACACCCTCGTGAGATACAATATGACCCAGATATTCCACCTCTTGTACTCCAAAGAAACATTTGGATGTTTTTGCATATAATTGTTTCTCCTGCAATAGTTTGAGCACCTTGTCAACATGTTCAACATGATCCTTCCAAGACCTATTATAGATTAGTATATCATCAAAAAATACCAGCACAAATTTTCTAAGGAAGGGTTTGAAAATGGAATTCATCAACCCTTGAAATGTAGAAGGTGCATTGGTAAGGCCAAAGGCATGACCAAAAATTCATAATGACCCTCATGAGTTCGAAATGTTGTTTTTGGAATATCTTCAGTCTTCATTCTAATTTGATGATATCCTGAACGAAGATCCAACTTGGTAAAATAAATTGCTGCATGTAATTCATCCAATAATTGATCAATCACATGAATGGGAAATTTGTCTTTAATAGTGAGCTTATTGAGCTCCATATAATCCTGGACAGAAGCATGACCTGATTTTGTACCAATACCACTGGATAGACAGAAATAATTTCGGGCTTAGGTTTAATTATACTACCCACTACATTTTTAAACAATTACATGCCTATCTCTGCCTCTTTTGAGACATAAGGATATCTCGTAAGGGTTTTATGTTTGGAGAACACTTTTTGAATCAAATTGAACAGCATCGTTGACTGCTATAGTGGAGTCTTTTGGAGTATCAAACAACTTGTACCATTTTCCAAGATTTTTTGGAGATCCCAGTCAGATGATTTGATATGAACTTCTAGTGACAACAAATTGTGCAATTGTCACTGCTCTTATTTCTTCGTAAGCTTTGTCATGGACATTAGAGTTTATTAATATTTCTGCCTATGACACCTCATAATTCGATTTCTTCTTCAAAAAAAAAATCAAGAAAACTTCTTGAAAATTAAAAGCTATCGTCTCCAAAGATTGTAACCATTGTACTTCTAGTACAACATCAGCACCTCCCATTGGGATCGAAATAATTGGACTATTCAATACATATTCCACCATGGCTAGCTTAATATTATGGAACTTTCCAGATCAATTTATAGTTCCTCCATTTGCAACCATCACTTGACATTTTGTTGTTGGGTATAGGAAACAATTCAATTCTGTGGCTACCTTACAATGAATAAAATTATGGGTACTGCCTGAATCAATCAACACTATTAAATTTTTCTTCTTGATATGCCCTTCTATCTTGAGAGTTTGAGGAGTGGTAATTCCTGCCAACACATTACATGATATGGTCAGACTCATTTCTTCTTATTCTAGGGTTTCTTCCTAGTGTATATCCTCTACTTTTGAAGTTTCTTCTTCATTTTCTTCCTCCTCTTCACAATCTATGTAAAATAATTTATTCTCAGCGCACTTATGACCTTTATTGTATTTTCTATCACAACTGTAGCAAAGCCCTTTTTCTCTTTTTTATTCCAATTGTTGTGGTTTCAACCTTGTAGGTTGTGGAAGTCTAGGAGCAACAACACTTCCATCTTTATAGATGTGAGTGGTAGGCTTCCTTGTTGCCATAATTTTACATTCAATTTTTCTTGCCAACCTGAATGACTACTCCAATGAATTAGGTTCCCAAACGCGAACTTCATGTTGGATGTTATCCTTTAAATTCCCTATGAAGACATCAATCCTGTGTTCCTCTGGAATATCAATTACCCTTATATTCAATTTTTGGAAGTCCTCAATGTGCTTCGCCACTAAACCCTTTTTTTTGAGATTTATCAATTGGCTAAAGAAGGTGTTTCTCTTTGTATCTTCATAATGTGCTATCATTTCCTTCGTAAAAATTGACCAAGTGACAATTTTTTTACGGGAGCAAAGCTATTGATACCATACAAATGTATTTTTTTCTAAATGTAAAGTTGCAATGCGTACCTTTTGTGTGTTTTGCACATTATGGAGATCAAAATATTGCTCCATTTCTAGTATCCATGTTACGGGATCCTTGCCATCAAATTTCCTCATATCCATCTTTGGAATATGGTGGTTCTTCAATCCAACATTAGAGTTTATGAAATCACAATTAACATTTGTTTTTTCCTCATCGTGAGTTTCTTCTACTATCTTTTCGCTATTAGGAATCATTTCTTGTATCAACTTTGACAAACGTTCCTTCAAACGTTCCATGTCTTCCTTCAAACCTTCCATTTTTCTTCCATACCATCCTTCAAACCTTCCACCGTAGCTTCCATACCCTTCTTCAAACCATCCATCTTAGCTTCCACACTTTTCTTCAAAACATCCATTTCATTTTTTGTTGCTCTTTGCGAGAGTGAAATTTGGTGCATTTTCTCTTGTAATTTTGTTATGTCATGTTGCATTTCTTCATCTTCATGAGCCATATTAGAGCATTCTCAAAGCTTAATGGGTGTTGAATTATTTTTAGGGGGCATTTTAGAACCCAATAATGATATCTATTCTACAATATGCCCTTGGAATCAATTCAAATTGATTCTTCAAACAAAACTTATGCAATTCGGAAAAAAATACACCTGTTTCTTGCTTTTGAGGAGCTCGATATTGAAATTGAATTATCTCTATGACTACGGACCTTCAATATCTGAAATTTGGCTTTGAGGTAGCCCTCTGAATCCTCTTTAAAATTCCAGAGGTCTGACTTGATTTGGATTCTTCAAGATAAAGTTATCTCCAATCTCCCACAATGACCTAATTATGGACTGATTTAGTAGAGCGAACTTGTACGAATTTCTACGTGTCACTGTTTGCTCCTTCGGCTTTGAAATTGATAAAAAAGAAACTATAGTCCATGAAATTCCATCCACTTCTTACATAATTCCAATCTGATGCTCAAAGAGAGAGTTATGAATATTTTCCCACGATCACCTCTTTGAGATGAAATTTAGGAGCCTAAAAAAGACCTAACTTCCACAGATCATATCTCCGAAAATATTGCGAACCAAGCTCTTAAATTTTGTGAATATTCCTTAGGATTTTGTCTTCACGCTCTAAAACTGTCAGCTTCAGAACCTTTGTAGAAGCAAAGTTATAGCGAAAATGCCACGATGACCTGTTTGGTGCAACAAAACCCTAGAATCGAAAGCTCTGATACAAAATTTTGAGAAACCAGCTCCAAAAATAGAAGAAAAGAGATATCAACGCCTTATAAGTGAGCCACTTCAAGGGGGCAACCTACAATACATTATATGAATGAACAATTCTTGGATGATACAATTGAAAAAACCTCCTTTCTATATATAGGAGTCCATGGGGCCACAATATAATCCTAGTGGGGCCACAATGTAATCCTAGTCGACCTAACAATAATAATGTAAGGGAAAAATAATAACAATATGGGGGTTACAGGGGTACAACAATAACAATAAGGGGGTTACACTAACAAAAATAAGGGACTATATTAGTAATATAGGGACCTAACACAACTCCTCCTCGGAGTTCGGTCCTCCCATATTTAGGGCTGTCACCTTCAGCATTAGATCCGTCAGTTACTGTTACATCTATCCTAGTCCAACCTACTGTGTGTTTGGCTTCATATACACGAGTTTTTATGTCTCAGTCATCCAGATATTTTCACACTCGCAGGTCTATTGTTCTCAATCCTACGTGGCCTATTAATCCTGGTTCGAGTGGATCACAATCTCGTGCCACAGAGGCTCCACTTGCTTCTACTACTGTTTCCACTACCCCAGTGATTCCTGGCGGCCTTACATTCAAAGAGTATCTGTTGGTTGTTCAGCAACAGAGCTCTCAGGGTTCTGAGTAGCCCCAAGCTCCTGGTAATCCTCGATTCCATCACTATGATGCTGTCGGTAACCCTGTATATGTGTATCCGCATCATTATGACGAATATGGAAATCCTGTCTATTTGCCTCCTATTGATCCTCATTAGGCTGTTTATGATCCTTATCAGACTGTTACTCATTTAGGACCTAACTTACCTGTGCAACCCTTTGGCTTACAAGGACAACCCCCTTCGGGACAACCTTTGCCTCAGCAGGGTTCTACTGTTGGTCCACAGGGACAACCTTCCGGTCCACAAGGCCAGCCTTTGCAAGGAAAACCTTTGGTCCAACAAAGAAAACCCTCTAGTCTATTTGGTCAACCTCAGAATCAACCAGGACCATCTTCTGCTCCTGCGGGGAAAATATATCCACCACAGGGACAACTTGTTGCACCTCAACCACAGATGCATGTTCCGTATGGCCCAAACTTTGTGCAACCGGGACAACCCTACGGTCCTCTTCAGGGGCAACCTGGTTATTAGGGACAACCTGGTCCATCGTAACCATTAGGCCAACCTTTCCCACAAGGGCAACCTGGTGGTCCTCAATATCTAGTTCAACCAACTCAGCAACCAGTTCAACGTACTCCTCAATCAGTTCCGTCGGTTCCGCAGTCGGTTTTACCTGTTTATCCAACTCAGCTAGGTCCACCTACTCAGCAGCCTGCTCAACTTGCTCAGCAAGGTCCGCTTGCTCAACCGCAAGGCATTTATTACCCTCAAGGTAAATATCAACCGGTATATAATGCGCCCCCATGTTTTTACCCTAAAAATCAACCGCAAAGCCATGCTTACATTCCACAAAAGAATCCTTACATTGCTCAGCAAGGGCCTCAATGGTTTACTCAGACCCAATATCTTGGTCCCCAACCCCAGTATCAATAGAATTATCCTGCTTCTAACCCCTATGGTCAGAATCCTTTGGGACAAAATATTTGGGGGTAGAATTTCTCTCGAACTGGGTGGAATGTGAACACAGGTCCTTATCAGAGACCTCCAATGACTTTTAATCCTCAACTACCATTTCTTGCTATATTGGAGTTATCAGATGTGTCAAAGTTAACGAATGATCCTATTCTTCATAACCTGTATTGGCCTCTGGTTCCAACCAAGATTCCTGGTGATTGTCCTAAGTTTTAGGGCAAGTCTAGTGAAGACCCCCAAGTGCATGTTATGACTTACCACTTATGGTGTTCCTTTAACTCTTGCGTTGACGATTCTATTCAACTCCATCTTTTACAGGGAACTCTTACTGGTGCCGCTGCAAAGTGGTACATTGAGCTGTCTCGTGGCATCTTCCAAGATTTGAATTCTTTAACCATGGCATTCCTTACACATTTTCAGTTACCGATCCGCTATGAGACCGGGATGCATCTCCTCACTTCGTTGAAATAGGACCGAGCTAATCATATCTCGGATCATATTCATGAGTGGCGGCATCGTCATTTCATGATCAAGTTTGAGATTCCTGATAATATTTTGACTCATTGGTTCACTATCTCCTTTGTCAATTAGATTTCAAAGGACATAGCTATGGGGGAATGTGTGATCGAGGAACAAGCCATTTCTTACGCCCAGTACCTTGATCTTGTGTACTCTCAGTTTGGCACATTGTATGACATCTTGCTTGATGCTCCTCGACCTGGAACTTCTAAACCAATAGCGACTCCATCCGTCGATGGTATTATTGGTTATGTATCTCAGATTTCTCAGAAGTATTCTTCATCAAACTTTGGGAAGAATAAGTCTACTTCTTCCAACAATGTTTCTTCTCAGTCCACCTCGAATTCTGGAAAACCGGCAAAAGTTAATGCCGTTCAGGAAAATCCTACGGATAATTCTTCTAAAGGTAAGAAGAAGGGTAAAGGTAAGGCCAAAGCCGATACCCTAAAATAGGATTCTCAGAAACCTCGTGCTAGTGATGGTTCTCAACATAAACTGAAGTACCCTTGTTTGATTTGTGATGACGAGTAATTCACCAAAGATTGTCCTCGACAGTTCGAAGTGAGTCGATTGCTCAAAGGCACCCATGGAACTCCGACCATTCTTAAAGAGCCCCTCCCATCTCAAAAAACCCAGATGGTAGAGCAACCTTAGTCCTCTGCCCCATTTGGCTCTCATGTATTCATGATGAACGGTTCTACACCCATTTATATTGCTACTCGATCAAAATATTATTCTGGATCGCGTCAGGCAATGGGGAAGGAGATCGTTGATGGTCTTCATCCTCCACCTATTTCTAGCCCTCTTGAGATTGAAAGGCCCAACACTAAATCCGTTGTACAGCCACCTTCCAAAGGTGTAATCCGCAAGTCTTCTTACAATCCTAACGCTTGTGCCGCTCAGCATTACAGTATTGTTGAGGATTTGGCTCAGGCGCCATCTGCGATGTTCGCTTTAGAAGTAATTCAGATTTGTTCGTCTCAACGGAAGGCTTTGTTGTCTGTGCTTGGCGGGCTTGACCCTATTGAAACTAGCCTTCTCGCTTTCAATTTAGAGAATTTCGTCCCACAACTTCTGCATAAGATTGCGCTTATTATCCAATTTGGTGTTAATGGTCTAAATATTCACTGGGTAGTTGTGGATGAGGGTCCGTCTACATGTGTCATGTCATCTGCTTGTTGGAAAGCCATTGGTTCTCCAGCTCTCACTTCCTCACCAAATGCCCTTGAAGCATTTGATGGAAGAGAATCTAAACCTCTTGGTGTTGTTGCTAGTTTGACGATTACATTGTAAGGGAAGACAATCAATGTCGAGGTTGAAGTAGTTGATGCTAAGCTCAATTACAATATTCTCCTTGGACGCAGTTGGACTCACGCCATGCTATTTGTTCCGTCCACTCTCTTTCATGTTTTGAAATTCCCGCACGAAGGAAAGATTATTACTGTTGATCAATTGTATTTTTTCTCTTCCTCTTTCGAGAACAACGTTCTGTATGTGGATTAGATTCCTACTCCCTACGAGAGCGTAGGGTCGGGTCTTTTCAAAGATCCTGCCCTCATGGGTATTTTTCCCCTTCCTCCACCAAACACTGTTCAGGTCAACATGATCTCTCTGTCTAATGACCCATGGATTATCCCTTCGCCTGAAAAAATCAAGTCTTTTGGCGATTCAATGTCGTTGAGTCTGATTGAGATTGACTATTGTGAACCCATAGTAGCTTCAGACTCTCCATCCTCTGATTGCGCTCCTTCAAGCATGTCTCTTGACGTTTATGCTCAATCCCCCTAGCTTGGTGATTCCGATTTGCCTAATCCTTTGAAAGAAGTGTTTCCCTTCGATGAGGCCATCGTGGAAACCATGTCTCTCGAAGATCTGCTGTGGGATGATGGTCATCATAGTTCCTCGTTTATGCCTAGTCTCGGGGCCATGTCTACAGTGGAAGCTGAGGAAGCTGATAAAGCCCTGAAATATTGTCACAGTGGTGCCTGTGGCGGTCACATGTATGGTTATGCTACTGCACAAAATATTCTTCGTGCTGGTTATTTTTGGCCTTCTATCTTCAAGGACTGCATTGTCGCGGTTCGTAAATGCCATGATTGCCAGATCTACCAATGTAATATGCATGCGCCGCCTGTACCTCTTCATCCTATCATTACCGTTGGTCCCTTTTTGAAGTGGGGCATCGATTCTATGATTTGTAACCCTCACTCGGCCGAGGGGCATGCCTATATTATCCTAGTCATGGACCACTTCACCAAATGGGCCGAAGCAATGCCTACACTTGCCGCTGACGGTAAGACAACTGCTCAATTCATATTCAATCATATCATTGCTAGGTTTGGTGTCCCTCAAGCCATCGTTATTGATCATGGTTCCCATTTTCAGCATTATATGGTGGCAGAGTTGACTTCTAATTTGGGTCTGCGTCACGACAGCTCAACGTCGTACTACCCGCAGGCTAATGGCTAGGTTGAAGCTGTAAATAAAGTTCTTGTCACCATGCTTCAATGTACAATTGGGATCCATAAATCCAATTGGCATATCATGTTATTTTCGGTTCTTTGGGCATACCGAACCTCAGTTAAGAACGCAACCGGATTCACTCCTTTCCTGTTGGTTTATGGTCTGGAAGCTACTCTTCCGATTGAATGTGAAATACCTTTGCTCAAGTTGGTTGTTGAATTACTGTCAAACACTTCACTAGAAGAAAAGCATCTCCTTTATTTAGAAAGGCTGGATGAAACCCGCCTCTTTGCTTCTCTGGTCATCGATGCACAAAATAAGTAGGTCAAAGCTCATTTTGATCAATCGGTTTCCCCTCGTTCTTTCATTGAAGGAGATCTCGTCCTCCTGTACGACTAAGCTCATGATAAGCTGGGGGCAGAAAAATTTCAACCCATGTGACATGGGCCCTACATTATTAAATGCATGTTGCAGAATGGGGCTTATGAGCTCATTGATTACGAAGGTCATCCTCTTGAACAACCCAGAAATGGGTTGTATCTCAAAAAATATTACGTGTTAGTCATTCATGCATGATTTGTGTACATAGGTGTTGTTTTCATTTTTTTACATGTTTTGGTTTGTTGTGCTTTGTGAGAGTTTTTCCTGCTTATTGTGCAGATGTCTATTAACCCTTATGTCGGTTTCGCGGATGGTGTTTCCTATAGTACCAGGAATTTGTCTTCAGCAGCCTGGGTAATTTATGATCTAGCTGGTGAGTTGATAGATCTGTAAGGTATTTGTCTAGGAATAACTACAAACAATGTCATTGAATATAGTGCTGTCATTAAACTATTAACCGAGGTGATCAACCTCGGCATACGCGCATTCCTTGTAAATCTAGATTCACAACTTGTTGTTCTTCAATTCAATGGTCATTATTCGGTTAGAAATCCGTACATTCTGAGATTTTATTTATGTATTCGTTTTCTAGAAAGACATTCTGATTTTATTACGTATCAACATATTCCTAGACGAATGAATACATTAACTGATACAGTGGCCAACATTGTATTAGATAGAAATTTGGGTAATTTGTAAAATCATCATCATATGTAAAAGATCCATGTAGGAAAATAGATATTTATATGTATATATATATTGAATGTTTGCATCGGTGTGCATCACAACTTCAAAAAATATGTGTGTTTCTATTACATCCCTAGACACCATGTATCTCAAATATGCAGATAAAAAACCTAGGTGTCTAATCGGCATGATGCTCATGGTAGCATGTCACTGCCCATACGAGCCGCCTCAACAAGCGGTGAATTCGGCTGGGCACCCCTACAGTATGTCTATGGTAGGCACGAGGAACATCGTCAAATCGTGCATAGCCCAAGAATCCACGTGTGATTCCATCTATATTTTTCACAATCTCATCTTCCTCGCATCCCTCACCATGAGGGTCGAAATCGCGAGGGATTCGCCTCACTATCGGTGACATACCTGCGGGTCTCTCTTGGCCAACATATGAAAGCACATAGATTTAATGTCAGAACATTCATAAGTAAAAAAATCATAATACTCATGAAAATTAAAAAAAAAAAAATGAGACTTACCCAAATATTCATTCCAATCCTCTCCTTTTGGGAGTGGGAGGTCTGGATCATCAGTAAAATATGTACCAAAGTAGGGCCAGTCCTCCATGACAATCAACTGTTGATGGAGCCAATCAAATAATTTTGGTCTCCAAGACATCTATTGACTGCCCCTTGCCCTTGGCATCAGAGCTGCCCATCAGGGCATCTGTGGTTCCCTAGCTGGTGGTGTTGAAACTATGACCTCCAGTGGCTGAAAGATTGGTAGTCGTTCCAAGAAGAACGATACCAGGATAGACCCATAACCAAATTGTTTCAATTTTGCCTTCTTGCATTTTTTTAGTTGGCATTTCATGTTTATTGTTACGACCTCTGCCCAGTTAAATATGGTTGGTGTCAAGCAGTCTATAGCAAGAAGAAACTATGTCTTTATTTCTTCGTGCGGTGCTTGCGATCCCGCAGTTCGTGTGATAGTATGTAGAACCAATTTTAGTGCCAAGTCTGGGATAATCTCAATATCAACTTTCCAAATTACTGATCCCTTCCATGCCCCTAGACAAACCCTGTTAATCACCATGGACATATTCTCCATGTAAGGCCGGGTGCCGGTTAGGATTGGTGCTGCTCCCCTCCGCGATAATCCTGTTATGAAATAGACATCAGAGACATCAATATCAAGTTATTCATCTCGAAGGATGAAATTTTCTTGATTCTCATCCCATATGTTGATCAAATACTGTAGCAGCTCTGGTTTAGCTCGGAGACACGGTGTTAAGAAGAACTTCTTTAGTTCATAGTCTCTAAGAGCTTCCATGCATCTCCGATTTCCCATGGCAAGCTCATCCTCTTCGCTGTGTTCCTGTTCTTTCCATTCTATTACCATTTTTCCGCTTTATACCTGCAAACATTGTTACATAGACATTGTTAGCCTAATTAAACAATCGAATTTGTGAAAATTTGGGTCTATTGACTGGCATTTTGAACATAAAAATGGTTTGCGCCATTGGCGCGCCCTAGTTAAGAAAATGGGCGATTGGCACGAGCCTGTGCCCGAAACTTGCGCCAACCGCCGTGCTCTAAATTTTCCAATATCTCCCCTCTGAAATCAAACTTGAGGGTTTCATGCATGAAAAAGGATTAAAAATGAAGGGAAAGGTGTCAGATCTTACCTGGAACTGAAGAATTCGAGATTGGTCTACTAGATCGTCTGCTATCGTCACCACAAAATCACAGTGCTAAATGGGTAACTATTGCTCCACAAGAGGTAAAAAGTGAAAAGTAATTATTTTTACCATTTTTGGCATTTTATAACTTTTTCACAACCCTAATTAGGTTTTAAGACATATTTTTCGATTATTTTATTATATTATTTCGAGAAATGGGTTTTACACGTGTCTCTTGTGCAGCGACAGGTTTTCATGCGACAGTGATGAAGTAACGAGTTATAATTTATACTTTTTCGGACTTGGTAAAAACACAAAAATTCACTCTTGGAGTCATCTTTCAACTCTTTTTTGACTCTCTAAAATTGAAAAGATTGCTGAGATTCTTATCGTTTTGAACTCGTTAAATGTCTGCGAAATGATATCTACCTAGTATACATTTACCCCTTTTTAGGGCTAGGGTAGATTATTTACGAAAACGGAATACCTTAGCCTATCGCGACTAAGAGGTTCTTTCAGATATTGTTTTCTAACTTTTCGGATCTGAGAGACTATTTACGAAAAAGGCCATGCTGGAGTTTTATTTTCTGCCTTCTTTTCAAACTCTCTAAACATGAAAATATGTCGAGTCCTCCCTTTGTCAGACTTGTTAAAACTTGATGACATCGGACTTCGTCACCATGACGTTACTCGAGTTCCTCCTTCCTAGGGCTCGTAAAATGTACTAGGTTGGATTTTTCCGAAGGAAAAACTTACATTGCAAGAATATGCTATCCCCTTCAAGCTTGTTTTAAAAAATAATTGGGGTACTCGCCAGAAATGGTGGGGTAAAATGGAACCAAGTTCTAGTTACATTGGCAGTATGTCGCTCTTGAACATGACACTTGTCTGCATTTGTGTTGGGTTGGGGACATCTCATTTCATCATTTTTTCCTCCATCGGTTTGTGTAATCTCTTTTGACCTCTCATTTTCTCTCTCCCATGTCATCATGACCTCAGATCCCTTGATGTCAAATACTGCCAAATCCAGTGTCGTGTTGCTGATATGTTCAAGAGAAGTTTGCCTTTGCAGTTGTCAACCTCCCTCTGATTCTCTGTTTGTCCTGATTCACTTTCATCATGTTCCTCTATCTCATGTCGATGATGTGGGAAACATTATGGCCCTCCTTCAACCAGGTCATTTCTTGTCGACTTCAGCTCATTATCCAGGAATTTGATCTAGAGACTCCCTTCTAGTACCTTCGAGCCTGCATGCCTCAATGGCAGGTTTTTTGCATTCGACAGATGGTTCACATCATTGGCCTTTGATCGAGTGATTTTGCGGGTGTTCGACGTCAGATAACTGTTCACATTCCATGGATTGTACCTTTCATACCTTGAGGGCCATTTTCATTATTGGTGGTTTCTCTCGTGCCTGTTAACAACTTTCATCATTGGCTGGTAATCAGATGATTTTCTTGCATGTTAGACTTCATATCATACATTTACATGTTTGAAATTGTACTTGTTCGGGTTGAGATGGAGTGCAAGACCCTGGGTTTTGTCTGATAAAATCTAGGCTGCGGATTTTTGTGGATTATCATGACTTATTGCATGACTCTTTTGATTCGATGGCTGCGACCATACTTGAGTCTATTTTTTGATCCTTACTGCTGGATGGATGCGTCCATACCTTGGATCTCCGTTGTTATGTACTCTATTATGGATGGCTGTGCCCATGCCACATGTTCATGTATCAGAGATATCAATTGTATTTGTAATAGCAGGTTTTTCGATAGCGGTGTTTGGTTCGAACGCGTTCTCATAAAGAATTTCGCCCCTCCCTCTCCCTTAGACCTCATGCTTTAGGGGGAATCTGTTACAAAAAATTTTGTCACTATCCCTGCAATCCCCAACTTGCACATTGCAGGGTCATTTATGTGACTAATAAGAAGTGTCATGCCTTGCAAAGACCATCATTGCATCCCTTTACATGAGATAAATATGTAGGAATTTACAATGTAAGTTCCATAGATCAAGAACCAAAGGTCACCGCTCACAAACAAATCACCAATTAGTACACTAGTATAATCACGTGGTTAAAACCCTCAAAGAGGGAAACAGTCCACGGCCTGAGCCAACGCGGCCACTTCAGGCAATTTATTAATATAAAAAGAAAAGGTACATATGTTTCTCTCATAAACGGTTACCGGACAAATGACCCTCCATGCTCTTTAAATAGAGATCATGGACCAATCAGGTGTTAAGCCACAGATCAAGTGTAGTTAATACTGAGGTGAGATAGTCCATTTTATCACTACACCGGAGCATCGGATTATGGTTATAAAAATACATGGTAAAGAAATACATTTTGTATCAAATCCCACACTAGATTGTTATTTCTTAACTATTTCCTACAAAGGGTTTCCGAATATCCTAACATGCCCCCTTAAGAACAACTTGGGATAGGATTGAAGGATTTACAAAGGTGACACAAAAGGAGCCTATTTCCTATGTGTCGAAATATCCTAACATCCCCCATTAAGAACAAATTGGGATAGGATTGAAGGATTTACAAAAGTGACACAATAGGAGAAGGAAGGAGGCATTAGAGCCTATCCCCCCTTAATGACAAATCTCTCTCGAATCCTGCTACATCAAAGCTGTAAACTTTTGCCTTCAGAGCCCTTGTAAAGATACTCTATCACTACTTATTGTTTATTTACTACACTTTAAGAACAAGATTGCTAGCCTATTTATGAAGTAAGGATTTAATACTATGACAACATAAAATATATTTTTACATAGCTGAATGACACTCTAATTATCACACCAAAGTGTAGTTGGATGCTACTGATGGAGACCAAATTCAGAAAGAATCTGATGAAGCCACATGGCTTCCTTGTTGGCTTCAACTGCACCACGATACTCTGCTTCTGCTGAAGAAAGAGAGATGACACTTTGTTTCTTACAAGACCAAGTAATAGGTCCTGAACCAAGAGGGAATACATATCCTGCAGTAGACTTTCGATCATCAGGGTCACCAGCCCAATCAGAATCAGTGAAACCAATCAACAATGGAGATGCTCCTGTACTGTAATGAATCCTGAACTGAACTGTACCTCGAATATATCGAAGTATTCTTTTAGCTGCTTTCCAGTTGATTTTCATGAGGTTGGTATAAACCGAGCGGACAAGACCAACTATTGCATGAAAGGCTTCAGTTAGGTATAAGTTAGATACAGCACTTTACCAACAAGTTGACGGTATAAGGTAGCATAAACTTCAGGGGTAGTACAATTGACGGAAAGCTTGACTCCATAATGAAAGGGAGAAGGGGCAGGCTTACAGTCTTCCATGTGAAAGTGGTGTAGAAGATCATAGGCATACTTGGACTGAGAGAGGGTAATGCCTTCCTTGGATTACAAGACTTGAAGACCAAGGAAATAATGCAAGTGTCCTATGTCTATCATTTCAAACTTCTTTTTGAGGCTAGAATTCACATGGTTTATATGGTTTGGATCACTACCAGTAAGGATAAGATCATCAACATAAAGAACAAGGATGGTGAAGGAATTACCCACCTTCTTGGTGTAGACAGTGTTGTCAGAATGACACCTAGAAAAGCCATTGTCTAAGAGAAATCTATCCATTTTGGCATACCAAGCCCGAGGAGCTTGTTTGAGACCATAGAGAGACTTCCTAAGGCAACAAACAAGGCTGGAGTCTTTTTGGATAAAGCCAGGGGGTTGTTCCATGTATATTTCTTCATGCAAATCTCCATGTAAGAAGGCAGATTTAACATCCATCTGATGGACTTCCCATTTAAAGGAGGCAGCAAGGGAAAGAACAAGGCAGATAGAATTCATTTTGGCAACAGGGGAGAAGGTTTCAGTATAGTCAATGCCTTCAACTTGTGAAAATCCTTTAGCGACAAGACGAGCTTTATGTCTATCCACTTTTCCATCTGGTCCAAACTTTGTTTTGAAAACCCATCTGCATCTGACAAGTTTTCTTCCTTTTGGAAGAGGAACACGATCCCAATTATCATTCGCCAATAAGGAGCGATATTCTTCATTCATAGCTTCATCCCTATATGGATGACCGAAGGTTTCTTCAAAGGTTTCTGGATCAGGATTTTCTGGAACTTGAGCCAATAAGGAAGAGGCTCTTTCAAACTGAGAACGTGTACATCGTCGATCGACAGGGTCACCTGCAAGAGAACCTGCTGCATCCCGCGTAGAGCGGACCCATCTTGGAAGCGGTGGAGTAAAAGGAACAATTTCAAGAGGTGGAGGAGGATTGTCATCCTCGCTATCATCATCTGAACTAGAAGGAATGCTATTAAAAATAGAAGAGAGAGAGAGAGGTGGCACATATGCCGAATCAGGCTCGCAGGCCAAAGGTGGCACACTCGCCGAACTAGGCTCGCAAGCCGATATATTTTCATCAAATTTTACATCTCTTCTAATGATTATATTTTTGGATTTTGGTTGAAGAAGTCTATATCCTTTGACATCTTCAGAATATCCAACAAAAATGCATTTTTCACTCTTAGGTTCTAATGCTTTATGTTTCGCATCTGGAATATGGGCCCAAGCATCACTTCCAAAAACACGAAAGTGACTTACATCTGGTTTGATTGAGCTCCAAGCTTCTTCTGGAGTTATATTCTTTAAAACCTTAGTAGGAGTGCGATTTACTATGTAATTTGCACAGTTAATGGCTTCTGCCCAAAAATTGAGACCAAGTCCTTTAGATTGAAGCATACAATTAACCATTTCTTTTAAGGTGCGATTCTTCCTTTCAGCTACACCATTTTGTTGTGGAGTATATGGAACAGTATGTTGCAATTGAATGCCATGCTCAGTGCAGAAGTTGATAAATTTGTTGTTAACATATTCTCCTCCATTGTCTGATCTTAACTTAAGAATTTGATGTCCAAATTGTTTCTCAACAAAGGCCTTAAAGGCCAAGAACATGTTAAAAAATTCACTCTTGAGTTTTAAGAAGTATACCCAAGTGCGTCTGGAAAAATCATCGATGAAAGTTAAGAATTACTTGCAACCAGAGAAAGAAACAACAAGAAGTGGACCACATAAATCACTGTGCACAAGCTGCAAAGGGGCTGAAGCATGCCAAGAGGCACGTTTGTCAAAACTATCCCGATGATGTTTTCCAATTACACATCTGGAGCAAACACCATCTCGGCAAGATACCATAGGAAGGCCCATCACCATATTTTCCTTACATAGAGTTTGAAGAGAGCGATAGTTTAAGTGACCAAATCGCTCATGCCAAAATTTTCTCACTTCATCATTATGAGAAACAAAAATGGAGGGAAGACATGATGATCCAAAGTTGTCAAACTTATACAACCGTGTGGAATCATCAATAATGCTAGTAGCTAAAATATGTTTAGGATCTTTGAGGTCCTTGATTACAACATCATGAGGTGAGAATTCTACTATTTTCCCTTCACCTGAATGAGTTATCTGATAAACAGAGAGAAGGTTGCATGACAAGGTAGGAACACATAGTACATAATTAAACTGTCCATTATCAAGATGGATGGTTCCAGATCCTACAACACTAAGAGATCTATCATCACCAACATATTGGTGTTACAATCATTTAAAGAAGAAAACATGGCTTTATTTTTGGCCATGTGATAAGAAGCTCCCGAATCAATGAGCCACTCATGATAATGAGAAGAGGAAGATACATTTAATGCATAACCATATATTGATGCTTGAGCAGAAAGTGCCATTCCTGAAGATGAAGGTGAAGAGTGCTCCAAATTGATGTTGTGCTTCTTCATTGCTGCTTCTAAGGCTTCCATCTTCTTAAAAAATTTGGACTCTATATGGTCATCACGATTGCAAAAGTTGCAATATCTATCTGTCTTCTTTCCTTTGTTTTTATATGCTTTATCATTTTGGTGAGTTGCTTTTTCAGTTTGTGGCTGAAATTGTTTGGGACCCTTGTTTGGTTTCAGACCATACTTTTTAGGATACTGCTTCTTGGGATTCTTTTGATATGATTGATGTTGGGCTAGTAAGGCTTTCTTAGAAGCATTTTCAGAAGTGATAAGACCAAGGTGTACGATTTTTTCTTGTTCTCTTATCAAAGAATCAAAAAAGGCATCAAAAGATGGGTTCTTGTAGGTGGTTCCTGAATAAATGATGGCTTCTCTAGTGGAATGGAAGTCGGAAACAAATACAGAGTATGCAGGGCCAAGCTTAGTAAGAATGCAATATATGAGGCAACCATCTTCCTTTTTGACCTTACAACCTTCTAAAATAACTCTGAGGGTCTTGAATTTGGAAAAAAAATCTTCAATAGAGGAGAAATTATTGGGGTCCAAAGTAAGCAACTCATTTTCAAGCTAATGGGCCCTGATTTGATTTTGAATGCCAAAGACAATATTTAGCTTATACAGGGCTTCATGAGGGGTGTCAATGTCAAGGATATGAAATCGAAGATCTTGAGCAATGGACATTCCTATCAACCCTCGTGCTTGATCTTTTTTATTTTCCCATTTAGCAACTTTATCATCATTAGAAGGTCTAGTTTCTACCCCTGTGAATATTCTGTAAAGCCCTTTACTTCTAAGTATATCTACCATGTGAGGTAGCCATTAGAAACAATTGGTGTTGTGAAGAATAATTGGGCATGTACTTTCCATTTAAAAAACAAAAATAAAGCTGAGAAACGCTGAAAGTAACTACTCCAATGGAAAGATCTCGAAAAATTAGGCCGTTTAAAAAAAAAAGGCTCGAAAAACGGCTTCCGGATGAAGAAGTTATGCCTTTGTGAAAAAACGAGTTAAAGATGCCGGATAGTTACGGGAACGAGATGAAGTGCGACTTTTAAAAAAAATTCCGCCCCTTTTAACAATTTTTTTTTACAAAAGAAGCTTGAGAAAGAGATTTGAACCCAAGACCTCTATTCTCATAAACTAACCCCTCACCAAGTGAGATAGTAAAAGGATCACATTCTTGTTTGAAAGGAGTTTGTTTGTTTGTTTTTTTTTTTTTTTTAACTCTTTGATGTGCCTGCCTTTTCCTGCACAAAAAAACACAAAAACCGAGCCAAAAAAGAAAAGAAATGCAAAGCCTTACTATAGAATGTTAGATTTTCGATTGGCCTTACCGGCAACTATCAATTTTTTAACTATTTCTGATTTCCTGAGATCGCACAAAGACGTGGGGAAAGAGCATACGTAGCGAAAAAATCCCTTTTTCCTATTTCTGATTTGTCGAGATCGCATGCAGCGCACAACAAAGAGCATACATAGAGAAAAGGGTCTAGAACCGGAAAATAAATAAAACCTAGAAACCGAAAATAAAAGGAGGAAACTGAAATAAGTGGAACTATTAACAAATATAACTGCAAAACATATGCTTTATACCTCCAGATCTAAACTGTCATAACTTGGGCAGCCGGAAACCTTTTCGCATGAAAATAAATGAATTCCTCACTATAACAGACACTCCGGACACAACCGAGCAGTTCTCCAAGCCCAAAAATGTTCAGAAATAGTAGATATACAAAACAACATTCACATGCAGTCAAATTGACTTCAGATTTTGATCAACAACGGACACGGCCCTCAAAATAGCTCTGATACCATGTAGGAATTTACAGGGTAAGTTCCGTAGATCAAGAACCAAAGGTCACCTCTCACAAATAGATCACAAATCAGTACACCAACATAATCACGTGATTAAAACCCTCAAAGAGGGAAATAGTCCACGGCCTGAGCCAATGCGGCCACTTCAGGAAATTTATTAATATAAAAAGAAAAGTTACATATGTTTATCTCATAAATGGTTACCGGAAAAATGACCTCCATGCTCTTTAAATAGAGATCATGTACCAATCGAGTGTTAAGCCATGGATCAAGTGTCGTTAATACCGAGGTGAGAGATAACCGTCGGATCACTACAAATCATGACTGTTGGATTATAAGTTACAAATGTACATGGTAAAGAAACACACTTTACCTAACTCATACCATCAAGCACATTTTAAACATTTTCAGGTGTGCTCGAATATCCTAACAACATTCTCTCATGCTGACACCCCACAAGCTTCAAAACCCTGCTGCCTCCCTGGGAGCGAGCAGCGCCTGCCTCAGCTGCGGAGAAGATTAACATTGGGCCCCGTGCCAGTTGGTGCTCTGCCCTAGTTAGACACCTGTGCCGAGCTGTTTATGGATTATTTTTTTTTAAATAGAGGGGAAGATTCCACTTCAACAACTTTGAGGATGATTCATTGGGAGTGGTTGGACTAAATAACCACGGACTCCCTCCTTTAGTTTATGGTTTCCACCTCCCATAAGAAACTCCTAAAGGATAGGTCTCCCTCCCATCTTTGTAGGGATCCTAACCTCCTCCTTTTCCTCTATAAAAGAAGCTATCTCTCCTTGCATAAGCTAGCTGAACATGGAGAATTGAGTATATTATAGCAGAATTGTTGAAGAGATAGAACAAGAAGGAACTTCTTTGAGAGAGCTTAAGCCCATGCCCTCATCCCATCCAAATCCCCTAACAGGTATCTGAGACGCGCTTCGGCTGAACCCTGCTGGAGGATATTGTGACGTCAAAGCTTTGGTTGTACCTCTTCCTTCTATCAATATATACATGACTATTGTTTGGGTTCCCATTTTGTGTTATGTTGTTTGTTTTAACACAATATTCTTTGCCCTCTTTGACTGGTTAGTGATTACGAATGGAATTATTATGGTGTATGCTATTCTTGTTTATTGCCTTATGTACAGGTATCCGAGCATGACTGTAGAAAAATCGTGACTTTCCAAGGCTAGAGAGAGATTCCACCACCACTACAGATGTAACGAAAGCGTTGGATTCCAGGTAGGTCGATCTACGATATCCTCTTTCATTCTGTAATTAGGAACCTACACTCTAGCATGTCTCTTTGTTTCTAGACCCACTCTAGGGCTAGAAGGCTCGTCTCTATCCGCAGAGAGGCTTTATCTGCTTAACACTAGATGTTTGATCAATCATCATGTATAAACATATCACATCTGGTTATATAAAAATGAAACCATCATAAATTAAAGTCATGAAATCACCATAAACCATAATCATAAATCACATGTAACCATCATGAGTTAGAATCGTATATCATATGCATAATAAAACTGAAATAAAATACTGATGCTTATCCTTCACCGGTCCTTACTTCTACCTTTATTCTTTCTGTACGCTCACCGGATCGGTTGCCACACCCGGAAAGCACCCAATGCCTTTGCTTCTCTTCAATCATGTACACATACACACAATATACATCACAAAATATACACCTACATACAACATACAACACCAGATAATACATACACCCACACCCGATGTACAACACAACACAATACATATGCCTACATCATCATACAACACATGCACCTACACTCGGTGTACAATACATACGCCTACATTGACATACAACACATATACCTACACCTAATGTACAATACAACACAATACATATGCCTACATCGGCATACAACACATGCACCTACACCTACACCTGGTGTACAATACAACATAATACATACACATATACATAGTACAACACACGAATACACATGGCACAATACCACAACTACACCATGCACATGGATATTATCGCATGATCGCAACACAACCTGCACGACATGTACACAATACCACATGTATACCAGTACCATGTGCACAACATGTACACAGTATCACCTATACAGAACACTACCTACACAACATGTGCACAACATCATGTATACACAACACCCCCTGCACAACGTGTACACAATGAAAAATGTACACCACACCACTTGTATGATGTGTGCACAATACCACATGTACACATCACCACATGCACGACACCACATGTACACAATTCCACATGCACAACATATACACAACACCACTTGCACACAACACCATATGTACAACCTGTACATAACACCATATGTACAACATGCACATAACACCATATGTACATAACACTGCATATACGCATGTACATAGTACCATACGTACATAGCACCACATATCCAATATGTGCACAACATCATATGCACACAACATTTCATATCCAACATGCACATAGAACAATATGCACACAATGTCGCACATCCAACATGTACATAGCATCATCTATACCTAGAACTTCATATGTAATATACACAAAACACCATAACACCATATATACAACATACATACAACATCATATGTACACAACACTACATATGTTACATGTACACATTACCATAGGTAAGATCACTAAATATACAACATGCACAACATATACACAACAATAGTACTACACATCTATAGACCACACACTGCCCCCACAAGTAACCTTGTTTCTAGTGTCTTTCCACTATCCATGCTTATCCTAGCATGTCACAAATCACACTACTTTCACTTCTCTGATTAATGAATGAACAAAAAACACGGTAGATTGACCTACCTTGAATCTAATGCTGTCGTCGTTGCTGAAAGAGTAGTGGTCTCTCGCTCCTACCTTGGAAAATCACAATCCGTTCGCTGTTACGCTCAGATACCTGCACATTGGACAAAGAACAAGAACAACATATGACATAAAAGTTTCACTCATAACTATTATCCAGTCAAAGAGGGCTAAACATATCGCATCAAATAAACATCATAACACAATAGTGGAACCAAACAGTTGTCATGTATATAAATGAATATAAGGAAGAGTACAATCGATGCTTTGACATCACAGTCTCCTCCAGCGGGGTTCAGGTGAAGCATGTCTCAAATGTTGGTCAAGGAATTTGGACTCAAGCTCTCTCAACATAATCCTTCTTATTCTAACCTCTCTAGTAGCTTAGCTATAGTATGTATAGTTCTCCGAGTTCAGCTATTCAACCGTTCATCTAGCTTCTCCTAAAAGAGATAGTTTCTTTTATAGATGAAAAGGAGGAGGTTGGGATCCCTACAAAGGTGGGAGGGAGTCCTAAACTTTAGGAGAGTTTCAAGGGAGGTGGAAACTACTAACTAAAGGAAGGAGTCTGTGGTTGTTTAAGTTCAACCACTCCCAATGACTCATCCCCGAGGTGGTTGGAATGGAACCTCCGCCTCTATTTTTTTAAAACAATCCATAAACAGCTTGGCACAGGTGTCTAACTGGCACAGAGCGCCAAGGGGCACAGGCTCAGTGTTAAATTTCTCTGTCGGCGCGAGGGTGTAACTAGCTACTCGCACCAAGGTAAAAATAGGGATTTTTACAGCTCTGCTCAGGGAAATTTCAACAAGAAGAATGTTGCTTTTATCAAAAGGGATGCAAGGATGGTATTTGAAAAGCATGACACTGCTTATTGGTCACAGAAATGACCCTCCAATGTGTGATTTGGGGATTGCAGGGACAGTGACAAAATGCTATGTAACAATCCCCTTCAACAATGTTAGCCTTAGAAGTGGTACAATCATGTCCAAAAAAAAGGAAATTACTATTATCAGCTATCAGAGCTATCGATCCTCGGGATTCCAACCTCATGGTCTTTGATCTAGAAAATTTTACACCAAGAATCCCTCATTAGATGGCTTTTAAAATTCTGGTATTAGTCAAATCTAGACAATTTTTTCGTACTGTAATTGATGAGGGGGCATCCATGTGTATAATTTCGTTAAACTGTTGGAAAACTCTCGGTTCTCCAACACTCAAACAATCACCGACAATCCTTAAAGCCTTTGATGGAAGAGGATTTAATTCATACATAATACTCCATGATCTACCTATAGAAGTAGAAGGAAAAATTGTTAGTCTAGATGTGGAAGTTGTTGATGCCCCTCTTGATTACAACCTTCTTTTGGGTCGTAGTTGGTATTATGCCATGACTGCTATCGTTTCATCTGTCTTTCGGCTAATGATATTTCCTCATAAAGGAAAGATTGTGAAAATTGATCAGTTGTCATATTATTCATCAGAACCTGCTTCTATAGACAGTATCCAACATGTTGGAAAAACGACTATCCCATATGAAGATGTTGGTGTAGTATTAGTAAAGGATTCCGCTCTCATGGGAAATTTCTCTATACCTCCACCCAACGTACCTCGCACAATTACCAAAATCAATATGATCTCATCAAGTACTATACCATTTGATGACACTTAGGTAGTGCCTTCAGAATCAAAATTGGACTCTTTCAATGGCGAGATGCCCTTGAGTCCTTTTGAAATAGAATATGTAGTTGTATTATGACAAAATTTCAACTATTCCTGATCAAATGAATGTGGTCATCGAAGAATCATCTTATCTATCAAGCTCAGCCTTGACATCATTTTCCAACCCCTTTCAACATGTATTTCATACTGATGAAAGCATTCGAGAAATTTTGTCATCAGATGAATTACCCTGGGATGATCTACATCATAGATCTTCGTTTTTACCTGATCTTGATAAGTTTGAAAATTATTTTTCATCTATTTTACAAATGATTATGTCAAGGAACCACAGAATCCTATATCGATTACACATTCAGATTCTGAAACTAATTTGGGAAATATTTCTACAATAGTTCCTATTGACATATCAGTCAAACCTGGAATTATTGAAAACATTCATATAGGTGCTTCTTATATGATTTAAGATATTAACACTTAAAAAGCCCTATTTCAAGAATTTCGAGACATTTTTCCCTAGTCTTACGAAGAGATGCCAGGAATCGATCCTAAGATTTTCATTCATGAAATTAAGACATAATTGGATGCTAAGCCTATTAGACAAATATTACGCCCAATACATCCACGAAAAGATGCAGCTATCAAAGCTGAAGTTGAGAAGCTATTAAGAGCAGGATTTATCTACCCAGTTCCATTAACATATTGGGTATCTAATATATTTCCTGTCACGAAAAAAAAAGGGACTATAAGAGTATGCATGGATTATAGGGATATTAATAAAGCATGTCCAAAAGCTAATTATCCTATACCCTATATCGACCAAATTATAGATGATTGTGCCAGAATTGAAATTTTCTCATTTGTGGATGGATTTTCTGGCTATAATCAAATCAACATACTCCTTGTTGATCAACCAAAAACAACGTTTATATGTCCTTGGGGAACATTTGCTTAATGAAAATTACCTTTCAGATTAAAAAATGTTGGTGCAAATTTTCAAAGGGCTATGCCTTATGATTTTCATGATATCAAACATATTGTACAACCTTATCTGGATGATTTAGCTGCTCACTTTTTACACAGAGATGCTCATCCTATACACTTACGAGCTATATTCATGAGATGTAGGCACTACAAGATTTGTTTGAACCCGCACAAATGTGTTTTTTGTGTGAAATTAGGATGATTAATTGGATTCATCATTTTGAAAGATGGAATTCGTGTCGACCCCTCGAAGGTTGAGGCTATCATCAACTTACTTCCTCCTTCCATGCTTCACCAACTCCAAAGTTTGCAAGGGAAAGAAATTTTTTTACTTAGGTTTATCCCGAACTATGCTAAGTTAACAAAAGGTTTTACCCGGTTTTTGAAACAAAATGTTCATTTTATTTGGGATGAGATTACTGATAAATATTTTGATGCACTAAAACACGCGTTGACCCATGCAACGTTATTGCATCCACCCAATTACCACCAGGACTACTTTTTATACTTAGCTGCCTCTGATTCCACCATTGGAATGGTTTTGGTTTAGGAGGATTAATCTCACAATGAACATGTGATCTACTATCTAAGTCAGAATCTCAATCCGATGGAAATCAAATATTCACATGTGGAAAATTTGGCCTTGGTAGCAGTGCAAGCTGTCACTACATACTGTTACGTAAAACAACTGTGATATCTAATTACAGCCTGATGATGTATATTTTGACAAAAAAATTACTCGAGGGAAAATACTATAAATGGATTGTCATCCTACAAGAGTTTAATTTGGAATTCGAGAAATCTAAATCAAATAAATCACTAGTGTTTGCAGAGCTTATGGGTGACTTTCCCAATACTGACATAGAAACCGTGGTAGAGAATCCCATCGCAGATGAATCTCTGTTTCTCATTAGTACATTAGATCCATGGTATGGAGATATCATTATATATCTTCAAACCCAAACCTTTCGCCTAGAGCTTTAACATTCAAATCAATGGAGGATTTGATATCAATAACAATAATACGATATTGTTGGAGACACTCTTTATCGTCATGGTGCAGATTATGTTTTTCGACATTTCTTGTCCTGAAGATGGATCCCCGTTGGGATTCGAAAAGTCGACACTTGTTTTGTGATACTGTGGATAATCCGGTTTCTACTAATAACAACAACCATAGGAGTTTTAGAACCATTGTATAACTCACGAAGAGGCTGAAAAAGTTTTAAATGATTTCCACTCTGGAGTGTGTGGTGGTCATATGTCTAGGTTTGCCACAACCCAAAAGATATTGCGCATTGGTTATTTTTGGCCGTTGTTATTCAAATATTGTATCCTTGCGGTCTGAAAATGCCACAACTACCAAATATTTTATTGAAATTTGCATGCACCTCCAGCTCCTCTTCACCCTATCATTGTTGTCGGTCCTTTTGCGAAATGGGACATTTATTTTATTACATGTAACCCTCACTCAGCCAGGGGGCATGGGTATATTATTATTGATGTAGATTAATTTACCAAATGGGCCGAGGTGATGCCTACATTCACAGAGTATGGAAAAACTGAAACTACTTTCGTATTCAATCATGTGATTGCTCGTTTCAGTGTGCCTCAAGCTATTATCATAGACCATGGGAGTCATTTTCAAAATATTATGATGACCAAAATTTCTGATCAACTTGGCCTACGCCATGAAAATTCTAATCCATATTACCCACAAGCTAAGGGTCAAGTTGAAGCCTTCAACAAGGTTTTAACCACCATGATTACATGGATTATCGGAACTCACAAATTGAATTTGCATACCGTGCTTTTTTCGGCACTATGGGCATATCGAACCTCTGAAAAAACTACTACAAGGTTCACTCCTTTTCAAATTGTCTATGGTTTAGAGGCTGTGTTACCCATTGAATGTGAAATTCCATCAATCAAATTAGCCATTGAGTTGTTACCAGCTACCTCTGAAGAGGAAAAACACTTTTTGTACTTAGCACAATTAGATGAGACTCGACACACCACTGCATTGGCTACCAAAGCTCGTAAGAAATGTGTGAAAGCTCAATATGAGCAAAGTGTTAACCCTCATGTTTTTTCACAAGGAGACCTAGTTTTAGTATATGATCAAGCTAACGATAAGTTGGGTGTTGGAAAATTCGAACCGATGTGGCATGGTCCCTATATTTTCAAGCGTGTGCTTGCAAAAGGAGCCTTAACTGATTATAACAAGGTCTCCTTAGATAATCCCAGAAATGGTCTTTATCTTAAGAGATATTATGCTTGACTTTCGTGTGAAGACCTCTCTTGTACAATAGTTACTTTTTAGAATAGTGTGCCTTAGATTAGATAAGTGTGCCTAAATTAGTTTTTACTGTTACTACTATTGCTTCTTATCTCGATTATTCTTGATATTGCAAATGTTGACATCCCTTCAAACATACAATGGTTTTGTTGATGGTGCCTGTCGTAGTACACAGAATATCTCGTCCAAGGCTTAGGTTATCTATTCACCCACCGATGAGTTAGTTTTTATTCATGGGGTATGCCTTGGTCAAACAATGAACAATATTGCAGAATATAGCGCAGTCATTGAGTTATTATCTGTAATATGACGCCATTTCATTTGGTATTCGACATTGTATTACATTTAAATAGAGTATATGCAATTAGAAATCCTGTTTTATTGAGATTATTTTTGAAGGTTTGTCTCTTGGAATGACAATTTGATTATATTGAATATCAACATATTTCAAGAAATTTAAACACATTGGCTGATGCATTAGCTAATCATGTTCTAAATATAAATTTGAAACATTAATAGAGTAAACCAAAACAACATTCAATCCATGTTGAACAAGATACTTGGATAACGAAAGTAGTAATTTCATTAGGATAGATTAGTTGGTTTTCAAAATATTACATCGTTTGTGGTCATATGTTCAAATACCTTATGATATAATAGATACTGATACAAAAAACATAAATGTTGATCCACAATGATCATCCACTATCCATGATGATGATCATGGTAATAGAATATAGCACGCGCCACCTTGCGCAGAAATATCCTAAATGGACCTGGAACACCTGTCACGTGTCTTTGAAGCCTGAGAGGAATATCATCTATTCCCGTCTCAGGAATGTCTATGGTCAACCTCTCAAGTTTTTTCTCCATGTCTGCTAGGATCTCTGCTGCCTGGTCCTGTGGAGCTGCTATAGGCCGTGCTTCTCGCCTATCAAAGCAGTGAAGCGTTACTAGTCGTTGTGGACCGACATCTGCATTTTAAATATTTTTGTCAGTATTGGATGATAAAAATCAAATAAAAATTAGATTAAAAACATCAAAATGATTTGCTTACGTTTCTCATCCCACTGTTCCCTTGGAGGCAAATATGTTTCAGGATCACCCCTGTAATCCTTTCCTGCATAAGGGAAGTCTTCGATGGTGAAGAATTGGTTCCTAAACCACATAAAGTATGCTTGATTAAACCGAACTAATAAGCCACCCTCACCTCCATGGCAAGCCATTAGTGCCACCCATCACACCATCTGAGGTTCCTGAGAAGCCCCACTATCTACTGGAATCAACTGTGGAGTAAGAAGCATAATTATCTCTAAAGCAAATGAAATAAGAATGGCGCCATATCTGAAGTTTTTCAACTTCACATTATTTTCTCTAGTTAATTGACCTTTCATATTGGCCAATAATCCTTCGTACGAGTTAAATATGGTTCCCCCAAGACACTCGACTGTTGTTTGCATCTGTGACTTAGTAGCCACATGTGGAGCTGCACTCCCGCACAATCTGGTTACTGTAAATGCTACCACTTTGAGATCCAATCGCAAGATAGTTTTAATATATATGCGACCATCCTTTAGATATACCTCATTGCTACAATATTGCTCTTTGTAACTGACAGTCGGTAGACCTCCCTGTCTGGCCCAAAAAAGGATATGATTCTTCCTCTCCGGGACAATCTGGTAAGGAAATAAATTTCCTTGAGCTCAATTTCAAGCCGATGGTCGCCGATTATGAAGCATTGGTCTTGAAAATCCCATGTGTTTACAAGAAAAACCATTGGTTCCACTTGTGCTTTCATCCCTTGGATAGCCCATAATTTGTTTAAGCTACAATTCTTCAACGCACGCATAGTTGTATCACCATCCATAGCTTCATTGTCTATGAGCTCATGTTCACGTTCTTGCCACTCCAACATGGTGGAACAACCTACAAATCAACACATTTAATAATTAGAACCATTTGGAAGAGAAATTGAACCATTTTTTAAGAGAAAATTGGTTTTGAAAAACGTTCATGGTGCCTCCGCAGGTTCTGTGTTCAAATAGTGCAGACGACTGCACGTGCTCCACACAGAACTCGAAAATTATCGGGGTCCGCAGTTATCGCTTACATTACCCGTGGACCCCTGAGGGCACAATTTAAAACATAAAATCCTCTTAAAAAATGAAATTAAGGCTCAAAATGAAAAATGAAATGGATAGAAATGAAGGCAAAGATGATGTGGATTACCTGGTTATGACAATTCAAGAAATGGATGGTTAGTTTTCCCGATATTTGCTACGGAACTTTTTAGCCAAAATCTCTCTCTACATTGCTCTGAATACAAAAGGTGAAAATGATTTGTTTTAACCCCTTTTTATAGTTTTTAATGAATAAAATATTATTATTTTATTTATTTTTCTCTTTAAAATTTCATTTTTAAATATTTTTACTTTTTGGAAACAGGTATGTGTAATATTTTGGGTTTTTGTGCAAGATACAGGATTTTTTGGTGAAAATAATTATTTTGACATTGAGTATACTTTTATCACTTTTTTGAGCTCTCCAAAATTACGAAAAAGTGAAACCCTAGAGTTTTCTTTTAAGCCCTTTTCAGACTTTTGAAATATGAAAATATCGTCGAGTACTTGACTATTCGAACTCGTTAAAGTAAATGAACAGTCATCCTTTCAGTATAAGTTTACCCCTTTTCCGGACTGAAATGAACTAATTACGAAAAAGGTATACGTTGACTAATCATGGTAAATAGAGTTCTCTCCTGCATTATTTTATCCTTTTTTGGGCCTGAGAGACTAAATTTACGAAAAAGAACAACCATGGAGTTTACTTATGTTTTTCTTCTAACTCGCTAAAACTGAAAAACACTGAGTTTCTCCTATACTGGACTCGTTAAAATTTAAAAGTAAAGGACTTGTCGATTACAAACAGGACCGAACTACTCCTTCTTAGGGTTTGATTTTAATACTAAGATGGAATCATCCAAAGGATGAGCTTACACAAACAAGAAAATGTTATCCTCCTCAAGCTTGTCAAAAAATAAAGAGGTACTTGTCAGTAATGGTGGGGGAAAATGAGAGAAAAAGAATCCAATTTTCACCCTTGTTTAAAAAATAGCATGACACTCTTGAACATGACACTTTGTCACACTTGTACCTAGGTTGGGAAATCATTTGTCTAATAGTTAATCAAACCACATTGAAAGTATTCAGCCAGTTTTTAGGTATTTTCTTTAGTTCAAATGCTTCCAAGCCATCTGCTGTGTCGTTATGTGTTCAAGAGAGAGTTAAAATAAACCATTCATTGCAATCATTTTTCTCCATTCACGTTGACCATCCCTGAGTCAGTGCTTGCAAATATTTCTTCAAAACTTGATCTAATGGTTTCATGTCATGGGATTTCCTACAACGGGTCACTTTTTATTGATGTCATCTCATCATCTGGAAAGTTGATCTAGAATCCTATCAGTACCTTGGGATTTGCATTCCCTAATGGAAGGTTTCTCACCTTCGACGATAGGTTACATCATTGACCTTCAATCGAATGATACTATGAGTGTTCGTCTGTAAATCATTCATTCACACTTCATGGATTGTACTAAAGTACTTTGAGAACCATTGTCATTATTAGTGGTTTCTCTCACAGTTGTTAACATTTCACATCATTGACTGGTAATCAAGTGGTTTCTACCATGTTCGACTTCGACACAATCAATCGCATGGATAGATTCGTACTAGTTCGAGAAGTATAAATCAAGACCCTGGATCTAGTTGCCACCATCCAGGCTACGAGGAGTTTTATTATTCATGATACAATAGACTACTCATGATAGATGGTTGCACCCATACTGTGTATACTTTTGATGTAATATTGAAATCAAATCTGTACCAAAACATTTAGTTAGTTTTTATCTGATTATGGGAATTCCTACCTCAGCGATGATATATATATGTGTGTGTGCGTTTAATGTTTTTATAGGTTTTCGACCAGTGTCTCCAATCCAATCCTCAGAATGATAAAGAAGTTCACTCTTCAGAATAACCTTAGACTTCGCACTTTAGGGGGAAATCTGTTACACGTTATTTTGTCACAATGACATTTGAATGTTCATATGGGTCTATCACCACCTATATCATGTTCCCTTAAAAGTAAAAAACCTTAAATTTCCTCAATCAAGTCTTGGAATTGGAGAAAAGCTTATTAAAACCCTTCAAATTATACCTGTATGGTTTTTCTAGCCTTTCCCTGTGCATGCATTGTTGTTTGGTCATTAAACTACGGCAACCCCCGCAATTTTTTCTATGATTACCTGCGCACCCCCGTGAAAGGAAAATTAAAAGAAACAGTAAGTTCTAGAAGCCTATCTAGTCGAATATTCTCCAACTAGAATCTTCTAGAGTCGCGATTAGTTCGAGCTTTATCCCTCCACTCATGGAGCTTACCCCTTGGTCCATGGAGCTCAAATCCCTTCATGAGAGGAATCCATCCCCCTCTTCATGGAACTGAAACTACCTCCATTTCCCTATAAATTGAGCTCATGTTTCAAGTTGAAGGGTAGACATACAAGTTAATTGCCGAAGAAATTACCAAGAGTGCATACTTTCTACACTAATAAGTCATTGTTGGCATGAGAATGATCACACCCTTGATTGGCGCTACCCTTGATTGGCGCTAGAAGGAGGGACAGATGACAAGCTGAGCCCTTAGAGCCTATAGTTAGTCTCATGTCTGTAAATGTCTCATCCCAAAATCATTCTCCCGAGATGTTTATCGGATTTATCTGGTTCTCGATGCTCAATCCTCGATGAACCTCTGTATCACTTGTCCCAGTTAAAATTCGATGGTGAGAAAGGAATTCCAATAACCGAGCACCTTTCAGATTTCATTGAGTTTTGTAAGTGTTATGAAATTGACGATGATGATTTGGCTTGTGTGCTTTTATCCCTCACTCTTGAAGGTTGCATTAAGCAATGATGTCGCACATTGCCGGCAACTTCCATCCATTCGTTCGAGCAACTCGCCAGTGAATTACAACAAGCTTTTCGCAGGTACGATTTTAAAAATGTATTAATAAGGTTAAATGAGATTAGAATGGAGCCTCAAGAATCTCTAGAGGATTTTTCTATCAGATTTGTTCATTTTTTTTTTGAGTTCCCTGAAAGGGATGTCGATTGGGCATATTTAATTGAACAATTTTGACAAGTGGTTTTCGTTTCCCTAGAACACTTTCAATTGACAACAAAGCCTAATCACAATGTTTGTTATGATGATCCTCAATTTTACAGTTGTTCGGACTTTGTCCCTAATGTTTCCTTGTCTATCTCCCCAAGTCCAGAACACATTCAGGCCTCCAAGAAGAATATTACTATTCCTCCTCCTGAATTTTCATGTAATGGAGTTTTGGTCACAAAAGTTTTAAGTGATGATAGACGTGTACATGAAAATAAAACCTGTTGTACCACCCATGAATCTTTCACGTACCTTGTCAAGTCAGAGCTTGAAAACCATATTAGCCTAACTGTTGAAGATGGCAACAAGAAACAATGAAGGAGGCATCCTGAAACATCTTTTCTGATCCTAGTTGGAAAGTGATCACCTAAACTAGGTGGGGGCCACACAGGTGATTTTTGTCGCAAAGTCTATTTTTAGACATGGATCATGGTCATGAGTTTCGGGATCTTTATTTGTGGATGGTTGGTCAAGTTGGTAAAAATAGATGGACCTCTGTTACCCAGACATGCGGCGGAGTCTATTTTTAGGCGCCGATCTAAAAATAGATCGATCGAATATTATTAGCTCTTAATAATATTTGGACTATAAACATTATCTTATCGTCTTGGAGCACTTCAGTTTGATGCTTGGATGTGGCACATGCAACTGACAGAAGGAAATACGCTTTTCCTAAGGGTTAGTTGAGCTATTGCATGGTTGACTTCAGTTAGAACTCATGTGGCAGAGTTTGGTGGAGTTGATGAGACAGTTGGTGGAGTTGTGTTCGGTTTAACTTAGTTGAATTAGTTGTATTTAGTCTAACTGATAAATACACTAGTGATGAGTGGTGTGAATTAATTATTAATTAATTCACTAATTATTAACTCATAAATCAACTAAAGAATACATCAGTTAACTGCAATGCATGGACAGTTCAGTGGAGACTAGTGTTAGAGGTGGGTGAAAGGGTGAGTCTACTATCAGTTGTGACTATAGCTGTGCATGAGATTTGCACACACATTGATTGAGATTGCCAATGAGGATTGTGCAGTACAAGCCAAGGGGATTCGAACTTGGATCTCACAATTATCCATCTTGGATTGCATAGTAGAGGCAGGCTAACAGGTGGAGGGGATTTGAACTTGTGACTTGTTTATATCTGAGCTAGTTAGTGTGTAACAATTGGAGATAGTGATGAGAGCTTGTGAGAAGTTTGTACTATGATTGTTACATGTTCTCTATCATTATAATATACAGATAGTTGGGGGTTTTCAGCTGTAAGCTTTCCCCATTACATACTGTGTTGATATGTGTGATTGATTAATGTTTCAATGTGCGCATGCGATTGTTTTTAATACCGCAGTGTTTTTAATTCTGCAAATTGATGATCAATGGTAGAAGAGGTTATGTATTATGCATGAAGCTCAAATAGTGTGTAATCAGGATAATCTCGGTGAATAAGTGATCTATTATTCAAACTCTCACATGGTATCAGTAGCTAAATTGATCACCTGATTAAAAACGTTGATTACATTTTATTTTTGGAGACAAGAGTCCTGCCGAGGGCTGTGTAGCCCATGATTCATCCTTTGAAAGGTGAAAATCCAAAGAAATGCCCCTACGCTCAATCTCCGTGCTAGAACATTTTTTTCTCGCGTTCCAATGCTCTGAGGTTGAGCTGTGAATTTCTTTCTGTTGTTTTCTCAGTGTCAGAAAGTCGAGATGTGATTCTAAACGCATTGCACTGAGCATGCCTCGAAGGCACTTAATTATATTGCATGGAAGGACATGATGGAGGTAGCAGGATGACAACAGTGTTGAAGGAGTTCGTGATGGCTTGTCTCAAAGCCGTTGAGACCTGCCTTTCAAGTTGAGGCTTGGCAAAAGAAGACAACAAAGTGTCGAAGGATTCTGTTGGAGGGCGTGAAGGATCACATTGTATCCAGCCTGCATGGAAAAGCTTCTCCATACTTTATGTGGAAAGCGTTGACAGATTTATTCCAAAGCAAGAGCGACCAGAGGAAGTTGGCGCTCAAGGATAAACTCAGAAACATAAAGATGGAGAATAATGACACTATTCCGGTATACTTGACAAAGTTTGTCCACTGCAGGGATGAGCTTGGGAGTGTAGGAGTTAGTGTGGATGATGAGGAATTGGTAAGCTTGGCTCTCCTTGGGCTTCCGAAGAGTTGGCATTCCTATGAGGACTCTGTCAATGGTCAGGAGAAATTGCTGGATTCCCAAGAGGAGACATGCGAGTACTGGGGACGGACTCCCATCAAAGGCATCCGATGAAGAGGATTGCGCTTCAATGCTATGCCAAGGAAGGGAAGGCAAGAAGAAAGCCCTCAATCTGGGTGCGGATGGTATGCAGCGTGATATGTCCATGAAGTGTTTTCACTGTCACGATCATGGACATTACGCCACGAATTGTCCACAAAATAATAAGAACAAGCAGGCTGCTGGAGCTGCAGCTGGTGAGGCTCTTGCCTCGCAATTTGAGCTGGACTTCTCATTGATCGCATGCATGGTGTCTAGTGCATTGGGATCGGGGTGGTATTTTGATAGTGGCGCTTCCTTTCACATGACAGGAGATGTGAATCTTTTCAGTGACTTGGTGGAGAAAGATCTCCAGTTGCATGTTGAGTTGGGCGACAATGGACGATACAATGCGACCGGCATTGGTACCATAACCTTTCAGAGGGAGTCAGGTAAACTCATTCTTTTACAATATCTAGTGCATGTTCCAGGTTTAAAGAAGAATTTAATCTCAATCACAATGTTAGAGGATAAAGGGTATGATGTTGTCTTTAGTGAAAGAAAAGTTTTCCTTCAGCACAAGGCAACAGGACAAGTCAAGAAGGTTGGGATTCGAGCCAAGAATCTCTACAGACTTGAAGTAGATGGGATGTCTACGGAGCTTCCTACTGTTGGGAAGTGCGAGAAAGACATGCAATTGATGCTTGAGAGGGAGCAATTTTTGCATGCAGGTAAGAGTGAACCTCAGGATGTGGAGCAGCCAGAAGATGAGGATCATGGAGTGGGAGAAACCACTCATGCAGAGAAATTTCGTGCCAGATGGGCAGAGGGAGTGCATGCAGCTATACCACCAGGTGAGAGGTGGGGCGACATGCATGAATAATCCCAAGAGGATATTTCTGGGCAGGATTCGTGGAGATGGTGTGGATTTCATGAATTGAACCTGGCTACGAGGTGCCCACAGCGCAGCAGTAGCATGATCAGTTGGATTGATGCAGGCAGATAAAAGTGACAGTGTCGGATACTGGAGCACGAATCAGAGTTGACAGCAAGTGCAGAGTGCATGGGTGCAAGAGTTCAACAGCGTAGTGGTTCCTGAAGTCGAAGACTTTGATGATAGATGCCTCAGACTAATTGAGTTGTTTGGAGCCTATTCAGTTTCAGAGGAGTTGCAAAGCAGATGCATGGAGTTGCATGGCGCTTGTGAAGGTTGCAGGGCGAATGCATGGAGTTGCATGTCGCATGCAAAGACAGTCCTTTCTTGTTGAGAGGGAGTGTTGAAGATGGCAACAAGAAACAGTGAAGGAGGCATCCTGAAACATCTTTCCTGATCCTAGTTGGAAAGTGATCACCAAAACTAGGTGGGGGGCCACACAGGTGATTTTTGTCGCAAAGTCTATTTTTAGACATGTCGATCATATTCTATGAGTTGCGGGATGCTATTTGTGGATGGTTGGTCAAGTTGGAAAAATAGATGGATTTCTATTTTTAGACACATTGGGCGGAATCTATTTTTAGAGCCAGTCTAAAAATAGATCAGTCGAATATTATTAGCTCTTAACAATATTTGGACTATAAACATTATCTTATCCTCTTGGAGCACTTCAGTTCGAGCTACGGATGTGGCACATGCAGCTGACAGAAGGAATTACGCTATTCCTAGGGTTTAGTTGAGCTATTTCATGGTTGACTTCAGTTAGAACTCATGTGGCAGAGTTTGGTGGAGTTGATGAGACAGTTGATGGAGTTGTGTTTGGTTTAACTTAGTTGAACTAGTTGTATTTAGTCTAACTGATAAATACACTAGTGATGCGTGGTGTGAATTAATTATTAATTAATTCACTAATTATTAGCTCATAAATCAACTAAAGAATACATCAATTAACTGCAGTGCATGGATAGTTTAGTGGAGACCAGTGTTAGAGGCGGGTGAAAGGGTGAGTCTACTATCAGTTGTGACTATAGTTGTGCATGAGATTTGCACACATATTGATTGAGATTGCCAATGAGGATTGCGTAGTACAAGCCAAGGGGATTCGAACTTGGATCTCATTCCTTTCCATCTTGGATTGCGCAGTAGAGGCAGGCTAACTTGTGGAGGAGATTTGAACCTGTGACTTGTTCATATCTGAGCTAGTTAGTGTGTAACAATTGGAGATAGTGCTGAGAGCTTGTGAGGAGTTTGTGCTATGTATTGTTACATGTTCTCTATCATTATAATATATAGATAGTTGAGGGTTTTCAGCTGCAATATTTCCCCATTACATACTGTGTTATATGTGTGCTTGATTATGTTTTAATGTGCGCATGCGACTGCTTCTATTTCGGCAAATTGATGATCAATTGTAGAAGAGGTTATGTATTATGCATGAAGCTTAAATAGTGTGTAATCAGGATAATCTCGGTGAATAAGTGATCTATTATTCAAACTTCTACACTAACATCTCTCCCTATTAATGAAACCTATCTCAAGTCCAGTGAACATTTACCTGGGTACAATTCTATATCTCATTCACATACTGGTAATAAATTGGGTCTTGTCCCGGAAAAAATTGATTTCCCTACAAAATATTTGGACCGTGATGGGCATGTGACGCAACAAAACTGAAAGTCACCCCTGCGGAGAGATGGTCAACGATAGTCGTAGCTCTGGTTGCATTTCCCTTTGGTTTATCCCACGTGGCTCTTTATCTTCCTTTTATTTTATTTATCAATTTCAAAGAAATTGACAAATAAACATATTCGCAACTTTCGAATGTTATATTATATTCGTGGCTTATATATATTATCTCCGAACTTTAAAACCAATGTTTATACCTTTCGAAACGTTGTATTAATACTCCACGCTTTTTTTAAACAAATAACTTATAATAACCCTTTGGCTTGGGACCCACTTCTACGATCAATAGACCAATCAAACGCATGCACCGTACCTCAGTTATCGTTCGCGCACCTCGTTTATCGTTTGCGCATCTACAACAAGCGATCACCATCCGATGGCCCTTTCCCAAATCAACGGCTCTCGGCAATATCGCTTGGCATCCTGGTACGAATGTTAACGTGCGATGGCGCGGTTTAAACGGTGGTTTTCCGGGGGTCCACTTCGCCATGCGTCAACAGGTCTATGGAATCGCTCGCGTTTGGAAAATACCACTTATACACCAAAAGTGGTGCGATATGGGCAATCCGCCTTACAAATCCACTGGAGGTTTTTTACAGTGATTAACTACGGTTCACGCTGGTTGCACTATCCTTCTCGTTCATTAACTCACGTCTAAACCATGGTTCCGGTTTCGAAAGCAACAACTTTATCTCTTTATAAAGCAGGAAGTCTACCAATTAAATAGTGTTCACAACCACAATTCCTCTGCACAGACCTCGCCTGCGGGTAGTATTAACTCAACAGGGTTTGTTCGAATAAATTAAAGAGAAACAACAGACAAATGGATGCAGAGTCAATACAGTGGTTCGACTCAGTAATTATATATATCCAAAAAATTCAATTGCTTCACAATTAAACAATCTCTTCACAGACAAAGGTTCGAGTGAAGCCAATGGCAAACAAGCTTCGAAATCATTTAACTGGAAACAATTGTTTAACACCCAGAGTTTATTGCAGAAATCTCTCTTCCTCCTTCTCCTTTTTTCCTCTCCCTCAATACATTCGAGGGATTATATTCATATACATAAACATATGACTCTTCGGTTCCTCTGAGAGGACCGTTCTAGAAATCAAAGGTCTAATTACAACTTATTCCAATAACTGAACTGACAGCTGGATCGAACCTAACTGTTTTACTTCTAAAAACTCTAACTAATCTAAATAATACAGTCAGCTGAGGTATTGACACCTATTTGTTACAATTCAAGTGATTTCGAACCCTCCTAGCCACAACATGTGGACAAAACCTCCTACATTGCTAGCTAGTGTCTAATGCCCCTGCATCAGATTCCCGAGGGAAAATTTCTTCATGGGTTCCTGTCCATGAGTTCTTCCACTGATCTGCCTATCTTCTGCAACCTTTCTTCTTTAATCCAAGTGGCATCTTCCTCTGGCTTATCCTTCCATTTGATTAAGTACTGAAAGTACTCTTGTCCTCTAGTTCTTCTGAATGGTCTCTTGTCCAATATCTTCTCTAGTTGCAATGGTTGTGCTGGAGGTAGCTGTTCCTTCCACTCAATCTGTTCCTTGTCTGCTACTCTTTTTTCTACACCATCATATTCATACTTGTACAAATCTGCAACATTAAAAATGGGAGATATTCCAACATCAGGAGGTAATTCAATCTCATAAGAATTTGCAGAAAACTTCCTAAGTATCTTGCATGGCCCAATCTTTTTGAACTTCAATTTGTTGTACAGCTTCTTTGGGAATCTCTCCCTTCTCAAGTGTGCCAAAACCAGATCTCCTACTTCAAAATGAACTTCCCTTATGTTCAAGTCTGCTCTGCTTTTGTATCTGATGCTGCTGCCTTGTATTTGCTGTTTCACTTGTTCATGTATGGCCTGGATCTCTGAAGCAAATTCCTCACCATCTGCGCTCCTTAGGTCTGCCTTTCCCAGATTTCTTAACTCTAATATTCCTCTGGGGTGCATTCCATAAACAATATGGAATGGACTCTGCCCTGTGATTTTGTTTGGTGAGTCATTATATGCATATTCTGCCTGGGGAAAAATATGATCCCACTGCTTGGGATGTTCTCCTGCAAGACTTCTCAACAAATTTCCCAGACTCCTATTTCTCCAGGATTTATGCGAGGAACACAGCAGAATAAACATATATAACTCTCATCCCTGAGGAATCGTGAAATAACACTTCATTTCATTAATATAAGCAATGCCAAGATTTGCTTAGGGACGAATGGGAAATAAAACTAGCTAGAGCGCTGGTAGCTATCTCTGAGAAGAGATGTGGCGGCTACAGGCCTCTGAACTGTGTTACAATGAGGCTCGAGGGCCTATTTATCATTTAGAAACAATGGGAAATCCTAAACAGCCAAAACCCTAACCCTAGGAGATGAAGCGCCAAAACTATGGGCCACGTTTGGGTAAATTGGTGTTTCAACTTCCCAGGGGCGTAACTTTGGCATACGATCTCCGTTTGACGCGTACCATACCTCGTTAGAAAGATCTATCTGAGGACTACAAATTTGGAACAAGAGGACCCATGTTGCTCTCCGTTTTCCAAAAAAAACGTCGTTTAGGGCCTCAAAACGGCTCCGGAAGTTTAGGACCCGAAAAACTGCTAAAAATAGTAAACTGTGCCGAAACTGAAAAACTGAAATAGACAATGGTGGAGCTCTACTTTCTGCATTGGGTTTTATACATCTACAAGAGAGAGAAAGCTTAGATCTGAAGTGCTGAGGACTACAAAGAACCCATCCCATTGAGGAGATCTGGATACACCTTCTTGTTTCCTCCCAGGTGCCCTGTAATATAAAAATTCATTCAAAAATCGTGTTCTTGTCTTGTCTGTTGGATGCATGGAGTAAACTCTTTACTTTACTGCTTAATGTCTTTCCATTTATAGATCTGTTTGTTGCAACATTTTAACTACTAATCGCAGATCTGAAGATGTTTGGCAGCCTCTATTGTTGTTAGGGCTATTAGTTATGCGTAGCTAAAGTGGTTCTTTTTCGTACACTTCGACGAAGAATTCATACTAACATTCATACTTGTACAAATATACAACATTAAAAATGGGAGATATTCCAACATCAGGAGGTAATTCGATCTCATAAGCATTTGCAGAAAACTTCCTAAGTATCTTGCATGGCCCAATCTTCTTGAACTTCAATTTGTTGTACTGCTTCTTTGGGAATCTCTCCTTTCTCAAGTGTGCCAAAACCTGATCTCCTACTTCAAAATGAACTTCTTTTCTACTCAGGTCTACTCTGTTTTTGTATTTGATGCTGCTACCTTGTAGTTGTTGTTTCACTTGTTCATGGATGGCCTGGATCTCTGAAGCAAACTCCTCACCATCTGCACTCCTTAGCTCTGCCTTCCCCAGATTTCTCAACTCTGATATTCCTCTGGGGTGCATTCCATAAACAATATGAAATGGACTCTGCCTTGTGCTCCTGTTTGGTGAGTCATTATATGCATATTCTGCCTGAGGAAAAATATGATCCCACTACTTGGGATGCTCTCCTGCAAGACTTCTCAACAAATTTCCCAGACTCCTATTCACTACCTTAGTTTGTCCATCAGCCTGGGGATGATAAGCTGAGCTGAAACTGAGTTTGGTACCAAGTTTCTTCCACAGTGTCCTCCAAAAATGACCCACAAATCTGGTATCTCTGTCTGAAACAATACTCTTGGGCAACCCATGCAATCTAACAACTTCTTTGAAGAACAAGTTAGCAACATGGGTGGCATCACTAGTTTTATAGAATGGAATAAAATGTGCCATTTTGGAGAATCTATCCACTACAACAAAGACTGCATAATTCTCTCTCTGAGTCTTGGGCAATCCTAGAACAAAATCCATACTCACCATGTCCCAAGGCCTGTTTGGAATAGGCAAGGGAGTGTACAATCCTGCATTCTAGCTTCTTCCTTTAGCATATTGAAAAATCTTGCAATTCTTCACAAAATTATCCACTTCTGCTCTCATCTTAGGCTAGTAATAAAAGTGACTCAGCTGCTCATAAGTCTTATCAGTACCAAATTTTCCAGCAAGTCCACCACTATGCTTTTCTTTGATCAAATTTTCCCTCATGGAACATTTTGGTACACACAGTTGGCTTCTTCTAAATAACAAGTCCTCCTGTAGGAAATAATCCAGCCACTGGCTTCTATCTATTAAAACAAGGTCACTACATTCCTCAAATGCTTCTTTAAAATCTGGATCTATTTTATACAATTCTTTCAGAAAATCAAATCCTACAACTTCAAAGTTAGTTTCTTGAACAAGCATGTGCCTCCTACTCAAAGCATCAGCTACCTTATTGGCTTGGCCACTTATATGTTTCAAAACAAAATTAAAACCTTGGAGATACTCAACCCATTTATCATGCTTATGTTTCAACTTGGGCTACTGTACAATATACTGCAAAGCATTATTGTCAGAATATAATACAAATTCCCTGGACATCAAGTAATGTCTCCACTTCTTCAGTGCCTGAACAATTGCATAGAATTCCTTCTCATAAGAGGAATACTTCTTTCTGGTGTCATTAAGCTTTTCACTGAAATATGCCACAGGCCTATCATCCTGACTCAACACAGCTCCAATGGCCTCTCCACTGGCATCACACTTTACTTGAAATGGTTTAGTAAAATCAGGCAGAATCAAAACAGGCTTCTTAGTTATCTTTTGCTTCAAAATTTTAAAATTTATTTCTGCATCAGCAGTCCATTTAAATGGTTGTTTGCTCTTTTTTATTGTCTCAATTATGGGTGCATTGATCTTACTGAAGTTTCTTATAAACTTTCTGTAAAAACTAGCAAGTCCATGGAAACTTCTTACCTCAAAAACATTCCTGGGTGAAGGCCACTCCACAATTGCTTTAACCTTTTCTGGGTCCATCTTCAATCCTTCTGCAGAAACAACAAACCCAAAATACACCAACTCTTCCTTCATGAATGAGCATTTATTCAAATTTATCAGTAGTTTCTCTTGGTGCAGCTTCTTCAAGACATGATTAAGATGCCTTAAATGCTTTTCTTTAGTTCTGTTGAAAACTAATATATCATCCAGGTACACTATCACAAATTTACCAATGAACTCTTTTAATACCTCATTCATAAGTCTCATAAAAGTGCTAGGTGCATTTGACAACCCAAAAGGCATTACCATCCATTCATACAGCCCTTCATTTGTTTTAAAGGCAGTTTTCCACTCATCACCCTCTCTTATTCTAATATGATGGTATCCACTTTTTAAATCTATCTTTGAGAAATATTTAGCACCACTCAAACAGTCCATTAAGTCCTCAACTCTGGGCAAAGGGAATCTGTACCTGAATGTGATCTTATTGATTTCTCTGGAATCAGTACACATCCTCCAGCCTCCATCTTTCTTTGGGCTCAATACTGTTGGTACTGCACATGGACTCAAACTTTCTCTAATCAGCCCCTTGTCCACCAATTCCTGTACTTGTCTCCTGATTTCCTCATTTTCCTTGGGAGTCATTCTGTAGGCTGCCTTGTTTGGCAGATTTGAACTAGGGATAAAATCTATCTGATGACTGATCTTTCTCACAGGTGGCAGCTCATCAGGTAAATCATCCACAACAATGTCACAGTAATCATCTAGCATTTCTTGGATTTCTACTGGTAAATCAGAAATATTTGTAGAAGTAAGAACTACTTTAGGTTTGCAAACTAAAGCAAAGCTTACCTCTTCTTCTTCTATCTGTTGCAAATATTCCTTCCCGCTCAGCAACAAGGTCTTTGGATCAATCACTCTGCTGGATGGCTCTCCTTCTATCATGGGTATCAATGTATGGTGTACCCCATCTTTGAAGAACTTGTAAGTGTTCTTCTTGCCATCATGCACTGCTGCTCTGTAAAACTACCAAGGTCTACCCAGCATTATATGACACACATCCATGGGCATTACATCACATAGGACCTTATATTTATATTTTCCCATTTGCAGCTTTATCTCACACTATTCTTTTACAACCAGTTGGTGCCCTTTATGCAGCCAGGACACCCTGTAGGGAGTTGGAGGCTCCCTTGTCTTCAACTTCATCTTTTCTATTACCTCAGTGGAAACCAGATTGTCCATGCTGCCACTATCATTGACTAGCTGGCAGCATTTCCCTTGGACTTTGCATATGCTCCTAAACAAAGTCTTCCTTTGTGCAGGCTTAGTGATCTCTTTGGCTTGCTTCAACAGGACCTTATTTACCACCAAGGATTATCCCCTCTCTGGAAGAATTTCTTCTTCAATCTCTGCCTCTTCTCCAGCCTGGGCAACAACAGTATTTCTTGGACTAGCACCCACATTCTCTGGACACTCATAGTGCTTATGTCCCACTTGCTGACATCTATAGCACCTTAATTCTCTACCTCTACCTCTATCTCTACCTCCTCTTCCTTTTACTCTATAAGAACCCCTTCTGCCCCTTGCATCATCCTCTGTAGATGCATTCTGAGGTGAGCTACTGTTAGCTCCATCCCTGGGTGTAGTAGGCTTTCCTCTACCACCCTGACTTCCCTTCCCACGGAAAGTACCTCTCTTCTTGGCAGACTGTTTCCTCAGGAGTTTCTCCTCTGCTTTCAAGGCCATCTGATAGGCCTCTTCCAATATCTTAGGAGACAAGAGACCAATCTCATCTTGGATCTCCAGCTTGAGCCATTCACATATCTGGCAGTTTTCTCTGGTGTATCTTGAAATTGCCCAGCCCTTATGCTTACTCTGTAGAATTCCTCTGTGTATTCTTTTACTGTCAGCAATCTCTGTCTCAAGTTCTGCATTTTCTTATACAATGTCAGCTGGTAATCACTAGGCAAGAATTTACCTTTTAATTTAGCCATCATTCTGGTCCAGTTTTTAATAGGTTGCTTGCCAACTCTCCTCCTTTCTTCTTGCACTCCATCCCACCAAAGTGCAGCATGTCCTTTCAGCTTTGTCACTGCAAACTTGACATTCTTATCCTCGCTTATTTCTTCATAATCGAAGCATTTATTCATTTCATTTATCCAATCCACCAGCTTGTCTCGATTCAGTCCCCCTGCATAACTCGACACTTCAATTCTGGGCTTAACTCTCGCACCTGTAATGCCTCTAAGGAGCCTCATGTCGAGGAAAAATCAACATTTTCTTCGGGCCTTCTTCTGCTTCGTGTTCACCGATGTCTTCCCGATCTTTGGGTCAGTTTTCGTCCATAACTCATTCCGCCTCGACCCTCTCGCAACATCCTACCACCTCCTCGTTGCTGGCAACGGCCTCCTTCGCCAAAGACTCTACTTCAACTCGGATCGGCCATGTTAGCCCTTCTCGCAAAAAACAACCTTTAAAACAATGGCTCCGATACTCAAATGACACAACAAACCGAATTTGACCCCATGAGAGTCAGGGTCAACCGTGTGGACGTGCCTCTCGCAAGATCCGTTTATTTTATTTATAAATTTCAAAGAAATTGACAAATAAACATACTCACAACTTTCGAATGTTATATTATATTTCTCGGTTTATATATATATATATATATATATATATATATATATATATATATATAAATATATATATATATATATATATATATATACCTCCGAACCTTCATAACCAAATTTAACCCATCGCACTTTATTTTAATACCCCACGCTTTTTTTAAACAAATGATTTATAATAACCCTTGGCTCCGGCCCACCTCTACGTCCAATCACCCAATCAAACGCTTGTATCGTACCTGGCTATCCTCCGCGCACCTTGATTAAACTCCGGGCAAGTCCAATGTGCGATCACCGTCCGATGGCCCTCTCCTAAATCAACGGCTCGTACGCATATCGCTCGTCCTCCTGGTACGAATGTTAACACGCGATGGCGCGCTCTGAACGGTGGTTTTCCGTGGGTCCACCTCACCACGCGTAAACAGGTTGATGGAATCACTCGCGTTCAGGAAATACCGCCTATTCACCCAAAAGCAGTGCGATGTGGGAAATCCGCCTAGAAAAACCACTCGCGGTTTTTGTGCAGTGGTTAACTATGGTTCACTCCAGTTGCACTATCCTTCTCATTCATTAACTCATGTCTAGACCACAGTTCCGGTTTCGAAGCAACAACTCTATATCTTTACAAAGTGGGAAATCTTCCAATTTAAACAGTGTTACGACCACAATTCCTCTACACAGACCTCGCCCGCGGGTAGTATTGACTTAACAGGGTTTATTCGAATAAATTAAGGGACACAACAGACAGAGATACGTGGAATTCATACAGGAGTTCAATTATACATGCACAGAGCTCATCACTTCGCAATTAAACAATATCTTCACAATTAAGGATTTGAAACGACTCTATGGCAAATGCGCACTGAAATTATTTAATTGGAAGCAATCGACCACGCACAGAGTTTTATTGCAAAAATATTTGCTCTTCCTCCTTTTTTTCAATACATCTGAGGGATTACATTTATATACACAAACATATGACTCTTCAGTTCCTCTGAGAGGACCGTTCTAGAAATCAAAGGTCTAATTACAATTCATTCAAATAATTGAAATATGACAGATGGCTAACTATTCAACTTCCACTAACTCTAACTGGTCTAAATAATACAGTCAGCTGAGGTATTGACACCTAGCTGTTACAACTCAAATGTCTTCAGACCCTCCTAGCCACAACATGTGGACAAAACTCCTACATTTCTGGCTAGTGTCTAATGCCCCTGCATCACCTTCCATCAGGCCTTCTTAAACAAATGGGAAGTAAAGAAGAACCCTCTCCAAGTCCTTTCTGATTACAAGAACCTCCATAGAAACACCGGGGAAAGTGTACAAGCTTATTGTACCAGATTTAACAGTGTATATAATGCACTTTCCCCAGATCTAAAACCTCCACAAGGCTCAGCTTTAAACAAGTTTCCTGAAGGGTTTGACCCTGAGATGGCCTATCAGCTGAGAGAGAGAGATCCTGCAACACTTGAAGAGATGAAAAAATGTACTCTTTCTGTGGAAGTCAACTTGATGGAGAAGAGAGCAAGAATGAACAATGAAAAGAGAGTGTCCTTTAGAGAGGAATCTACACCCTCTACTTCCAACTCAAAGATGGAGAGAATGATGGAAGAGATGATAAAGAAAATGAGCATCCTTGAGAGAGCACAAGCCAATCAAAACCAAACTGCTCCTCAAAACATAAACCAGAACCAGAATCGGAATTTTAGAAGGACCCAACCTCCAAACAGACCTAGGGAAGATGATCAACAGATCACTCCTCCCTTTCATCAAAACTATGTAAGTGAGGTTGAGGAAACAGATGAGATAACAGAGGAAGGTGATATCAACATGTTGGGGGTAGATAATGATGAATTTGAAGTCCATTATGATAGAAAACAAGGTCTTTGTACACCTTATGATGACAAAAGAGATGATGATGAAAGTTATTATCAAGACATGGAAAATGTCATCATAGAGTCTCAAAGAGAATATGACCTTAGAAGAAAAACCAGTCAACAAACTCCCAACACCAAAACCTCTGAAATATCTTCACAAAATAGCATTGCAACCAAACCTAAAGTTGTCAAACAGAAGGAAAAAACAGTAGCTGTGAATTCTGATAAAGGTAGAGAGAAAGGCACTCAAAACAATGAAAAACAGAGTGCGGACATGAGTAGTGCTAACACTTCAGCTAGTACTCCTGTTAAAACCATTTTGTCAAATGTAAATAGAACAAATTAGCAAGCTGATGTTGCCGATAGACTGGCAGCTAGTAAGGCTGAGACAAGTTCTTCAAAGAACCAAATTCCTTTCAGCCTAGAGTAGGAAATTTCAAAGATCAAAATCTTTGTTCCCCTGACTGAGTTAGCTGCCCAGAATGTATATAGGACCCAAATTTTGAAGGCTTTAAATATTTAGGATAATAATGACACAGTCAATCTTAATGATGACCAGCCAGAGCTCATTTTTGGTCCTAATATTGAAGGTAGATATCAAGAGGGACCTGTTCCTCCCTTTTATATAAGTTTAAATGTTCATGACAAGATTTTATGTAACGCTATGCATGATTCAGGTGCCTCTCATAATTTAAAGCCCAAAGATGTCATGGAGAGCCTAGGCCTTGAAATCACCAGACCTTACAAAGACCTTTACTCCTTTGACTCAAGCAGAGTAAAATGTTTAGGATTAATCAAAGACCTCTGCGTCAACTTAGCCCAGATTCCAGCCAAATGCTTAGTAATGGATATTGTTGTGGCTGATGTGCCCCCAACATATGGAATTTTACTATCAAGATCTTGGGGGGCTAAGTTACAAGGGACTATGCAAATGGACATGGCCTATGTGACTATCCATGTTTTCAATAAGACTAGAAGACTTTACAGGGAGTCTCATATGCAATACACAGTTACAAGTCAGGACAGACCATAGAAATCTCCCCTTTATTCTGTAAATACAGGCCTGGATTCATTTATCCTTTTCAATGATGAAACTTTCAGTGAACAAGTGACCTTGTCTAATTTAATGACAGATAGAGAGGAGGAAGAAGATAATGTAGGAGTGTCAAAATAGTTTGTTGAACCTGTGAATTCTAGCAAAAAAAACACATGTCTTGAGCTACAAATCATGTGCCCTTTGCTTTTAAACATTGAGAGTCAAGAAAGCAGTCCTCAACCCAATAAAAAATATGAGGAGTTAAAACAAGTTCAACAGTGTGCTGACCTCCAAGAACAATTCGATAGCACACTTATTGAAGAGCATAGTAACCCAAATGATAAACTCGAGACTAATCCTCTATGGAGTATGCACTTCGATGGGTCTTGCACTAAGACCAACGCTGGTGCAGGGGTCTGGATATGAAACACTGAGAATAACCACACAGAAATCCTTTCCTGTTGATTAAGCTTCTAGTGTTCCAATAACATAGCGGATTATGAATCCCTACTTCTAGGCTTGCATTTGTTGAAAAAGCTAGGAGCCAAGAGAATCAATGTCTATGGGGATTCAGAGTTAGTCATTAGGCAAGTCAATGGGGAGTATAACGCAAATCACCCAAGACTTAGGGCCTATCGAAACGATGTCATGGACCTTTTAAAAACTTTTGAGGAATACCAGATAATTTTTGTCCCAAGGAAAAGAAATATTTCCGCCCACAATTTAGCCTTTGCAGCCAGAACATGCTTAATGCCATATGAAACCAAAGACTGCACAACTCAAATAAAATTCAGACCAGCCGTACCTGATAACGAAAAATATTGGCAAGTGTTCGACAGGGACAAACAAATAGAACACTTCATGCAATTCAAAAATGAATTTGAACTACACAGTTCGGACTCAGATTATGATACAGACTGCAGTGAAGAAAATTTTCTTGGTGAAGAAGAACCGTCTCCTAAATTTGTTAATATTAATCTACTATCAAGCAAACTTCAAAAAAAAACACAACTGACTGCAGAAATAAAAACAGAAGAGTTAGAAACCCTGTAGTCCAAAGATGAAATTTTGCCTAAGGGTCTGGCACCTTTAGAAGAGTTGTTTGATTTTAACGATGTGGCCAGAAAGCCAAAACTGGAACCTATAGAGACTGAAGTGGAAGAATGCAATATAGGCAGTGAACTTAAACCGAAAATGATTAAACTGTCTAAAACTTTACCAACTCACATTAAATTCAAATACATAGAGCTGTTTAAAGTTTTTTCTGATGTTTTTGCGTGGAGTTACGAATATCTAAAATACTATGACACTAAAATAATACAGCACAAAATTCCTCTCAAAGAAAACCAAAAACCATTCAAACAGAAACTACGCAGAATAAACCCTGTTCAACTACTTCTGGTTGAGAAGGAAATCAGGAAAATGTATGAAGCTGGTATTATTGTCCCTATTAGATATTCTGAATGGGTGTCTAATCTGGTGTTGGTTAGGAAGAAAACTAGAGAGATCAGGCTTTGTATAGACTTTAGAGACTTAAACAAAGCTTCATTAAAAGACAACTACCCTTTACTTAAGATGGATCATATTTTACAAAGAGTGGTAGGGTCTAGAAGAATGTCTTTGCTTGGTGGCTACTCAGGGTACATTGAGATCTAAGTTCACCCTGCTGATTAGTTAAAGACAACCTTTACTACACCATGGGGCACTTTCATGTATGTGAAAATGCCCTTTGGTCTAATGAATGCTGGATCAACTTTTGAAAGAGCCATGGACATAGATTTCTCGGAAGAGCTAGGCTTCTTCATCATTATATACCTTGATGATGTCAATGTGTTTTCAAAAACAGATAAAGAGCACTTAGCACATTTAAGAAGAGTTTTCGAGAAATGCGGAAAGTTTGGGATATCTTTAAACCCTAAGAAAACACTTTTCGGGCTCCAAGAAGGTAAAATTCTTGGGCATATTATTTCAGAAGAGGGTATTAAGATAGATCCAAAGAGGATTGAATCCATATTGCAAATTTCTCATCCTCGAAACATCAAAGAGTTGCAATCTTTCATTGGAAAGATTAACATTTTGAGAAGGTTCATCCCCAACTTGGCTGATCTTCTTAGAAATATCACAAACATGTTGAAGGAGCAAGGGGTAAAATGGACCTTGGAAGCAAAGAAGTCCTTTGAGCTGGTAAAACAAGCGTTAACCAAAACACCGATTCTAATAAGTCCTGATTTTTCAAAAGATTTTTATATTTTTTCGTTTGCATCAGAACATACCATAGCTGCTGTCCTTTTACAGAAAAATCCATAAGGACAAGAGCAGCCTATTGCATTATTTAGCAAGGCATTGAGGGATGCCCCTCTAAAGTATAACATCATGGAGAAGCAAGCTTTTGCTTTGGTTAAAGCTTTGAAAGACTTCAGAGTATACATCTTGCACTCACACATCATTGCCTTTGTCCCAAATTCAGTTGTGAAATACATTCTAACGTAGGACCCAGATGGTAAGAGAGGTAAGTGGATTTTTGTTATCCTTGAATATGATTTAGAGATAAAACCCACTAAGCTGATCAAAGGCCAAGGTCTAGCTAGATTAATAGCTGAATCAAATTTTGAAGTTCTTGATATAAATATGATTGATGCTTTGGATGACCAAAAAGGATTCTCGTTTCCCATTGTTGAATACCATTTTATGAATTCCTCTTGGTATGCTGATATTATTTGTGTTTTGCTTAATTTAAATACACCTCCTGGTTTGACAAAAATAAAGGCAAGGTTCCTAAAGTTAAAAGCTGTGAACTATTGCATTATAGATAGATGTCTTTATTGGAAAAATGCAAGTGGTGTATTGCTTAAATGTTTGCCTGAGTATGATGCGGAGAAGGTTAAGCACGAGTTCCATGAAGGAGAGTGTGGAGGTCATTTGTACTGGAAGACAACAGCCAACAAAATTTTGAGGGCTGGTTTCTATTGGCCTACTCTCTTTCCTGATATACACAAGATGATAATTGCCTGTCATAAATGTCAACTTTTTGAAGGAAAAAGAAAACTGCTACCCCTGCCTCTGCATCCAATCACTGTTGAAGCCCCTTTTCAATAGTGGGGACTTGACTTCATAGGAGAAATCCATCCACCATCTTCTGCTCAGCATAGATGGATTCTCATTGCCACAGACTATTTCACTAGGTGGATAGAAGCCATACCTTGTAGGCAGGCCAATGATTCGGTTATTATAAAGTTCATGGAGACTAATATTCTCTCCAGATTTGGTTGTCCTACCAAGATCATCATTGATAATGCAGCAGCATTTGGATCAAAGAAGATGGTTGAATTCTGTCATAGATATCAGATAACATTGGGGCATTCCACGGCCTATTACCCTCAAGGTAATGGACTTGCAGAATCCTCAAACAAGATTTTAGTGAACATAATCAAGAAACTGTTGGAGAAGAATAAAAATTCTTGGCACACAACACTAGTTCATGCACTTTGGGCTGACAGGTTGACTTTGAAGAAATCTATTGGTATGTCACCTTTCCAGCTTGTGTATGGTACTGATGCAATTTTTCCAACCAGCCTTGGTGTACCAGTCATGAATTTGATTCAAGAGTTGCAAACTGAAGATAATGACATGATCATAAGAATAAATCGGACCATTCATCTTCAACAAACCAAAGAGGAGGTTTATAACAAAGCATTGCAGAAACAGGACATCATTAAAAATATTTTTGACAGAAGAACCAAAGCCAGCAATTTCAATATTGGGGACAAAGTTTTGAAGTGGGACTCAAGGAGGGAAGACAAGGGAAAGCACAGAAAATTTGACAACTTATGGCTTGGCCCTTACTCTATCCATTCAGCTGCTGGTAACAATGCATTTTTCTTACAAGAGTTGAATGGAGCATAATTGTTTGGGGGTCCTGTCAATGGTAGTATGCTTAAAAATTACTTCTCTTGATCCATGTTATGTTCTGAAACCCTTCTTATCTTTTTCTCATTGTAAATACTTCACCCATCATTGCATTCAAAGTTATAAAGATAAAAAATACAAAAACAAAGAAAGAAATAAAAGAGGGCAGATTGTGAAAACAAGAAAGGTACAGCCCCATACCAAAAAAGAGAAACAAATCTGAAAGTGTGCAAGCTCAAATGCCACTCCTGACAAACACACTTCTAGTTAGTCAAACTGCCTAATCTTGACTAATTATTTTTAAATTTTCTACTGATAGGATAGTGAATTCGATTTGCCAAACTGTTTAATCTTGGCTTATTAGTAGGTAGATTAGGCTAGAAATTAAAGGTTCAAACATGCTCAAAATCTGAACCTTAGTTTTCAAAAGAGAGATGACTCAAATTTGTTTATTTTATGAGTCAAAAATAGAGGTAATCTAGTTCTAATCAGCTCAAAATCTGGACCAGTTGATAAAAGAAAAACAGCTCAAGCAAGAGTCAAAACAGAGCTGAAGAAAATATGAAGGAATTGCTTTGAATTTTCAGATTTTATGCCTTCCATTTTGTTTTAATTTTCTGCAAAATAAGATCTATGTGCAGCTTGTTTTTTATGCTATAGATCAGCAACAAGTTAGACTGTTCAATCCTGACTTGTATGCTTTTAAATTTCTGTTGTATAATTTAGTGAATAAAATCTGTTGGACAATTTAATCCCAACAAATAGTAGATTAGGTAGAGAATCATATGGACTCAACTGTTTAATCTGAGTCCATGGAGAAATAAGGGGTAGAAATAGATTATATTTCCTTCTTTCAAAAGAATAAAATGTTATGAATAGATTTTG
>CM076575.1:2097212802-2097417195 GCA_034641835.2 Pinus albicaulis | reverse complement strand
TCGACTAGAGAGAGAAATCTTAGATCTGAAGTGCTGAGGACTTCCAAGAACCCATCCCACTGAGGGGAATTGGATACTCCTTCTAGTTTTCCTCACAGGTGCCCCATTAATACAAAAATTCTTTCAAAAATTTTTCTTGTCTTGTCTATTGGTATATGGATCAAACCCTTGTTTTTACTTCTTAATGTCTTTCCATGCATAGATCTGGTATTTTGCAGCTCTTTTCTTGTCTAACTAACCGCAGATCTGAAGATATTGGCAGCCACTTTTGTTGTTAGGGCTATTAGTTATGCATAGCTAAAGTGGTCCTTTTTCGTACACTTCGACAAAGGATTAATACTAACACTAGGATTTGAAGTAGGTTTGTGGTTACCTCTAGTATTCTTAGACTAAAAACTTAAATCCCACAACTTAAGAAATTACTAGAGTGATAGCATACTAGCGACCATACTGGGGAAGACTAACCTTTTCTTCATAAATATTTTACAGGTTCAGATCTGATCTATGATGGTGGACAGTGATCAGACATACAAAGGTTAAAATCATCCACCTGTCAACTCCACATCAATTTCACAATCAAGACTCCAATGGAGGAATGATGCAATGTTCCCAAATTTTAGCCTCAAAGCTAAATGGAACATTAGAGTTAGCAGCATCTCTAACCGGTGAATAAATGGGTAGAAAAGCCCATAAGTCTCCTAAGGAGGAATAAAAACACTCCAATTGTGAAAGAAGACACTCTTTATAGCTTAATAAAACACCTCCATGTGTGAACAGGGATAATATCAAGTTGGTTCAGTCCACTTTGACTAAGTCAACATCGCAGTTGTGGAGGAGCGGGAATCAAAGAAGGAATAACGCAGTTTTGGAGGGAGATGAATCTTTGATGGAGATGACCTAATTGAGTGAGGCCAAGGGCAAGAAAACTCATAATTTATTTAAGGAAGAGTATGTCAGCATTATTCTTCATGTTTTAGATTATTATTTTTTCTTCTCAGAATTTTTTCTTCCTCTTGCTATTTAGCAGGGTTGCTGTGTTGTTTAGCATCAGGTGTTCCTGAGAGGGAATCCCAACTCTTTCCTTGAAGAGCCTCTTGGAAGAGTTTGCATTCATTTTCCACATTAGGTTTTATGCCAAGCTTCAGCCTACTTCATTAGCGCAGTTTCTGCAGGATATTGTGCAGTGTTGCAGGGTGCAGCAGTGGAAGGGATTGGAATTCCTCTTTCTGAGCTAGTTTCTCATTGGAGGAAGGTTTCCTTCAATTAAGAGATCTGTTTGGAGAGACCTAGAGCTCATTTCATATCTATGGCATTAGTTCACACATTTCCCTAACATTCCCAACAATTTTCCAGCTAGGGAATGCGTTATTTTTGGAGGCAACTTCAGTGGATGGTCTAGTGGCTCCGTTGTAGTGTTTTCTTGTGATTGAGAGGTTTATCTTTTCATGGGAGGAAGCCCTTGAGGGATCTACATCAGATCAGAAATATTTCAGCCTTCTACACTCTCATGCTTCAGTGTTTCAATTGTAATTCAGTAATTTTCTGAAGATCACATTTGTATGTAGAGTGTTTGACAAGAAACCCTTCTCGGGTTTTCTTGTAATTGTAATAAGGAGACTAGATCTCAGTTTATGAGCTTTATTATATAATATATGAGTAGATCTATTTGTTTCCTTAATTTATGAGTTAAAAACCTCATAATACTGCGCAGTCTCTTTTATGCATTATTTTTGAGTAGCAGTGTCTGTGGTTTTTAGTCATTCTCAGCTACACTAGTGTGGGAGGTCTGTTTACCTCACCTAGTTTCATTTATTTCTGATCTCCTCTTGGATTTAGTTGCTAGATGGATGTATATAATGGATCCAAGTGATGAATTTAATTTCTATGGATTATATTTCTGGAAATGCATTTTTTTGTGAATGCATTGCTGAGTAGTCCATTTTTGGAATATTTTAAGATATTCCCAATACTGCTTATTTTCCCTATTTTGGGTTATTACAGTGGTATCAGAGCTTCAATCTTGGCTCAGCCTATGGATCTTAGTCCATCACACTTTCAGGAGAGATGGATAGAAAATAGAAGGCTTCAGTATATGAAGGGAGAAAGGAAGGTAAGCTTACAAATCTTCTTCCAAAATCCATGCAGAGCTTTCAAGGAGAGCTGAAGAAAATGAGAATGGAGATGGGATCTCCAAAGGAAGTTGGATCTAGAGCTGAATCTAGATTTTCACATGGTGAGTGTGAGCATGCATCTACACACCATGATGCACAGTGCAATCAAGTGACCAGATCTATCTTGAGATGGATGAAAGGAGGGAGAATGCCTAAGAGGAGAACTCTTAGTGATTTTTTGCAGGAGTATGAATCTCAAATTGAGAGGTTTAGAGATCATACTGATTTCCAGGGGTTTTGCAAGATCCAAGTGGAGAATAGAAAGCAACGGGATGCATATATATTTCTTCTATCTACTTTTGAAGGCTCACCTACATGTTCAGCTGGAGCATGGGTGAAGGAGCTAGACTCCTATTTTCAGCAGCACCATATTTCTGAAGATGAAGCCATCAGAGTTGCAGTGCTACATTTCAGAGGTAAGGCCCATGCATGGTGGATTTTTGAATCTTTTTCTTTAAAAAATGCAAACACTTCCTCTTATGTAAGATTCATTGAAACATTGGTGGGAAGGTTTGGTGAAAAACTTCCTAAGACACATGAGCAAGGAAAAATTGAGAGAACAAAACCGTTGCATGTGATGGAGGAAACTCCACTTCATAAAAACATGGGAGAAGCTGACATCTTGCATTACATATTGTTGGAGGAAATACCTCTGGTTCATATTCCTAAACAAGAGGGCATGGGGATCAATTTTTCACAAGGGGATCCAATTGTTGTGATATTTCCTATACACATTGATGAAGAAGAGGGCAACAACGTTGTCACATCTAGAGCACATCCAATACCTCATGCAGAGGGAGGAGGAGCACATGCTCCAACAAGAGGGATTCTTGTATCCTTGCAATGAGTTTTCCAGGATCTCATACATGGAGGTCCAAGCACAATCAGTGAGCAACGTGATTGTGCAACATTGCAGCTGGAAGGAGGAGGTAGGAAGGAAGAGCAACATAATTTGATGAGAGGCACACACCCTTCTCTATTTCAGAGAGCTAATGAAAAGAGGAGGAAAACTGTACTGCACTGTGAAGGCAAGGGAAAGGTTGCCCAACCATATGTACAATCCACTCTTGACATTTATGTCTCACTACATGGGGGCATTCCACCTGGAAGGCCACCAGATCTAGCATTGATGAAAGACATATTGTCTTTGGATTCACCACTCTTGGATTTTGGAGAGGTGGAGGTTTTGGAGGAGAAACTTGGCATAGGGGATGTCAGAGTAGTAGGCAGCAACATGAGGATATCTTCACATGCCGGATCACCAGCGCTGTCTCTTAGGAGGATTGATCCCTATTGGAAATCTCAACTCTTGGTAGAGTACTCCAAGGATCTTGGTGCTTGCATGATTATTGATGACCCTGATGGAGATGATAGATACATGGTGGAGGATATGGTCATCTATTCTCATGGCAGAGTCTTCTTGACTAGAGCTTCTAAGCTCAAGGAGGAGCTGCTACATGCAGCACATGAGGACTTCTTTTCTAGGCACTTTGATGCATATCTTTCCTTAGCAGAGGAGTTTTATTGGGAGGGCATCCAGTACGATATATTTTAGCATATGGAGAGATGCATAGCCCAGATGGTGATAGAAAGGATGTCACAGCCACCTTCCTACTGATTGGGAGTGAGGGAGCATTTTCAGTTGAGCCATTTCAGCTCAAGGACCAAAGTACATGGTAGAGGAGGTATAAATTTGCATTATGATTTGCCTTTCTTTACTTTATATGAGTAGAATGTTGTATTAAGGAGGATCATCCCTTATTATAATTTATGTTATGATTTACTTGAGGCTAATTGCAGCATTGAGGTTGGCTATCTTGTTGGTGGTTTGTGGGGGAAGCCACAAAATTCTTGGTGTGCACCATTGACACCAAATTGCATATTCATGATTCCATCTTATGAGATGACTGTGGTAGCAAACAAGTGGCTAGGAAAGCAAATTTTTTTTTTTTTTTTGATGCAGGCAAAGAATGCACTGTGTTGGTTCCATTGGTGGAACTATGAACCACTCTCCAGTTGTCATATGGCAGCTTGCTTTTATTGCACTTTGCTTCCATTTATTGCTGGTATTTTTATATTTATGGGAGGCATTGTTTGGAGAGTGTTGGAGGTAGTAGAGATGCCCATTGGGAGCATGATTCTCCCCACTTTACATGTTGTAAATTGCAGAAGGAAACATAGGCAAACCATGATTGCCCCATCACACTTTTTCCCTTCTTATGGGAGGAACCACTTGAAGAACTTGAGGAGGCACTTCATGGCTGATTTGTTTGATGGGGGAACTTGGGCCATTTTTGGAGGCCATGTTATTTCAGCCCAAGGACAGAGTCATCCCCATGTTTACCATAAATGGAGGGAGAAACCATTTGGATGGCAGAATCCAATCTCTCCATGCAGCCCCAACACATTGTATAAAACCAGGGTTGATGATTCTTTTGATGAGCTACCTAGGATGGCTCATTTCATTTGAATGATAGCATGGGTGAGGGAGGCACTCATTCACCATGTTGGTCATCACTCCTACTTTGTGGAGGCCATGGAACAGCAAGAAGGTTTCCATTCACACTTTCCACCTTTGATTGTTGTATACCATTTGGGTTTGGGCACTTGGGAGGAAACATTGGATGGCAGTTTTATTGCAGGTTATCTTGATGCAGTGGTGGAGGCCATTGATGGGAGGCCACAAGAGGAGGAGGGGAGAATTTTTGATCTCCCTATACATTTTCTTGAGGACAAGAAAATATTTTGGAGGGGAGGACTGTAATGTTCCCAAATTTTAGCCTCAAAGCTAAATGGAACATTAGAGTTAGCAGCATCTCTAACCGGTGAATAAATGGGTAGAAAAGCCCATGAGTCTCCTAAGGAGGAATTAAAACACTCCAAGTGTGAAAGGAGACACTCTTTACAGCTTAATAAAACACCTCCATGTGTGAACAGGGATAATATCAAGTTGGTTCAGTCCACTTTGACTAAGTCAACAACACAGTTGTGGAGAAGCAGGAATCAAAGAAGGAATAACAAAGTTTTGGAGGTAGATGAATCTTTGATGGAGATGACCTAATTGAGTGGGGCCAAGGGTAAGAAAACTTATAATTTATTTAAGGAAGAGGATGGAAACATTATTCTTCATGTTTTAGATTATTATTTTTTCTACTCAAACTTTTTGCTTCCTCTTGCTGTTTAGCAGGGCTGCTGTGTTGTTTAGAACCGTGTGTTCTCAAGCAGGAATCCCACCTCTTTCCTTGAGGAGCCTCTTGGAAGAGTTTGAATTCATTTTCCACATCAGGTTTTAGTCCAAGCTTCAGCCTACTTCATCAGCGCATTTTCTGCAGGATATTGTGCAGTGTTGCAGGGTGCAGCAGTGGAAGGGATTGGAATCCCTCTTTTTGAGCTAGTTTCTCATTAGAGGAAGGTTTCCTTCATTTGAGAGATCTGTTTGGAGAGACATAGAGCTCATTTAAGATTTTTGGCATCATGTCACACATTTCCCTAACATTCCCAACGCTATTCCAGCTAGGGAATGCGTTATTTTTGGAGGCAGCTTCAGTGGATGGTCTAGTGGCTCCGTTGCAGTGTTTTCTTGTGATTGAGGGGTTTATCCTTTCATGGGAGGAAGCCCTTGAGGGATCTACATCAGATAAAACATATTTCAACCTTCTACACTCTCATGCTTCAGTGTTGCAGTGGTGATTCAGTAATTTTCTGAAGATCACATTTGTATGTAGAGTGTTTGACAAGAAACCCTTCCCGGTTTTCTTGTAATTGTAATAAGAAGACAAGATCTCAGTTTATGAGCTTGATTATCTAATATATGAGAAGATATATTTGTTTCCTTAATTTCTAAGTTAAAACCCTCATAATACTGCGCAATCTCTTTTATGCATTATTTCTGAGTAGTAGTGTCTGGGGTTTTTAGTCATTTTTAGCTACACTAGTGTGGGAGGTCTGTTTACCTCACCTAGTTTCATTTCTTTCTGATCTCCTCTTGGATTTAGTTTCTAGATGGATGTATCTAATGGATCCAAGTAATTAATTTCATTTCTATGGCTCATATTTCTGGAAATTTGTTTTTTCTGTGAATGCATTGCTGAGCAGTCCATTTTTGGAATATTTTAAGATATTCCCAATACTGCTTATTTTCCCTATTTTGGGATATTAAAAATGAACCTGAAAGAACAATATGGAAAGATCAGGCTTTCAACTTGGATCTTAATCCAAGACATTATGTTCTTTCTCATTAAGAAAGTTTTTCAGTATATATTGTATTTTATATAAGGATCTAACTTGGTTGTATAGATACAGTGGCCTTTCTTTATGACTAATTTACAAGATGACCCAAGAATAAAACGCAGGTATGCTCCCATGAGCAGAGATCACATACCTGGATTTCCACACAAACTACCAAAGGTAAATTGGGATAAAAATCTGCCCATGTTTCAAAATGAGAATATTGATGATCCTTTGTTACATCTCGTTAAATTTCATATACACTCATGGAGATTAAAGGGTGATTGGCATGAGGATTTCCTCATGAAGATTTTCATGGCAACCTTAGAAGGACCGGCAAGGGAATGGTATGAAGCTCTCAACCCTGCTAGTTTATTTTCTTTAAAAGATTTTCACAAAGTATTTTATGAGCATTACAAAGAATATTTTTCATCTTTATCATTAGCTGAAAATTGTTGTGATCAAGCTGAAGATCTTATACATTACCTTAAAAATATTGATGAAGATTTTGGAAATAGGAATCCTGAATATTTATTAGAAGAATTCCATAACTTTCATTCTCAAGTTAAATGTCATAATAATCAAGAGGAGTTAAACAAAGATGAAATAGATCGGGAGATGAATCAAGATCCACAAAGCCCCTCTGTAGTAGCAAATGATGTTTCATATAATGTTTTGAATGAAATTAAAGAAAATATTCAACTTCCCGATCAATTTTTACATAAGAGAAAAATAATTGTTATTCAAATCTAAGAATTCAGAGATTCCCACCTTCCCCCCCCCCCCACCGAAGAAGAATTCAATTTGCTTCTAAACATGCAACCATCCTCAAAATGTTTACATAATGAAGAAATTGTTTCTACTTATTCTAATGTTGATGAATGTGCTAAAGTTTTTATCCATGAAGAGACAGAATAACAGGTTGATGCTTATGTTGTTCTACCTTCCCAAAAAGTCCATTGCTTGATAGTATTCCTATTGTGAAAAATGATGACTTTCAAATAGAATGCAACTAATCTAATCAAGATATATCAGGATTACTGGAAAAACAATCTATTGATCTAATATATATAGTTGATGACATTCCTTCTTCTGAAGATCTGCCTAAGTATGATCAGTTTGATGATAATTATGTTCTCCAAATTCAAGCCAACTTCACAGAGCAATCACTAGCTAGTTTGTGGGATGAGTTATTATAATTTCAGCTTGATAAATATTTTCTAATAGTTGTCTTTCTTTCTTTGAAATCAAGAAAATATTCTCCGCAACTTAAAATATATGTTCTTGAGATACTTTCTGAAAAATATGAAAATGAAATTAAACTTTTGCATTCTCAAATTCAGTCATATAATTTCCGAGATCCTAAATAATTCTTGGAAAATATTCCTTCTCCAAAGCAAGAGGAAATTGTACTACCTTTTGACTTGTAGTTTGAGGATGATTATTCTTTCAAGCACAAGACTGAAGAAATAGTTTTAAGGATTAATATTCAGAATACAACTGAGCAACTAGTCATTGAAGGCCTAGAAGCACAAATCGTACATCATGCTTTTGATGATCCTATATCAAATTATATGGATACTATTTTTAGCTCATGTCTGCAAACATGTTTTATCTATGAGGATCAAATATATCAGCAATTTCCATTACACATCATATCATTGATTATGAAGACACATGATCAAGCTATACTTCCAAGTTTGATGACAAGCAGTCAAGTTATCCATTCATTTCTATAGCTACTTGACTGGCTTTATTGGCATTTTTGTATTACCTGATTCAACAGAATTAAAATTAGATTAAAGTAGGTAGATGAATGAAAATAAGCTCAAAGCTCTGAGCATTTTTTTAAGTATTCAGTTTTCAGCTAGTTTTGAAATAATTCATTAAGATTTAAAGCCAAGGGGAAGGTCCTAAAGATATTTAAGATCTATCAGTTTGGTTTGAGAATTGCAGTATTTTCTTTTAGTTTCAGATCAGATTTCAATTTGCGGAAAAAGGACTAAATTCAGTTCAAGAGTTTCAGTCACAGATATTTTATAACAAAGCAAATGCATGTTTGGGATTGGCTCAAAGGATCAGGATACTAGTCGACAGTGTTCTTGACATCTCACACGGAGATGCCATCCCCATGTGAAGCCACTGTTAGGGTCCTATAAATATAGGATTCATAATTTTGAATTGACTCTTGATATTCTTGTAAAATATGTACATACCTTGCTTTCTGCAAGTTGTTTTCCCATATTTTGAAAAAAAAAAAAAATTAAAAATTTAAAAAAAAAATCAAAAAGAGGGTAAAAAGTCCTAAAATAAATATCAAAGAACTTAAAATAATATAGACCCCAAAATAAAAAGATGAAAATAAAACATGAAAGTGAGCAAGTCCAAATGCCACTACTTTTTACTTTTTTGCAAATGATTATGGCAAAGTGTCAATAAATGCCATAATCCATGATGAGTTAAAATTGTTTAAACTTGACTTGTCATGTTTTCAATTTCCATGTTTTAGATAGTGAATAAATATTTGTCAGACAGTTTAATCCTGACAAATCATTAGTTAGGTAGAAAATAATCAGGAGCTCAACAGTTTAATCTGAGCCCTCTGATGAAATAAGGTAGATTTAGATAGTTTATGTTTTCAAAAGAATAAATGTTTCAAGGTTGCAAGCTTAAATGCACCTGCCAAAAGGAAGATAAAATGTTAGAGTAATGTTGGTAGGTAGAAAGAAGTGGGAAAAAGAATGTAATATTCATCATTGGACCAAAAATCACTAATTTCCCATCCCCTGTAAGTATTTAGTGTTTTAGACTATCAGTCGAACAGGCTCAAAGCATTTCTCTTACTTCTGTTGGGACCGGACCCAAGGCTCGATGACTATTTAGTTGAAAATGTTAAATTATTATGTAAATCCCCATTTATCATTGTTTATCCCTCATTCATACATTTTAACTCATTTTCATAAGTAAAAACTCATTCTTACTAAATGAAACATAAAACCCCATCTAATTAACTTCCTTCATTCATAAACATACAAAAACCCTCAAAAATGATTTATCCTAAGTAAATGGTGAAATAATGAAAAAACAAGCTTTGCTTTACTTGTTCACTTTACTTAGTCATATTGTGTATTTTTGTGTATTTCATTCCCCTTTTCATATTAAAGTTTAACTTAGTTTATTAAATCCTTAAATAAAAGCTTATCCTATTTATCTAATTCCCTATATCTAAATACCCCCAAAAACCCACTAATACAAATATTTTGGACCAAAGTTATTATCCACATGTCAAAATAAAACCCAAATAAAGCGCCCTTTGGTCTAAAACTACTTTTAAAGAAATATCCCACCCCTTATGGTTATTAAACCATTCAACATGTTTAATACTATATAAATAAAATAAAAGTTGTGCCTAATATGTTTATTCGGGCATATCCTATTTATTTTGAAATAAAATACACCACCCTGCACATCAACGCTTAGCCTAAGTTTTTGAAGGATATTTAATCATTTCATAAGGTTCAAAAAACTTAAACCCATGACCATGCAAAAGTCCGCCCTTTTGCTATGCCTTTATAAATTCATCCCCGCGTAATTTTTAACCCAAGGGTCTATCTGAATAAAACTAAGGTTTGTTTTCCATAGAACTTAAGCCGTTACCTTTTCATTTCATCCCCACTATATAAAACCTCAAGCTTTACATAGATTAACCCATGGTATACTTAATCCGCCTTTTAACACCCGCATATATATTGACCCCAGTCCCACCATTCCTTTGACCGCACCTTTTAGATAAATCCTGAGCCTTTGCTCCCTTACTTCAGATCTGATGGCGCAATATCAATATCGTGCGGGAAAACTAATCGTCCACCCAAATACAAAATGGATGCGAAATGGGTTGTTTCGCCCATTCCGCCCCCCGCGACGTGTCAGTATTCTATTGGATCGCGTTCGTTTGCGTCAAAACCTCTTATCACCTTAAATGGACGCAATAACCACTGTTGGTTTCGCTGTTTAAATTGAAACCGCCGCCCGCCATAAATTAATCCTGCATTCAATGCAAGAAAACATGAATAGACCAAAGCATAAAACCTTCGTTAAAGGTTAATTATAATGTGTATTCATCTGTTCCAAACTCCGAAAGATCTCTCCCGACTGCGTTAAAGCCTATAATTTCCAATTATCCACAAAAACTCCAAATTGACCTGAAATTCCCCATTGAAGACCAGTAAAGCTATTTTCCACTCCAGTAAAGTCGTGAAAGACCTCAAAATCAACCGAGATCCTCTCAAAATCGTTTCAACTGCAAATACCTGCATCTTAAGGTATTTTCTGACAAATTTAAGCCTGCAAATTCAATTCTAAACCATTCAGTAATTAAACCAGGTCTGTAATTAAGAAATTTTATCGGACTATTTTGCCTAAAAACACCAAAAAGAGGCCAAACCCTGGCCAATTTTTCCAGGAAACCCTGTTTCTTATTGCAAACCTTTCTGAAGCCAAATTTCCAGTTTCCAAAGTTTAAAGATCAAATTCAAAGACCTAAAGGGTTAAAAATTTCTAAATATATCCTTAAAATCCCTTTTTCAATCAAAACCTACTCAGAAAACCCATGTTTTCTGTTTTAGGCCAGTTTTACATCCTCAGGTAAACGAAATTGAGAAAAAAGCCCAAAAGAAGCCATCCTTAGCCTAAATTGCTCAGTTTTCTCTCTGTTTAATATAAAAACTCCTGCAAACAGTCTAATCTTGCAAAGGTAGCCCAAAAATGCCTAAAAAATAGAGTTAAACCTCCACAGACATATCTCATTCCACAGGTCTTTCAAAAGCCTTCAATCACCTCCTTGCAGACCTCTATTTCATTAACAAATTGTTTGATTTTTGCAGGTTATTATCAGAATAAGAAATTGGGCCAATAGTTTCAATACTAGTTGACAAGATTGTTTGCTCCAAATTCTCAGATTTTGATTCAAAAGCTTCATTCAAAAAATAGTTTGTATACAAAGAAAGAATAAAATCAAGTCAGAGAGAGATCATAATCCACACTGACAGTGAAACAGAATAGTCAAAAAGCATCACAGTTAAAGTGTATCTGATAAAAGTTAGAGTGAAGGTTAAAACAAAGTTACAGAGCAGTCAAAGGTAAAACAGTAAAAGTAAAAAAAGGGCAGTAATGGTTAACAGAGATTAAAATAATTTCACCAACAACAATGAAGTTTATCCAAAGTGAAAGTAAAAACAGTTGAAAGAACAGAAAGGTTAAAAGATGAAAACATAACAAGAAGGAACATTTTTGCAGAAATTTCCTGTTTAAGTCATTGTGTTTCAGAAACTATTGTGACCGATGCAAGATGCATTTTTGAAAACTGAAGGAGGTTTATGTTCTTAAGATTTCCAACTACCAAAACCTCTCTCACTTTTCTAACAGCCATTATGGGTTCGGAAATATTAAATAATATTGGAAAGACCTTTTTGGAGAAAAAACCTGTTAAGTCATCATTGTCTAGAGAATATTGTGGCCAATCAGAAATACATCTTACAAATATGAAGGAGGTTTTTGTTAAAAATACACGCATCTACAAAAACCTATCTCACTTTGTGCACAGGTATTACAGAATAAGAGATATATGTGCATCTTTACAGCCTATTTTTCAGACTCTGTAAAACTCTATTTTACACATCTTTTTGCAGAGCCTATTGTGAACAGCTGGAGCAGAAATTTAGGACAGAGAGAGAGTTATATCTCAGAAACATATGCATATACAATAACCTCTTTCACTTTTTACATATCTATTTCAGATTGAGAAATACAAAGGTATCATTAGACCCCAAGTTTGCATAATTGTTGGAGCAGAATGCACAAAGAAAGGAAACAGTTAGTGACTTGGATGCCTCATCATCAACTAAGAGTTGAGATCAAATTCTAATTCTCCTCTTTGTCATCAACTATCCATAAAAAATAGTGCCAAATAGATGCATTAGTTTTGAGTGTCCTTTACTTAAGTTCTATTTATGTAAAACAGTTGGAGATATTTTTAAACCAATCTTGATATTTTTTCAAGATATTCTAGTTTAGAATTTGTATAAATACTTCACTCTTTGAAGTATTTTGGGTTGAATAAAATTGCTAAGATTACTATAGACTTTTTTTTGATACATTGGAGGCTCCCATGTGTTGAATTCAAAGTAGCAGACTGGACAAAGCTAAAGTGGCATCATAATTTAGGATTATTGCGATAAGTTGAAGAGTGAAGTACATCTTTCTTGTCATTGTTTCTTTTTTGAGTTTTATGCAATTTATTATGTGTTTGATCCATCTTAATGTGTAACTAGGAATATTACTATAGGACTAGCCTTTTGCTCCCTGTTTTTAACTAAGTTACCATTTAAATTTTTTCTACTGATTTCCAGTGTTAGGAATTCTTCATTGCTCCTACTCCCGTTTGACCCGTGCCTCCTTCTTCCATTTTCCGAATCAAAGGATCCTTCATTGCCCTTTATCTCGATCATACCATTTCATCAAAAAAAATTCCCCAAATCTCTGAGGGTTATCTACCTTTCCCTTAATACATTTGTACCCTTTTTGCCTTGCCTTCTAGTACTTCTATCTAGACTTAGACTCCATAGCCCAATGGACAAGTAGATCTCTATCTAGTTTAATCCTAAGTGATTTTTACCCACCAAATTTTAAAAAAAAAAACCAATTGTTCTATCATAACTAGCCTAAAAACATAAATCAAAACAAAGATAAATCTTAAAGAGAGAGCCCTCTCTGAATTCTAGGAAGGCTAGATCCTAGGATTTGAAGTAGGTTTGTGGTTACCTCTAGTATTCTTAGACTAAAAACTTAAATCCCAAAACTTAAGACTAGAGTGATAACAGACGCATACACCAGCAAGCTCCCTGATATCTCCTACTGGGATATGTCTTATACCGGTGAGGCATCGACACCATTTTACGACGATGCATTACTCATAAACAAGCGGAATAAGCCCTTAATGACTGCCATGGAGGCGCTTGCGGCGACCATCTCTCAGTAATGGCTACCGCCCAGAAAATCCTATGAGTAGGATATTTTTGGCCCTCCTTGTTCCACAACTGCATCACAACTGTTAAAATATGTGAACGATGCCAGCGCTTTCCCCATAAAGCAAGAGCACCCCTCGCTCCTCTACATCCCGTCATAGTAGCCGGCCTCTTTTTCAAGTGGGGGATCAACTTCATGACTTGTAACCCCGCCTCATCGGCAACCATAAATACATCATCGTGGCTATCGACTATTTCACCAAGTGGGCCGAGGCCATGCCCACATATAACAACATAGCAGAAACCGCCACTCGATTTCTGTTCAGCCACGTGATTGCCCGATTTGGCGTCCCCAAAGAGTTAGTCTCCGACCATGGGAAACACTTTTAAAACAAAGTATTTGAGGAGCTATCTCATCATCTCAGATTCACCCACGAATTTGCTTCACCATACTACCCCCAGTCCAACAGACAGGTAGAAGCCATTAACAAGGTACTCAAAACTATGTTACAACACATGGTGAATAACCATAAAGCCAACTGGCACCACATGCTCTTCTCCGTCCTATGGGCATATCACACGACTGTTAAGACGTCCACTAGTTTTACTCCCTTCCACTTAGTATATGGGATTGAAGCCGTGATTCCCATAGAGCGCGAGATCCCAAATTTGCATGCCGCCATCAAACTCCTTGATGACACCCAGCCTCTAGAACAACACCTAGTACAACTAGAGCTAGTTGACGAAATTCGGAAACAATTGCTGCAACACAATGAGGCCCATAAGAAAAGCGTGAAAGCATCATTCGACTGCCACATCAACCATCTCTCATTTACCGAGGGAGAATTATTCCTTCGCTACGATATCGCAAAAGAGGCCTTAGGGCCAGGAAATTTCAAAACCCTGTGGAAAGGACCTTACATCATCAAAAATTTCCTTCTACAGGGGGTATACATATTGATGGAACTGGACGGGACTGGCCTCACTAACCCCGTCAATGGCCTTTACCTCAAGAATTTATACCCATAAGGGCCCCAAAGGCCCTTCCCCTAGAGTGAAAGTACACAAAACCCAATCACCAAAATAATTTTGACCCAAAAACACGCTCAAAGTGCCAACATGGATCACCAAGATGAACCATACTTCGGATTTGCTGGTGGAGCATCACGATGGTCTCAAAACTTAGCTGCAGCTGCTTGGGTCATCTACCACCCCGATCGATCACTGATGTGTTCAAACGGCATGTGCATTGGATAAGCAATAAATAACCAGGCAGAATATGACGTCGTCATTGGACTTATGTGCGATGCCCTCCATCAGGGCATTCGTCGTATGCATATCTACCTCGATTCCCAGTTAGTGGTAAGGCATCTAAATCAAACATTTGAGACCAGAGACACACACCTATTTAGAAAATATTTACGTGCCAAAATATTAAGCATACAATTTGATCACATCACATTGTATCAAGGGATCAAAACCAAACAGTTCATCGCATAGCTAACAATATCCTAGACTGGAATGTATCTCGAATAAACCATCATCCATAAAAATAAAAATAAACATATATATCCATAAGCACAACACAAAATATATAAACTGAAGTAAACAACACATCATGTAGAGTCGCAAAAAAGATCTCTCATATATATATCAAAAAATATGTTTGTATCTGAGTACAAAAAATAGTATCACTGGCCCACTGGCCAGCCCAAAGATACAAAAGTCGTCAAAAATAAGGGAAGCATCCTCATAATGGGTGCTTTCCCTGTGTAAAAAACTACTCTAGGGGGGTGCCCCCTCAAGAGGAGCACTTGGACCCACCACCTCTCCTAGTGCCACCACCAGAGCTGTTATCGCCACCGCGATCGCTACCGGACATAGAGTGGGCCGATAATCCCTCTCGCGGGCCATCACCGTCTCTAACCAAACCTCCTCGAAGTCATCCATAAAACCTCGAGCAGGCATGCCCTGGGTCAAGCGATCCACTCGAACCTAGAAGTCCTAAAGAGTGGTCACGTGAGCCGTAAGTACTGCAATGAGCGCCTTAGTCGCATATGCAGGAGCTCGCTTGGCCGCAACCTCTACTGCAGCCAAGCAACTGCCCTCACCAGAAGGGTCAGCACCATCTCCACCAGGTCCACCAGCACCACCACCTGGTCCACCTGCATCCCCTCTGCCTTGACCACCTCGAGGTCGTAGCAGAGGGTTGTGACCCACCAGTCGTGCCACTGGGCAACATACCTCACCAACATCTGCACGAGTAACCAAAATAATGTTAGCGTCAAGAAAAAAAAAAAAATCACATAAATACTCGAACAAATGCAGAAGAAATATAACACATACCTGCAGGTCCCCAAACATAACCAAAAGGGAGACCCATGTCTGGGTCACCCTAGAATTCCATCCCCGCATAAGGGTATGGCAAGAACATCTATGGGTTGGCCTCAAACCAGGCCTCTGTCATGGTGTTCCAATAGTGCCCCACCATGCCACCACTGCCCTGCGGCATCACCGGAGCCCACCTCCTCATTCATGGCTCCCGTGGCCCCCCAATGGGCACCGCCACCACTGGCCTCAGCAGCACCACCCTCTCCTACGTAATGCTGCATAGGATGCCAGCGTACGCAAATGACTTAGATCCATGTTGGACCTTTTTCAATTGCGACACCATCCCATCAAAATAAAAGTGGGAAAAATCGAAAAAGTGCCTGCCCCTCAATCGGCGTAAAACTCCAACTTGTGGGCCAGATGCCTGATGTGGAGCAAACGACCCCACCAGTCGCACAATAACTTCCATAGCACACTACTCTGCCACGTCTATCACTGATGCAATGTTGATGCACCCCTCAGTAAGAGGCACACCACCGCAATGTCGCCGCCAGAATCTGTCTAGGTTCACTCCCCCAGTAGAGAGTGGGTACCTCAGAGCCTCACCCTAAGGCAGTAACCTGGTCACAAAGTATATATCCGTCTCCGGACAGATCACCAGGTTCTTCCCCCGTAGTACGAACATGTTGTGCCTCCAACGCCAATGCTATATAATGTAATGCAGTAGTCGGTCATGAGACAAAAGGAGCTCATTCTCAACAAACTTCAAAAGGCCTCGTGCAGCCAAGTGATGACACACCCCAGCATCAGCAGCTAGAGTGGTTCGGATCTTGGACCAATCCCGCTCTCTCCACACTAACCTGCCAAGAAACACACACACCCATCATTACAGAGAAAAACATCAAAAATATATAAGAAACCAAAATTTCCTATCACTATGGCCTTTGTACGCCTGTCCCTTAGACAGGCGCACCCTTGCGCACCTATTTTCTTTACAGGCACACCTTTGCGCGCAAAAAGGAGGGAACAGTGCGCACTCGTGCTCCTGTCCCTCATAAATGTGCACATGAAAACCGCTCTTTTTCCTAGATCACCAGCATAATCTAGGGAAAATTTTTTTTAGAGGCTATACAACCCTAATTTGTACGGCCCCCGACACCATCAAATTGAAGAAATTACAATGCAGGACATCATGAAATTTACCTTGGCATTGTATCGCTAGTCCCTGGTACAAGGGCTGACCGCAACGGCAAGAAAGGCTCTGCAAGCACCTCTGATCTCCCAAAACTCAGCAAGTACAAATGAATAGGATTAGGGCCATAATCCCATATTTATCTCCCTTTTCCAGAACTTCAGAGGTCCATACCAAGAGATCAGAAGGTCCATTCCATAAACCGTAAGTTTCACCTTCATTAGTATGCCATGACGAATGAAAGCGATGTCACACATTCGATTTCCAAGAAAAATATTTTTTCAGCGCCAACAGGTATGCCCTCTCCCATCTTCTTTTTTAAAGCTCTTGTCTTTCAAATAATATTTGATGAAAAGAAGATTCTTTCACTTAAGGTAGTTGTATTTGCAGGAATAACCTGCAGCCCGCTTACAACACCATCCGCTGAAAATCTCGGAGCAGGTATCATTCTACCCCAACATGATAGAGTCCCAGAAAACTCTACATATCCTAACATCATTTCTACATCAGAAATAAACCATAGGTTCCTCATACCCAACCGTGTTTATCATCACCTCACCCTTCACATGATAAAGGCCCGCGTTGGTCGGTAGAGCCTCCCCTCCATGGCGCTCGTCACCCAAAGTAGACCATATATCACATCTTAAGTGACGCCATGGCCATACCATTTCAGTCTAGGAAGCACCTCATGCCCATCCATTCATCATGCGTAAGGTCAATTTTACCAGTCAAACTCAAACCCCCTTCCCGGACGATCATGTTGTACAAGCAGATTGAAAGCACACCTCCAGACATCGCATTTGGCCCACCATACCTCCATCAACATAATCCCATCTGTGACACTTCTTCATCCGCTTCATCAACCCTGCACATGAGACCAACCAATGGGACCCCAACCCCCAGCAAAACACCGTCCTCACACCTTCAGTGAGTGAACCCTTTCATGTTTTGGGGTACCCATCTCTATGTTTTGTACAAACCAAACTTCATTATTTTATTCTTTCGGTAAGTGTACAAAGGCCGCCAACAATGACCTTCGCCTCTTCGCCCTCATATGTCATATTTTCCTCCATGGCAGTAGTCCCTCATTCCCCTTGGTCAGATTATTTCACCCCCACGCACGCACCATCACGACATTTATAGCCAATTCACACCCGCCCTGGAAGTCCTACTGACTCCAGATATTTTCCCTTCAAAAATACCTATGACTGCCACCAATCTACTAAATTATAATCTGACCTCGGGCCACTGAATCCCCATCATTTTTATTCAATCACCTGTCACCAACATGCCTATGTTAAACCCATCACATCTAGGTCCCCGACCCCTCAATTCGGCGACCCATGGTTCGGATAAGGCTTCCTTTTTGTCGACCTCGACACCTTTTTTCCAAAAAGGAAGCGGTACCTTGGATCACCCCTCCCCATGAAAAGGGGTATCCTTGGGGGCATTATGGGTGACATAATTGTCCACAAATGTCATCCCTCCTCCTAACATTTGACTACAACAAAAGCTTTCATGTCACAATGGTATCGTACCATGCAACCATTGCACTTTGAGCAGATTCATCGAAGACCCATGCCTCCATAAGCGTTTCTATCAACAATGCTTACACAGGAAGGTCCCAACCAATACATATGAATTTTATGCATATGGGTACCACATTCCACCTATCGTCAAAGAAAAAACTCCCTTGAGGGTGTCAGCATTCGTCATCAATAACCGCCAGCATCACTACCACAGTAGTGGCACAGACAACACATGTATCTATCAATTTTGTTTAACTAGCCATAGCATCACGAGCATGGGACATGCCCACCTCGTTGAAATTTTGTATATATGTTGTATATTTTATCCACATGCAGGGGCCCCTTATGTTGTGTACCAGCTCCAAAAATAGAAGAAAAGAGATATCAACGCCTTAGAAATAAGCCACTTCGAGGGGGCAACCTCCAATACATTACATAAATGAACAATTCTTGGATGATACAATTTACAAAACCTCCTTTCTATATATAGGAGTTCATGGGGCCATAATGTAATCCTAGTGGGCCACAATGTAATCCTAGCCGACCTAACAATAATAATTTAAGGGCACAATAATAACGAAATGGGGGTTACAAGGGTACAATAATAACAATAAGGGGGTTACACTAACAACAATAAGGGACTATACTAGTAATATAGGGACCTAACATGCCTCTCTCCTTCAAAAAAGTGTTGTCCTCAATGCTTGAGTAGCTCTGGGTGCTTCTGTATAAAATTCTCATCCTCCCATGTAGAATCTTCAGTGGGTAAGTTCTTCCACTTGATGAGATACTCTGAAATTGATCGATTCCGTAGCTGTCGAGTTCTTGTTTCCATGACCACTTCAGGTTCCAATATTATTTTCCCTTCCTCATCAAGTTCTGGCAATATTGTTTGAACTGGAAGATTTTCACCTATAAGCTTCTTTAAGCATGAAACATGGAAAACTGGATGTACTCGCGAAGAAGCGGGAAGCTCCAATTTGTATGCCATAGAACCAATCTTTTGCAACACCTTGTAAGGACCATAGTACTTTGGTGATAATTTATTATCCTTCTTAGCTTGCTTGAGGGACATTTGTTTGTATGGTTGTAGTTGTAAAAATACCCAATCTCCTACATCAAAACTTCTCTCGCTGCGATGTTGATCTGCCTGTTGTTTCATTCGATTTTGTGCCAAATTCAGGTTATCCTTTAAGAGTTGGAGAACTTCTTATTGATGCTCGATGTGATCTTCCACTGCTTTAACCTTCGAATTTTCTCTCAAATATGATGTGATGGATGGTGGATGATATCCATAAAGTGCCATAAATGGGGCCATTTTTGCTGCAGTATGGAAGGAAGTGTTATACCACCATTCAGCAAGAGGTAACCACTTGACCCATTGTGTTTGTTTATCAGATACAAAACAACGAAGATATCCTTCCAAACATTTATTTACGATCTTAGTTTGACCATCAGATTGAGGATGATAAGATGAGCTATGAGCTAATTGAGTACCCAAACAAGAAAATAACTCCGTCCAAAAATTTCCGGTAAAAATGGGATCTCTGTCGCTCACAATAACCCTTGGGCTTCCATGTAGCTTTTGAATTCTATCCATAAATGTAGTAGCAACTGTACTTGCTTTAAATGGATGAGATAATGCACAAAAGTGTGCATACTTAGTAAGTCTATCAACTACCACCATGATGACACTCTTTCCTTCGGACTTAGGTAAACCTATGATAAAATCCATTGAAATCTCCTCCCAACGTTGACCTGGAATGGATAAAGGTTGTAGAAGTCCTGGGGTCTTAATTGTTTCCACTTTATTATGTTGGCAAACCAAACATTCCGCCACAAACTTTCGAATATCAGATTTAAGGCCATCCCAAAAAAATTCTTTCTTCACCCTATGGTAAGTTTTTAAAAATCCTGAGTGTCCTCCTAAAGGAGAAGTGTGCAATTCCATAAGAATATTTTGTTTTAGTTGGGAATTCTTACAAAGATATAAGCGATCTTTGTACCATAAGGAATCATTTTTCCAACTAAATGTATCGGATGTACTAGGATCTTGCTGCAACTTTTGAATGAGTGTCCATACATCTTTGTCCTTCTTCCATTCATCTCTTGCTTCAGTTATCCAATCTGGTTGGATAATAGAAATGGCACAAAGCAATGCTTCCACCTCTTCATTCTTTCTTGAGAGTGCATCTACAACAACATTAAACTTTCCTTTTTTGTAGATTATTTCAAAGTCATAACCCAACATCTTTGTGACCCATTTTTGCTGCTCTTCTGAAGATAGTCTTTGTTCCAAAAAGTGTTTAAGACTATCATGATCAGTTTTTCCCTTGAAGTGTCTTCCCATTAGGTAAGTTCGCCATTTCTTTAGTGCATGTAGTATTGCTAACATTTCCTTCTCATAAATAGGTTTCTGTAAATACTTTCCTTTGATTGGGCGACTTTCAAAAGCAATGGGTCTTCCTTCCTGCATTAAAACTGCACCAATTCCATTTCCTGAGGCATCACATTCCACAATAAAGGTTTTTGTGAAGTCCGGTGTAGCTAAGACCGGTGCTAGGCACATTGCCTCTTTAAGACGTTCAAAGGCCTTAGTTGCTTCAAGAGTCCATGAAAATGCATCTTTCTTCAATGATGTTGTTAGAGGTGCTGCTATTCTCCCATAATTCTTAACAAACTTGCGATAATACCCTGTTAACCCGAGAAATCCTCGCAACTTCTTTATGGTTGTGGGGACTTTCCATTCCTTAATGGTTTTAATTTTGTTAGGGTCTACTTTCACACCCTCGTGAGATACAATATGACCCAAATATTCCACCTCTTGTACTCCAAAGAAACATTTGGATTTTTTTGCATATAATTGTTTCTCCTGCAATAGTTTGAGCACCCTGTCAACATGTTCAACATGATCCTTCCAAGACCTGCTGTAAATTAGTATATCATCAAAAAATACTAGCACAAATTTTTTAAGGAAGGGTTTGAAAATGGAATTCATCAACCCTTGAAATGTAGAAGGTGCATTGGTAAGGCCAAAAGGCATGACCAAAAATTCATAATGACCCTCATGAGTTCGAAATGTTGTTTTTGGAATATCTTCGATCTTCATTCTAATTTGATGATATCCTGAACGAAGATCCAACTTGGTAAAATAAATTGCTCCATGTAATTCATCCAATAATTCATCAATCACAGGAATGGGAAATTTGTCTTTAATGGTGAGCTTATTGAGCTCCCTATAATCCAGACACATTTGCCATGATCCATCCTTCTTGTGTACCAAAACTACAGGAGCAGAGAAAGAACTTTGACTAGGTTGAATTATACCCGCCTCTAACATTTCTGCAATCATACGTTCAATTTCGCTCTTTTGGACGTAAGGATATCTATAAGGCCCGATGTTTGGAGGAACACTTCCTGGAATCAAATGAATAGCATGATCATGATCACGAATAGGTGGGATTCCTTTGGGAGTTTCAAACACCTTGGAATGATTGTCCAAGACTTGTTGGAGATCTGCAGAAATAGATGATTTTGATGTCGGAACTTATAGTGAGCATAATTGTGCAATTACGCCTCGTTGTTCTTTCTTTAGAAGCTTTGTCATGACGTTAGAGCTTATTATCCTTCCTGGCTTCCCTTCAATACCCCGTAATTCGACTTCCTTTCCTTCTGAAAAAAATTTCAAGAAAAGTTCTTGAAAATTAAAAGCTACCGTCCCCAGAGATTGTAACCATTGTACTCCTAGTACAACATCAGCACCTCCCATAGGAATGGAAAGCATTGGACTAGTCAATACATATTCCCCCATGGTTAGCTTGATATTATGGCATTTTCCCGAGCAATTTATAGTTCCTCCATTTGCAACCATCACTTGACATTCTGGTGTTGGGTATAGGAAACAATTTAATTCCTTGGCTACCTTCTAATGAATAAAATTATGGGTGCTACCTGAATCAATCAACACTATTACCCTTTTCTTCTTTATATGTCCTTCTATCTTGAGAGTTTGAGGAGTGGTAATTCCTGCCGGTGCATTACACGATATGGTCGGATTCATTTCTTCCTCTTCTAGGGGTGGTTCCTGGTGTATATCCTCTTCTTGTTCATTTTCTTCTTCTTCTTCACAATCTATGTAAAATAATTTCTTCTCAGTACACTTATGACCTTTAGTGTATTTGCTATCACAACTGTAGCAAAGCCCTTTTGCTCTTTTTTCTTCCAATTGTTGTGGTGTCAACCTTGTAGGTTGTGGAAATCTAGACGTAACAACACTTCCTTCTTTATAGAATTGAGTGGTAGGCTTCCTTGTCGCCATTATTTTACATTCAACTTTTCTTGCCAACCTGAATGCCTTCTCCAATGAATCTAGTTCCAAAACACAAACTTCATGTTGGATGTTATCCTTTAAAGTGCCTATGAAGAGATCGATCATGTGGTCCTCTAGAATATCAGTTACCCTTATATTCAATTTTTGGAAGTCCTCAATGTGCTGCCCCACTAAACCCTTTTGTTTGAGATTTATCAATTGGCTAAAGAAGGTGTTGCTCTTTGTATCCTCATAATGTGCTATCATTTCCTCCGTAAAAATTGACCAAGTGACAATTTTTTTACGGGAGCAAAGCCATCGATACCATACAAATGTATTTGTTCTAAATGTAAAGTTGCAATGCGTACCTTTTGTGTGTTTTGCACATTATTGAGATCAAAATATTGCTCCATCTGTAGTATCCATGTTACAGGATCCTTTCCATCAAACTTCCTCATATCCATTTTTTGAATATGGTGGTTCTTCCCGCCAACATTAGAGGTTATGAAATCACGATTAACATTTATTTTGTTCTCATCATGAGGTTCTTCTACTATATTTCCGCCATTGGGAATCGTTTCTTGTTTTAAGCTTGTCATCAAGCCTTCCATGTATGCTTTTAGATCATTCTTCATGTTTTCCATGTTGTCTTTCATGTTTTCATCGATCTTAGCTTCCATGTCATCAATCTTAGCTTCCATGCCCACTTCCATGCCATCCATCTTAGCTTCCAAACCATTCATCTTAGTTTCCATGCCTTTCTTCAAAACTTCCATTTCATTTTTTGTTTTTCTTTGCGAGAGCGAAATTTGTTGTTGCACTTGCTCTTGTAATTTTGATATGTCATGTTGCCATTCTTCGTCTTCATGAGTCACAGTAGAGCCTTCTAAAGGCTTAATGGGAGTTGAATTATTTTTAGGGACCATTTTAGAATCCAATACTGATATCTATTCTACAATATTCCCTTGGAATCAATTCAACTTGATTCTTCAAACAAGACTTATGCAATTCGGAAAAAAAAATACACACCTTTTACTTGCTTTTTAGGAGCTCTGTGTTGAAATTGAATTATCTTTGTAATTGAGAATCTTCAATATCTAAAATTCACTGCTGTAGTAGCCTTCTGAACTGTCTTTCAAATGCCACAGGTATGATTTGATTTGGATTCTTCAAGACAAAGTTATTTCCAATCTCCCACAATGACCCAATTTTGGACTGGTTCAGTAGAGAAAACTTGTACGACTTGCCACGTGTCACTGTTTCATCCTTCGTCTCTGAAATTGATAGCCAAGAAATTGCAGTATGTGTAATTGCAACCACTTTTTACGGCACTCCAATCCGATGCCCAGAGAGAGAGTTATTGAACTTTTCCCATGATCACCTCTTTGAGATGAAATTCAAGAGCCTGAAAAAGCACTACCTTCCACAGATCATATCTCCAAAAATATTGCTAACCAAGCTCTGAAATTTTTTGAAGAATTTCCTCCGGATTTCAGCTTCGCACCATATGAATTTCAGATTCTGAACCTTCGTAGAAATTGTTTTATAGCGCAAATTCCACGGTGACCTGTTTAGGAGCCTGAAAAAAGACCCAACTTCCACAGATCATATCTCCGAAAATATTGCGAACCAAGCTCTAAAAGTTTTAGAAAAACTTCCTCAAGATTTCAGCTTCGCACCCTACAAATTTCAGCTTCTGAAGCTTCATAGAAACAAATTTATAGCGAAAATGCCACGATGACCTGTTTGGAGCAGCGAAACCCTAGAATCCAAAGCTCTGATACCAAATGTTGTGTACCAGCTCCAAAAATAGAAGAAAAGAGATATCAACGCCTTAGAAATAAGCCACTTCGAGGGGGAAACCTCCAATACATTACATAAATGAACAATTCTTGGATGATACAATTTACAAATCCTCCTTTCTATATATAGGAGTCCATGGGGCCATAATGTAATCCTAGTGGGCCACAATGTAATCCTAGCCGACCTAACAATAATAATTTAAGGGCACAATAATAAAAAAATGGGGGTTACAAGGGTTCAATAATAACAATAAGGGGGTTACACTAACAATAATAAGGGACTATACTAGTGATATAGGGACCTAACACCTTAGGCCATGGTCATCTAGGAAACGGTGCAAGGTGTTGTCAATTCCAAGATTCACACAGGCCTCTCTGTCTCTCTCTCTGTGCACGATACAAAAAATAAACTATAATGTATTTCGGCTATACAGTTCTTTCTAGACCTCACACATTAGGGGGAAACTGTTAACACTGGAAAATCATACAGCAGAAGATGGCATATTAATGTCCAGCCTAAGGATTTACAGTGCAGGAACACATTATGGAATCAAGAAAGTATTAAAAATCTCTAAGGTTTTGAGAAAATCATATTTGAATAGTCATAAATGTTGGATTGCATGATTAATCCTTCGAGAAGAGCACCTTCTACGTGCCTTTTTTCCTGATAAGTGCGCATTCCCGGAAATGGAAAAATGTCGCTTTCCGGGACCACACCAAGCAAAGGAAAATTACTCCTTATATGAAGCCTCCTAAGGACATCCACCAGCGCCTCCTTAGACACTATGTGAGCACACAAAGGAACATTTGAGCACACAATGGAATCATACCTCTCCCTTGGGTCACCATCCATCATGTACTAAGGGAGGGAAGGAGGATTTGAAGCTCCCCTATATAAAGCCACCAATAGATGTAGAAATGGTGATCACATCGTTATGCTAGCCAAAGTTACCCAAGCAACACCAGCAGTGTGTGACCCGAAGCTGGAGCTGAAGAGGACTCGATCATTGGACACCCAACAATCCTAGTCCACCATGCCATAGAGAGAGAGGGAGACTGCATCAGAGGTAGAGCTTGGAAGGCAACATCCTTGCATTGGGACCTAGAGCCATTTCCTAGGTGCCCTTTGGAAAGTGGGTAAAATTTCTTCTCCATTTTCAAACGTTTAATAAGAAGAGGCCTTTGAGCCGTCATTGGTATTATTATAATTTTGAATCTCTTTGATAGATTCTGTATATTTGTGTTTTAGTTTTAGTTTAACCAGAGCATACTTTAGTATACCGTTTCCACTAAATTTTATGCTTTTGAGCTCCACCACTTTCTGCTTGTTACCAATAGTTTAAAGAGTAGACCACACTCTTTAAACTGGTGCGATTTCGTACACCTGTGCGACTAATACACCACTACACCTGGTTAACAGATCACCTTCATCAGCGTTGGGGGATAAGACTCCACATGAGGTATGGACTAGTAAGAAACCCTCTCTTTCACATTTGAGGGTATCTGAATGTGATGCATATGTACATGTTCCAAATGTGATAATGACCAAGTTGGATAATAAATCTAAATGGTGCATATTTATTGGGTATAAGGATGGTTTAAAAGGTTACAAGCTTTGGAACCTAGAAACAAGGAAGGTTTTGTACAACCGAGATGTGGTGTTTAGAGAGGTGAAATATGTTTTTAAACATGAATTCCTACCAAAGGAACCTGAGAAGATAGAGTTTGAGCTAAAGGAGGATGAATCAGAATCTACAACAGAACAAGATTCAGAAGAGGAAGAGCCACAAACCCCAGTTGTGAGAAGATTAGTTAGGGAAAGAACGCAACCAGAAAGGTATAGAACATTTGCTTTTTGTTCAAATTTTTCTTTAACTATCACTGATGATGATCCCAAAACTGTCAGGGAGGCAGTGGATTCAAAGGATGGAACACTCTGGAAGTAGACCATGATTGATGAAATGGCATATTTGCACAAAAATGAGGCATGGGATCTGGTGGAGTTTCCAGTTGGAATGAAACCCATCAGGAGAAAATGGGTGTTTAAGAAGAAGATGAATGTAGAAGGAAAGGTGGAGAAATACAAATCTTGTTTGGTAGAAAAAGGTTATTCCCATGTGTCGAGAATTGATTTCAGTGATATTTTTTCTCTTGTTGCCAAGGTTACTTCTATTAGATTACTTTTATTTGTTGCTACTACATTTGATTTTGAGGTAGAACAGATGGATGTGAAGACAACATTTCTTCACGGGGATTTGGAAGAGGAGATCTACATGAAGGAACCATAAGGATTTACGGTGAAGGGTATGAAAGAACCATTATGCAGGTTAAAATAGTCTATGTATGGGTTAAAGCAATCACCAAGGATGTGGTATTAGAAATTTGATACCTATATATAGGGACTTGGCTTCACCTAAAGCAAAGAGGATCATTGTGTGTATTTTAAATTAATTGGTGACAGTGTTATTTATTTGGTCTTGTATGTGGATGATATGTTTCTGGTTGGAAATGACAAAGAAATTATATAGGATCTAAAGACCCAATTGTTCTATAAATTCGACATGAAGGATCTTGGTGTTGCAAACTACATTTTTGGAATGGAAATTAAGAGAGATTGGGCAAAGAGGAAGCTCTGGTTAAACCAAAGGAGGAATGTCGATACAATATTTTAGGGGTTCAATATGAATGATAGTAAACTGGTGAAGATTCCTATTCATGTAGGTGTAGAGCTATCTGCTGAAAAGTTTCACAAGACACAAGAAGAAGAGGAGGATATGTCCCATATTCCATATGCAGGTGCAGTGGGTAGCCTGATATATGCAATGGTATGCACTAGACCAGACATTGCACATGCAGTGTGAGTATGGAGCAGGTTTATTTCAAAACCAGGGAAGGAGAATTGGACAACAGTGAAGCGGGTTTTCAGATATTTGCGTGGCATTAGTGATTATGGTTTGTGCTACCAGGGAAGACTAGGATTAGACAGATTTTTGGACATCCGTGGTTTTGTTGATGCAGACTGGGCTAGAGATCTGGACCAAATAATATCTACAAGTGGGTATGTGTTTAGAATATTTGGAGGTGGAGTCAGTTGGATGAGTAAAAGACATTTTGTAGTGGCTCTTTCAACTACAAAGGTAGAATACATGGCAACCACTCATGCAAGCAAGGAAGTTGTTTGATTGCAGAGATTGTGTTCAAGTATGGGGTTGGTGCAGTGAGCTATAAGGATAGACTCCAATAGCCAAAGTGAAATTTTCTTGGCTAAGAACCCCGCTTATCATTAAAATACCGTAGCACACTAATGTTCAATATCACTTTGTGAGAGATATGGTTGAGGATAAAAATGTGTTTCTGGTAAAGTTGGACACTTTGAAGAATGTTGCAGATGAATTGACAAATTTTGTGAGCACTCAGAAGTTCTCATGGTGTAGAGAAACAATGGGTGTTGAGGGATGGTCTAATGACTAAGCTCTCTTGTGTCCCCCTGGAAAGAAAACAACAAGTGGGAGAATGTTGGGCCAGGCACAGCGAGGGGTTCATAGGGGGTGAGTAGCCCCCTACGCGGGGTCTAGGGCAGTGCCCCAAGAAATTTTTTTTCCGTATTTTTCGGTGGGCGTAACTGCCTATGGTTTTGTGCATGGGTATGCACATGGTTTTGGGGCTTGATGGTTTTCAGCCCCTGTTATTTTGTAGATCCGGTCAAGGGAACTACAGTTATGTTCAAATACAGGGTTAATGGATTACAATTTATGAATGCTTCGACATGTATATATATGTGTTGTAACACTAAAAGGAATATAATGAAAAATCAAGCTGGTAGTCGTGATTTGGGATCCAGTGGAAAATATCTGAGTATATATGTTTTATGTTTTATGCTTTCTCTATTGTTTATTTTCTTTCTTTAAGAATTCGTTTACAGATAATTTCTTTACATGGTTAAAACCTACACAAAATTCAAACTGGTTGTTAGGGAATATTTTTAATTAGGTTAATTTCAAGAATTAATATTAAAGAATTTTCAAATTTTATTTATAAATAAAAAAATTTATATTATCAATATCATATATATATTTTTAAAAGAATATTTAAAAATATTGGTTATTAGGAGTATATATAATTTTACCAAATAAATTAATGAAAAGAAAAAGGTAAGTGGGGGGGTAGAAAAACATGAGCCATGAATTTTCTCAAAATATGTCAAAAGAGTTTGAAATGTCGATGATTGGTGAGTTATCTTCCTTGGACTACATGTAAATAAAACTACAACATGCATGTTCATATCTCAAGGAAAGTACCTTAAATACTTTCTTAAAAGATATGGAATGGAATAATGTGCACCTAGGAGCACACCGATGACCACAGATTGCAAATTGATTAGAGACGATGAATCCCCCTTGATAGATCCAACTCTTTACAGGTCAATAATTGGAGCTCTTCTATACTTAACTTATACAAGGCCAGATATTATGTAAGTTGTAAGAATGGTGACAATATTTCAATCAGCTCCTAAGCAATCCCATCTGCTGGTTGTGAAGAGAATTCTCAAATACTTGAAAGGTACTCTTGATTTTGGTCTATGGTATCCCAAAATCACAACTCTTACTGTAACGACTTACACTGATATTGATTGGGTCAAAAGCATAGATGATCGAAAAATTACCAGCGGAAATGCATTCTTCATGGGAAACTGTCTAGTATCGTGGCTTAGAAAAAAACAAACTTTTATAACCCTCCTGAAGTTGAATACATAGTTGCTGCACACCGTTGTACACAAATATTGTGGATGAAGGAAGCATTAAAATATGTCAATATAGAGACTAATCAACCAATCACTATCTATTGTGACAACACTAGCACCATCAGTCTTTCAAAGAATCCAGTGATGAACTCAAAGACCAAACATATTCCAATAAAATATCACTTTCTTCGTGAAAAAGTTGTTGAATAGAATATCAATTTGGAGTATGTCAACACAAAGGAGAAAATTGCAAATATCTTCACAAAACCCTTTCCATGAGAAGCATTCGAACACCTTCACCCAAAAGATGGGGGTTATTTCTCTTGCATCACATTAAGAGAAAACATTCACAAAAATGGAGACACTATGATAGGAGGAGCAGCATGACAGGGGGAGCATATTGATAGAGAGAGTGCTTGGGCACCCCATTTTCCATTTATGTCTAAGGGGGAGAGTGTTAAAATATTTCCATCAATGAAAAAGGGGGAGATTGTTGGTCAATAATTAACATTGATGAAATATATGCTCTCTAGATGAGCTCTCCTAACGGAATATTAATAATGATGCACTATGACATATCATTGCACTATTATTGAATACATGATGTTATACCTTATAGTGACATGGAAGCTTGATACTATCATGATGAAATGGATTTCCTATAAGATGACACTATGATCCTATGATTGATGACTATGATCCAAACAATGGAGAAGCCATGCTATCAGAAACATTTTATGCACAAAATTTGAGGACAATTTCAAAGAAAAATAAAACTGGGCATCTTGATGGCAACCTTTCAACATGGGAACTAGACCATCTTAAAGAGGTTGTAATATTCGAAATTTGCATGTAGCAAATTGGAATATTAAATTTTTTTGATCTCACTTAGGAGATGAATAAATGGGTAAGGAGGCCCATGCATAATAAAAATCTAAATAAAATCCCTTATAATGTGAAAAGGGATCAACATAGGAGCTATATTTTACACTCTCATGTGTGAATAGGGAAAAATGCATATGGAAAAGGTCAAGTTTGACCAAGTCAGCAACGTTGGAATGAGAGGAAGAGATCATCCATAGAGACAATGCAATGGAAGCGGGAGGAATATTCCTTGGTGAAGGAAACCCTAATGAGTGGAGCCCAAGGCAAGAAGGCTCACACATGTTTAAAATGAGGGCAAGGTAGCCATAGCAAGAATTCTTATGAATTGAATATTGAGTTGTGGTCTGATTAGACTATTCTGCTTTCTGAAACTGTTCAGTTGAGATTATTGTGTTGCTTAGCACAAGGCATTCTTGTTTAGGAATTCATTCTCCTTTCTTGAGAGGCCTCTTGAAGGAGTTGTACTGAATTTCTCCACATCCAGGCTTGAGGCCAAGCATCCTCCTTCAGCTACAACATTATTTCTGCAGCAATATAATGTTGTGTTGTAGGGTGTTGTAGTGGGGGTTCACAACACCACTTCCTGCACTCATTTTTCAAAGGAGGGAGCCTCCATTCCTTTGGGAGATTAGTAAGGAAGGTCCTGGAGAAAATTTCCATATCTTAACACTTGGCCAAAGCACTCCCATCATCTACAACGTAGTCCCTTGCAGGAACCGTGTCATTTATTGCAATGTTGTAGTGTGAGGGTCAAGCCCCTCAATCTTGAGCTTGTTTCTTAGGGAAAGGTCCAAGCCTTCTCCCGGAAAGCTTGTAAGAAGTATTTTCCTTCACTTCTTGTATTATTCAGCTATATATATGAAGAGCTTCAGTTAGACTACATCATTTCAGATCCAGATCTACAGATCTAACATTTTGCACTTGTGCTTTCATGAAACCCTTGCCGGGTTATCTTCATAATGTGTAAAAGGAGCTAAATCTCCATTTTTTCCATGTATTGATGTAATAAACTCCAGATCTATTATTTCAATTCTATTGTATCAGAAATCCTCATAAAATTACGTTGTGCATACTTCAGAAAATTCTGCATAGATCAAGGAATGGGATTTGGGCATTTTTAAGCCATATTGGGACTAGGAGATCTGTTTAACACATAAAAAGGGATTTTTTTTTCTAATCCCCTTCTGGATGTGAGTCCCATACTACATAATCTAAAGGATCCAAGCGTTATTTCTTCCTGTTATAACACAATCCTCTGGAATTAACGTTTTTATGGCCCATATTGTTGCATTTCCCCAACTTTTTGGATTATAAAAGGCATAATAAGTTTCTGTTGTAACAGTAATTGGTGGTTATTTGTTTTTCAACACATTTTATGAGTTTATTGTTGACCACTATTCTAGTTATGTGTTCATGTATTGCTGCATCCCCATTTTGGGATATTATAGTGGTATCAGAGCATAGTCTTGGCTCGGCCTATGAGTTGCAAATATTATGCTATCAAAAGAATAAGAAGACAAAGAGAAGTAGCAAGATCAGAATGATGGAGAGGATGAGCCTTATCTCATCACTTTTTAGATCCAGGAAGAACCTCTCCAAGTAGGTTAATCAGATGAAGGAGAAGAGATGCAATGAAACTCCTAGAGGGTTTCAAGGAGAGGAAGGGCCATGCACTTCCTATTCTCAAAAAGGATAAGACAAGAGGCATGAAGGACAATTGGAACCTGAAATTCTAAGTGAATACCTTGTTGAATACAAATCTAAACCTAGAGCCTTCAAGGAGACTCTAGCTTTACCATAGTTCATTCAGCAGGAGGAAGAAAGGAGGCCCTACAACAATGGGATGATGAGAGGCAATAGATTTCTATTGTCCATTTTTGATGGATCAACCACATGTGCAGCAAAGGCTTGGGTGATGAAGCTAGAGTCATTCTTCCTACTACATCCAGTAGTAGAGAGAGAATTTGTATAAATTACAGTGCTACACCTTGGAGGTGAAGCAAACACTTGGTGGTTCAGCCATTTGAGCCATGCAAGAGTGACTAATCTTGATGAGTTTTCTCAAATTCTGATCAGGAAATTTGGAAAAGGGAAGGAGAAGCCCTCACCACCACTGAAAGAGCCATGTACCAGTGTTATTACAACCATGGAGGAGCAGCCTTCATCTTCAGCAGTTTGGGAAGCCAACACATTTGAGGAAGGAACTCTTGTAGCCCTACAAGATGCTTCCAAATCTCAACAAGGTATGCCTAAGTTTCCATCTCTTATCATTTCATAAAATATCATGGAGAGATATACATCATTGCATACTACTAATTTAGAGCAACAAAATCTCACTGTGCTATACAAGAGCAGTAGTGAAGAAAAGAGGACCCATTCCTTATGGGAGCAATCAAATGGCAGCTTCATTCATGAAGCAATGGAAGAAGAAGTGATAGATGGTAGACATCTTGAAATGAGAAATATTTTCTCCTTTCTAGATGAACCTTTCTCAATGAGTACTCCCCAGCTCAAAGAGAGACTTCTACTTGCAGCAAATCCAAAACCTTATTGGTTTTTGAAGGCTATTGATGAAAAGAAGGTCTCATGGAGAGATCTTAGGGGAGGTGCACTTCAACACATCATGGAGTGAAAATTTCTTCAATAGTTTGGGGAGGTTTTTCCCTCATCACACTTGGATCCTTATGGATTCAAGTTGATCATTGGCATGAGATATTTTTAGGAGATCTCCAAGGAGTTGCATTTCAACATCCCATGAAATGCAATGAGAAAAATATGATTTGGGAGGATGGTAGTCTTCATTGGAAGGGTACAAAGATAGAGCAGTATGAGAGACACCTACATATGGATGAATGGATGTAGATGGAGAGAAAGAAAATGGAAGGCTACTTGCAAATTTATGACACTGGGTAGCAGGAGGCTTGGCTACATTGGCTACTCTTGAAAGAGTTTTGCCATCATATGACATATCCTCTTTCTAAGGGTATGTGGGTAGAGAAATTTTGGCAGGATAATTGCATCATGAGGCAGCAAGGAGTATGGATGCATTGTGTTGATATGACATTCTTCATATCAATCATTATGTTTTCATCACATGGTTTGTATGATGGAGGTATGAGGAGGCAGCAAAATCTATTTTTTCTTTGGTTGATTTTGGGAGAGCATGGGCAGATTTTCTCTCACACCTTGCATGATGTTTCAAGAGTAGGAGATGGCACTATCATGGTGCAAAGGGGCTACTCCTTAGCCTTGGATGATCGGGAGGTAATTCCTCTTTGGAAGGAATTTCCTATATCTAGCAGCATTGTGGGAGATGTCCTTAACAAGGAGCATGTCAAAGAATGGAACTATGAGTTGACAGGAGCCTGTTTGCATGGGCCAACAACGTTGTCACTTTGGAGTTTGATTTTATTGATGGATTGTCCCCAGGATCGCTTCACATTTGATGCACTTGGTGGACAAGGAGGAGGTGAGAGAGATTGAGTAGTGGATGGAAACATCTATTACAAAGATATGATCTTCTTAACTTGGATTTCCAAGCATAAGAAGGGTGATCTTCCTACAGCATATGATTCATTCCTCTTCATGGGAGTATGCCATACCACTATGGGGGGCTTATTAATGAATCCATACATCTTCTTACTTCCAATACATGGTAAGAATATTGTTTTTTCATTTATGGATTGTCTTCAGTGCATTGCTCCACAAGAGGGCAAACTTTTCATTGAGCTCCATGGTCAACAATGGGCCAAATTGTATGATGGAGACAACCATATTTTATATGCCCTTGGGAAAGTGTTTTATTCTTTCATGTATGTTCAGTTGATGTACTTAGCCATTTACTATTTATCAGTATATGTCATGACATACATAATTATCCATGTAGAAAAAAACAACTTGCCATACTATTTTCTGAAGCAACATTTAGGAAAACTGCGCTGTAACTACTTGGGAAACTGTTGGTACCTTCCAGGACCACATAAAACCTTCATTATTTCCTTCATTTTGATGCTAATCATGATTCCATTTGCTTATTTTGTTCTTTCTTTTATGGGGAGCATGATTGGGGGAGAAACACATTGGTTGGATGTGTTCTTTGGGAAGGAGGATTCCCACCCTTTTTGCATTACATGTTCTAATGGGAGCATGGGAGGAGATATGGCCACCACAGTAAAACATTTGTTTCTTTATGAGGAGGGCCATGAGTTTTATGGGATTCCATATGGTGATGATTTCCTACCCATCACATATGGAATGGTTTGGGCCAGCGTGATTCATAACATTGGAGAGGAGATCTTTGGAGATCTAGTCTTCATCTTGCCACTTGAGGGCAACATTATTGCAGCCCAAGATCAAAATATGCTCTACAATTATCATAAGTGGAGAGGAAGGCAGAATGGGGTAGGCTAATTTGTCTACCATGTTCATATTTTCAGACCACCTACTTTGCAGGAGCCAAAGGTGGAGGAGAATTTTCAGGAGTTGCCATGTTGGGAGGTAACTCATTTTGTATGGATGATTGCTTGGGGATGGAGGATCCACATGGGAATGATGTTTCCCAATATATTTCAGACTCCATGCCTTGAAGCGACCTCTAGACAACATCTTATTTTCGCCTTGATTACTTTACTTATTCATGATAATAGCTATTTGGCTAGCTTGCATGCTTGGGAGGGGAAATATGGAGATTCATTGATGAGACATCATCTCATTCCTTGGAGGAGTTCATCATATGTGGATGCTACAGTAGGAGGAGGGAATACTTCTCAGTTCTATCCTTGTAGCTACTTGAGGCCAAGCAACATTTGGGAGGGGAGGACCATAATATTCCAAAATTTGCATGCAGCAAATTGGAATATTAAATTTTGTTGATCTCACTTAAGAGATGAATAAATGGGTAAGGAGGCCAATGCATAATAAAAATATGAATAAAATCCCTCATAATGTGAAAATGGATCAACATAAGAGCTGGATTTTACACTCTCATGTGTGAACAGGAACAAATTCATGTGGATAAGGTCAATTTTGACCAAGTCAAAAGCGTTGGAATGAGAGGAATAGATCATCCATAGAGACAACAGAATGCAAGTGGGAGGAAGATTCCTTGGTGAAGGAAACCCTAATGAGTGGGGCCCAAGGCAAGAAGGCTCACACATGTTTAAAAGGAGGGCAAGGTAGCCATAGCAAGACATCTTATGAATTTAATATTGAGTTGTGGTCTGATTAGACTATTCTGCTTTCTGCAACTGCTTAGTTCAGATTGTTGTGCTGCTTAGCACAAGGCATTCTTGTTTAGGAATTCCTTCTCCCTTCTTGAGAGGCCTATTGAAGGAGTTGCACTGAATTTATCCATATCCAGGCTTGAGGCCAAGCATCCTCCTTTAGCTACAGCGTTATTTCTGCAGCATTATAACGTTGTGCTGCAGGGTGTTGCAGTGGGGGCTTACAACACCACTTCCTGCACTCATTTTTCAAAGGAGGGAGCCTCCTTTCCTTTGGGAGATCAGTAAGGAAGGTCCTGGAGCAGATTTCCATATCTTGACACTTGGCCAAAGCACTCCCATCATCTACAGCGCAGCCCCTTGTAGGAACTGCGCCATTTCTTGCAGTGTTGCAGTGTGAGGGTCAAGCCCCTCAAACTTGAGCTTGTTTCTTAGGGAAAGGGCCAACCCTTCTCCCAGAAAGCTTGTAAGAAGGATTTTACTTCACTTATTGTATTATTCAAATTTATATATGAAGAGTCTCAGTTAGACTGCGTCATTTCATATCCAAATCTGCAGATCTAACATTTTGTACTTGTGCTTTCATGAAACCCTTGCCGGGTTATCTTCATAATCTGTAAAAGGAGCTAGATCTCCATTTTGTTCCATGTACTAATGTAATAAACTCTAGATATGTTATTTCCATTCTATTTTATCAGATATTTTCATAAAATTACGTTGTGCATGCTTCAGAAAATTCTGCATAGATCAAGTCATGGGATTTGGGCATTTTTAAGCCATATTGGGACCAGGAGATCTGTTTAACACATCAAAAGGGATTTGTTTATGATCCCCTTCTATATGTGAGTCCCATAATACATAAGCTAAGGGACACAAGATTTTTTTCTTCCTGTTATAACGCAATTATCTGGAATTAACGTTTTTATGGCCCATATTGTTGCATTTCCCCAACTTTTGGGATTATAAAAGGCATAATAAGTTTTTGTTGTAACACTAATTGATGGATATGTGTTTTTAAACACATTTTGTGAGTTAATTTTTAACTTCTATTCCAATTCTATGTTCATGTATTGCTGCATCCCCATTTTGGGATATTACAGAGGTTTTTTTCCTTTTTCCAATGAGCCTTTACTTTCCCAGAAAATCCTAGTGGCTGATGAGATATGGAATTTTTTAAGTCAAGAAAATTATATCTAGCAGTGAGCCGACCTACACCTTATCTTTCAAATCGGCCTACCTCCATTCATGTCTCTTCCTTTTTCATTGCAAAGAAGCCTATATATATACAATACGAAATTCATTTCTAGGCATCAATTTCAGTCATACATCCACAAAAAAGTGTAGAGTGAGTTCAAATCTCGTGAACCTAAAGGATAAAGAGGAGAAAAATTTGTTTGGGATTGAATATAATTAAGCCACACTGTAAATCATGTAGAAGCTTTCGGACTTGTTACCTAGACCTATCCGAAATTATAGTGAATTTGTTACAGCACTGTGACCTCCATAGCTCGGACTGTGAATACAACAACTTCCTTGTAATATTTACAACAGAATCGGATTGTATTGGCTTAGAAACCTTTTAAAATGGGTGTATCATTCTTGGAAAGAGTTTTGGACACTTCATTGGTGTAGAAATATCCTCCTCAGTAACTCAGATTAGAGTGGCTTGAAAGAACAGTGGTTTCGTGTTCCCATAGTGTCACATTTCATAGCCTAGATCCAGTTACAGTGGATCAAATTTTTTTTTGGGTTAGACTTGGTGTATAACTCAGATATATTGACACATTTCAGATATTGTAGATCTTACAGTGGGAGCATATCCCGATTGGGTTACTAAACCAGATCCGAAGTTGTAGAGGTTAGTGGTTCGAATTAGGAGTATTTAATCTTTTCAGGGCTCGAATTGTGTATAATCCTTGAATAATTTCACATATTCCATCTTAGACCTACTATGGAGTAGCTTCTACCTTCAATTTATACCTCGAACTGTGATTCTTCTCTGAATATAAGGGCATACATTGACAGTGGTGAAATTTGGTGCAACAACCTTATCTTACAATGGCTTGAAGTTTTATCTTACATGTTGAGATCTTGATTGCCTTGGGTATGCCATCATCATCTATAGGAATTTATAGGGTAAGTTTCGTAGATCAAGAACCAAAGGTCACTGCTCACAAACAGATCATAAATCAGTATTCCAGTATAATCACATGGTTAAAACCCTCGAAGAGGGAAAAATTCCACGACCTGAGCCAATGCGGCCACTTTAGGCAATTTATTAATATAAAAATAAAAGTTACATATGTTTCTCTCATAAATGGTTGCTGGAAAAATGACCCTCCATGCTCTTTAAATAGAGATCATGGACCAATCGGGTGTTAAGCCACGGATCAAATGTCATTAATACCGAGGAGAGAGATAATCGTTGGATCACTACAAATCGTGGTCGTCAGGCTATAAGTTACAAATGTACATGGTAAAGAAACACACTTTACCTAACTCTACACTAGACTAAGTTATTCTTAAATATTTCCTATCTGTCGGAATATCCTAACATCCCCCCTTAAGAACAACTTGGGATAGGATTGAAGGATTTAAAAAGGTGACACAAAAGGAGCCTATTTCCTATGTGTCACCTTTGTAAATCCTTCAATCCTATCCCAAGTTGTTCTTAAGGTGGGGATGTTAGGATATTCCGACACATAGGAAATATTTAAGAAACACACTTTACCTAACTCTACACTAGACTAAGTTATTCTTAAATATTTCCTATGTGTCAGAATATCCTAACATCACCCCTTAAGAACAACTTGGGATAGGATTGAAGGATTTACAAAGGTGACACAAAAGGAGCCTATTTCTTATGTGTCACCTTTGTCAATACTTCAATCCTATCCCAATTTTTTCTTAAGGGGGGGATGTTAGGATATTTCGACACATAGGAAATATTTAAGAATAACTTAGTCTAGTGTAGAGTTAGGTAAAGTGTGTTTCTTAAATATTTCCTATGTGTCAGAATATCCTAACATCCCCCCTTAAGAACAAATTGGGATAGGATTGAATGATTTACAAAGGTGACACATAGGAAATAGGCTCCTTTTGTGTCACCTTTGTAAATCCTTCAATCCTATCTCAAGTTGTTCTTAAGGGAGGATGCTAGGATATTCTGACACATAGGAAATATTTAAGAATAACTTAGTCTAGTGTAGAGTTAGGTAAAGTATATTTCTTTACCATGTACATTTGTAACCTATAATCCGACAGTCATGATTTGTAGTGATCTGACAGTTATCTATGTCCTCGGTATTAATAACACTTGATCTGTGGCTTAACACCCGATTGGTCCATGATCTCTATTTAAAGAGCATGGAAGGTCATTTGTCCAATAACTGTTTATGAGAGAAACATATGTAACTTTTCTTTTTATATAAATAAATTTCCTAAAGTGGCCGCGTTGGCTCAAGCTGTGGATTGTTTCCCTCTTTGAGGGTTTTAACCACGTGATTATATTGGTGTACTGATTTGCGATCTGTTTGTGAGCGGTGACCTTTGGTTCTTGATCTACGGAACTTACCTTGTAAATTCCTACATCATCTATGGTTTGGTAAACATATATTTTTGAAGTATGGGAGTTGTGTAAAATTGGTGGAAAAAATTCTCGACAGAAAAGCACAATTCTAGAGATGATTGAAGAAAAATAGAGAATTTTTTTGAAAACACTCTTCTAAGTAAATTACACTTTTTCTATTAAAAATATTGAAGGATTGGTTTCCTAGGGGTTGGAGCCTTGAGAAGGATAGGGTCAAAGCCCTAGAGGTCGGAGCCTCACTAAAGTCCAAGTTGGTGCTTTGCAACAGGTTTGAGCCTATAAATTGAAGGGTTGGTGCCCTTAAACATCTTTGCACTAAAATTTTCAAAAATAAGGATTTTTACCTTCTCTTGTTTATAATATAAGTCTTATTATATATTTCATTGATTATAATTGTGTAAGAATATTAATTGGTAAAACTAATAATTGAAAAGAAATATTGATTCAGTCCCCTCCTTATTATTTCCAATAGGACACATTGCTCCCAACATCTCATCAAACCGTTGCATTCATTATGACAATATACTCCCTTTGAATATAAAGCCTCTTCAATGGAGACTGTAATCCTTCTTTGAGATTTAAGCTCTTATTCATTTCCACTCTAATAATGGGGTGGATCTATATCCTCCTCACTCTCGATATTGAGCACTTCATCCTCACATTCTTCAAATGTACCTATTGACCCTAGAACAAGAGAAAGAACAATAAAGCAAATAAACATAATTAAAGTGTACTTGATGATGAGGCAAGATTTTCTTTGTTCTCTAGATATGAGAGTGGCTCCTTCTCCTACACCAACTTCCCCTTGGATCCAAATTTTCTTGCATTACACCACATCTTGATGGAACTCAAGATGGATTTTCTTTCCTTGATCGCATTATCATTCAAGAAGTTAGGGAAAGAAGAATTTGGTTAGAAAATTACTAATGTAGGAATAATAAACAATTAATCTAAGAGGATAAATCAATCTACACAAAAACAATGTCACAAAATAACATTAATTAAAATTACTTGTCTTTAATGCGGATTGAAGGAGGCTATCAAATCCCTCTTGATCCTGCCAATATGTCAATGTCATCTACAAAATAAGAATTCCTCCTCTTGAATTTCACCAACATCCTTAATCTCGTTCATTGGTAGCCAAGCCCAATTATCAATGTTCACGATGACCACTAGATCTGCATCACATCATCTCCTATATAGATATAAGACCATATAGGGTTACTATAAGTCTCAATAGCTTCTCATGGTTTGAATCATACTAGGGTTCCATTGCTATAGAAGCTAGGTTGTTTTAACCACATCCACTTTTAGGGTTTCCCCAAACCCTAACCATAATTTGTAAGAACAAAGGCTCCCTACAGTTTCCTTCAAACCCTAGCATTATTTTAGGTCTCCAAGATCTTCCTCTCTTTCACTCAGCTTATTCAAGAAGTCCATAATAGGCAGTGTGATCTCAATGACTTTTCTACAACTCATCCCTAATACCATGTTAATTTCAGGGTTAGATTGTTCTTTTCAAACACATGTATGGTATGCACAAGATATTAAATATAAGCGTGATATTGCATCTATTATTCACAATGATACATATTTATTGTACATTGGAGTGGCCCTTGGATTCCATATTCCAGGGTCTCTTGGACTCCCTTTAATCGTTCGCCTTCCACACTAACCCTAAGAGAATTATGTGTCCAAGGTTTCCCCCTTAATCCGAAGGGGTATGTATGAGTCCAAGAAGAGAGTTGTAATACAAAATGGTAGTGGTGACCCTTGGTGTTGCACCAAGAGTGATGCAACTCCCAGGGGTTGCCCTACTTTACTTTATCAACCCAAGGTTCGTACAAACTTGGAGGTGATAGTGCTATCTACATAGCAAATGAATTATGTTCATGTCATCCTCTTCTGCTTTAAGAAAGGGTGTTATTTATTAAACTATGATAAAAACTCAAAATTAAATTACTGGAAGGGAATGAAAGAAAGGAAACTAACCTAATTTGCAGAAAGGAAATGACGCAAATGAAACTAATTTAATGTGAATAAAGGAAATGACTTAAATGAAACTAATTTAATGTGCAGATAGGAAATGAAGGAAATGAAACTAATTTAATCTGCAAAAGGAAATGACTGAAAATAAACTGAACTAAGTTGCACCTAGCTACGCCAATCGGCTAAACACACCCTACTTATCCTCTAATCTATTTACCATGCTATCATGCTTCTAACCATGTAACTATTCATGATAAAAAAAAACTTGACAAAGTGTGCCATTGCAATTTGGAGGAAAATGGGCGAAAGGTTCTAATGGAGGGCTCAACACATGAAACAAGGCTTAGAGGTGGAAAGAGCAAGTTTAAACCTTATTAAATATTTATTATGGTGCAAAAATTCTTTGGAGCGGAATGATTTTAAAAGTGTGATGGCAGAGTTGCGATGGAGGGTGATCGCAATCAGAGTTTGGAGCAGTAAAGGTTAACGGGAACAAAATAAAAAGTGCAATTTGTGATGTGCGATGCGGCAGATGATGTGGCAGTGGGACCGGTGGCGAAGTGTGGAGAAATATCGCAATCGACAGACAGGAGCACTAAGTATTAACAGGAAAAAAATAAACAATGCAATTTGAGATTTGAGATGGGGATAAAAGCTATAGAATGCGATTTTCGATAGGGGTGACATGGTAGAGTGCTACAGTGATGTTGCAATCGGCAGTGGGAAGTGGTAAGTGTTAACGGAAACCAATGAAAGATACGATTTGCAATGTGTGATGCGGTGGAGTACGAAGGATATCGCAACCGGTGGTTGGAGCGGTAAGTCTTAAAGAAAAAGAAGAAAAGGTTGCGAAATGTGATTGCGAAAAGGCCAAAGATTGCGAAATGCAAAATGCGACGAGGTAAAGGTTGCAAAGTGCGAAATTTGATGGGGAAAAATTTGCGAAGTGCGAAATGTGACGGGGAAAAATTTACATTGTGCGAAATGTGACAGGTGACGTGGTGGTAGGATCGATGGCGGAGTGTAATGAAAATATCACAATCAACATCTGGAGCGGTAAGTCTTAAAGGAAAAAGGAAAAGGTTGCAAAGTGCGAAATGCGATTTGCGATGTAGCAGGGTATGGAGAATTATCGCAATTGGAAAAAAGTAGTGGTAATTCTTAAAGGGAAAAGGGAAAATATGAGAAGTGTGATTGCAAAAAGGATAACGTGGCAAAGGAGTACGGTAATAATATTGCAATCGGGCTTGGAATCGGAGAGCATAAACAAATAATGCAAGAGATCTTCGATTTGCAATGAGCGAAGTACGGTGAGCGGGAGTTTCGAGGATAAAAGGCAGAGGTCCAACTTTGATGGTTTTTAAAGTGTTTTTTGTTAATAAGGTGCGATGGTCATGACTAATGAAAGCAAAGGAATAAGGTGGCTGGATACTTTAAGTGTTTTAGGGAATAAAAGGTGGGTGTAGCAGTTGCAAATAAGAGGAAAAGAAGCGAAATGGAGGCACAAAAATAGTGTTAAGACCGTGAAGATAGAGATGGAAAATAAAGTGGGAAGGTGCCAAGGAGTTTCTCTAGGGTTTTAGAAATAATTATTGCAATCAACCTGCTAACGTATGCGCAAATAAACAGACAAATGCATAAAAATACAGTGCAAAGGGAGACTGAAAAATGGTAATGCAACTCTACTTTTAATCTCAGAAACAATGAACATAAATTAGTTTTTGGGTTTGTGGGAAGGTTCGCCCTCCTTGAGCTCTATTGACAGAGATGATAAGGGGGGCTTGATCCACATATTTTTGGTTTTTCTCCTCTATTCTATTACTCACAAGCAAATGAAACCTACAACAACACACTGAAAGCAAAACTAAACAACAACTTGAAACATAAACGAAATTATCAGAAGCGGAACTAATGAAATGACAGAAAGCAGAGAAAAAATACAGTAGAGGGGTTGAGGCACATGGATTGGGCCCTAACCCACGAGCCTAGCTATTTAAACATTAAATCAATAAAATGAAATCAGTCTTTTCATTTCATAAAAGAATAGCCTCATACATTTCTGAAATATTGATCACTGAGTAAAGTAATAAAAATCTCAATAACTTGCGACAAACTTTCGACCCTTCCTAGCTCTAGCTTTGCTCTATTTATTCTACAGGGCAGCTACCAAAAACTCCCTAGAAAATATTGATTGAGTCCACTTGACTCCAAGTAAACAAATATTGAGTGCACTCCTCTTTGAGTTTCTTGTTTTCCTTTGGAATTCGAATTGCCAGAGAGAATCCTTGGGGATCCTTTGGCTGCCCTTGGAATTCAAATTTTTGGAGAGAATATTTGGGATCCTTTGGCTGCCTTTGGGAGTTAAAGAGAGTGGAAAATGCTCCTATAACTTCTCCTTGTTGTCTCCTCCAAGTATTTATGATAAAATCCTTATAGAAATGCTAATAATTCATGATTTTCTGCACTCAACCTCATATTAGGCACTCAAAGTATGTTAGCCTTAATAATCACCTATACTAGCATCATAAAAATTAAAATTAAAAAAAATTAAAAAAAAAAATTGAAATAAAAATAGATCTAAGAAGGCAAAAAGGTGACCATTAACCCCTCCAAATATGTCTAATGATGGATCTCATCATCACCCCCTACTGAATGGTCCCTGATCCTCTGAGAAACTAATCATCCTCCTGCATTTTCTTCAAGGCTTTGACAGCCCCCCAGATTTCCTGAGGAAGAAGTGTGGAAGTTTCCCCAAGGGGGTAAAAACCATTATTCCTTTTTTCATTCTCCCATTCTCTATCTTGTGTACCTATGTCCTTTTCATCATTCAACCCCAACAACAAAGGTGGGCTGAGATTTAGTCCCAACCATTGGATCTTTTTGGCTTGCATGGCCCTCTTGTATAATGGTTCCCTTTCCAATGCACCCCTCAGTATTTCTAGAGTATGGTACTCCTTGTTCTTGAGGCTGTGAGGGAGGTTGTTCTATCTCCTCTGGTTGGCCATACTACACTCATCTTATATCTGCCTAGAAACATCATCAAAGTGGCCTATTACCGGTGTTTGAAGGTATCTTTCACCTAGTGTAGGGTCCCTTTCAATCTCTCGACGGTTAAGGATGACTCCTCTTGGGTTGAACATTTCCGATATGATATGTAAGGGTTCTCTGTTTCTTCTTCTCATGACCCTCCATATCTCTTTTGCTGTAGTGTCCTCATTCATCATCCAAGATACTAAAGTCATCAACTGCATATCCCCCATTGTAGGATTGGGGTCCCAAGTATCCATATTTGTCAGCACAAGGTTATGCACATAAAACTCTGCCATCTTTGCTTGATCAACCATGTTAGCTTGCTTGTAGAAAACCATGAATTGCCTACAATCTTGGAAAGGTAAGGATCCATGGGAGGCTAGAGTTTTGACTTGAAATAGGAGCTAGTGATCCCTGAGGTACACAACATATGAGTCATAAGGGAATATATGTTGAAGGGTTTCTATGTATAAGTCTGCCATGGTGGCTACTTGCTGCCATTTTTGCTGCAATTACTCCTTCAGTGCTACATTCTCTGCTTGTGCCTTCTGCAGCTGCTCCTTCAGAACTTTTCTTCGATTCTTTCCTCCTCCCTTGATGATTATTAAATGATATTCGAGCTTGTGGGAGTATTTTCTGTCTCTCTCTGATTTATCCTCTGACTCTTGTCAGCTCTGAAATACATATAGGTTAGCCTTTTTCTCTTTGCACTCAGAGGAGATAAGGTGGAAACTAACTCTTTGTCTTGAGGGGATGTGGTGTTGTGCTGTGAGTCTACTTCTTGCACTTTCTGCTACCTTTATGACTTCTGTATCTATTTCCATTTCTTCCATTTCTCCTTGGCCCTTTGTCTCTTCCTATTCTTCTTCTTGTTCCTCTTCTGGTTCTTCTTTTTCTTCTTCTTGTGGTTCTTCTTCTGGCTCTTCTTCTCCTTCTTCTCTTTCTTCTCTAAGGCTAGGAGAAAAGCTTCTCCTTGGTCCCTTGCTACTGTGTCTGAGCAACGACGCCAAAACGTGGTGAGCCCTGGTATTGCACCAAGAGTGTTGAAACTCCTAGGGGATGCCCTAATTTACTTTATCATCCCAGGATTCATACAAAATTGGGGGTGACAGTGTTATCTACACAACATATGCATTATGTTCATGTTGTTATCACCAAAATTGTACTTGATTAGCTACTGATTAGACAACTCAGTGTAACTATTTCAAACCAGCTTTTAACTAAAGCTTAGCCTCTTCAGTCTGAGAGGGCTTTCTCATCGATAATTTATGATATTGGTTAATGATAAATATAGATGGCTAACTATATGAATTTTGTCTTGGTTTTGTATGTTTGCAGGTTGAAAATATGAAGGCTTGCTATCATTGGGCTATGGAGTCAGTGACAGGGATCTTAATGACAAAGGCTCTCCTTGTGGAAGCTGAGGCATGTAGATACTTAAATGAAAGTAGAATACACACATACATGGTTTACTCAATATATAAATGTTTAAAGGAAGTCAGAGCATGAGAAACATGAATTCTGAGTAATGACCATTAAGATACTGAAAGTAGGACATTGAGAAAGATATCCAATAGTTTAGTGCTTGAAAGGAAGTCAGAGCATGCAAAGAAAGCATTCTGAGAAATCAAACATTAACATATTGACAGAAAGTAACAAGATACATATTACATTGTTCATGAAAGTATAAAATGAATCTTAGGTGAAGGATGAAACCAATAGCCACTCTCTATTACTGATCAAAACTTGTTTACAATAGTAGTAATCATCCATAACATATCCCAACCCTTTATAACTCTAAAACTCTCTCCTTTATAGGGTGAGTACTCATAAAAATGATATTCCACCTTAATCCCCTCGAATTCCCTCCTCAAATACCTATTTCAAACATGATTCCATCACTTGGAGACTTCCTAGGAAAATTTCTGTTTTGCAGAGTTTGAATACAAAAAAGACTCTTCTTTCATCAATAGTTAAACAAATCTATTTAATAACCCTTATCAACTACAAAAAAATAATTTTATGAGTGTACTATAATGCTGATGTGTCATTATTCCACGTGGATGTTGAGCTGGACCTCGTCCAAGTCTAATTTTTACAAATTTTTCACAAATCGGGTTAGTGAAAATTCTAAAAAATAGGCTTCAAAGATGAGTGTATAATTTCCAAACCCTGATGGGTTTGTCGAAACTGAGAGAGGTTTTTGTATATGGACCTATGCTGAGGACATACCTCTTTCATATTTCCAAAATAATTTTTTATTTGTTCTGAAATCAAACTTGAAGTTGATTGCTAAAACAGTCATGTTCAGAATTTTTTGTAGCGTGTTTTAGTAGTGTGGGGAAAAAGGCTTCTCCATCAATATTATTGACTTCTTTGTTATTCCAACATGTCAATAATTTCATAACACCTTACCACCATGGATATATTACCCAGCCAGGTCATGCAAAAATTAAAACTGAAAAAAGGCACCTCAGGGTTTCGTAGCGTTTTTTGACATCGAGCTACAGATATTGGCTCTTTGCGCCTGATAATGGAAAGGAATTAAAAAATATTGTTTTCTTAAGAATTGTCTTTATATCCCAAAGTGATATAATTAAATATGATCATGAAAAACACCTTTACCCTCCTCAAAAACACATCATTTCACCTTTAGCAATTTTATAAAACCTGAAGACGGCTTTGTTTTTGAAAGGTGGGGTTCAAGGTCGCTCTTGTCTTCTCCTTGATAGATATCTAAAACTGAAGGAGGTTTTTGCAGGTCAGTATGTCTTGAAGAAAAAACTCTCTTGGTTTTTTGAAACACATCTCCAGTTGTCTAGGATATACATTCTAAAAATAGGGCTAAAATACATCCCTGTATCTCCCAATTTGTAGCACCTTTGAGAAAAGTGAAAGAGGTTATTGTTATTTTATATGTTCTTGAAAATAATCTCTCTTGGTTTCTTAAAATAATTCTTTGTTTGGCCAAAAACCACCATTGAATTTGACTTCTCAAATTCAGAAAATAGAGAAATGCTTCATATTTGCTACGAAATTATTAGCCATTTTCATAGCGTGTTATGCCTATTTTACACTAATTTTGCTACGAAAGTAGGAATTCTTGGCTAAAATGACCTTTTCGTAGTTGTAAGCCTGGGAAATGGAATATGTCAGCAAATGATGACTGATGGGACATGATGTGAACTATATGGAGGTGGTTTTGAGATGAAATGAGGGTGGTCTTGAAACTTAGGATAGGTTAAATATGAAAAAATAGAATTTCCTATGCCAACTTGAAAAAGGTTTAAGGAGAACTTACCCTTTTGAGGAGTGAACTATATGACCATGTCAAGTAATGACTCACAAAATTATGAGTGATAACAGTGGTTCCACCTAGGATGGTGTGCCCCTGTGGTACACCAAAGAACCTGTAGTTCTAGTGCCATCCATATTCTTGAAAGTAAAAACTCTGAAATTTATGAAGACTTTGCCAAGCTCTTATGGCCTTCTCCTCGGGCTCAAGCTTGATGATTATTGCTAAAAAACCAAATTTTTACCTACTGAAAATATGCTCAGTCTACTTGAGCTTATTCACACACACTCCTACCTACCCTATCAACTGCAATCTTCATGTTTGATTCAAGAAACATGAAACTTTCAATGAAGCCAGTCATTGATCTGATATGACACTTGAACCTCTTGACTGTGATTGAACCAAAAGTAAACAAGATACTGAAATTACCAAGGCAACATAAGATGTATCTGATCTTCATAATGAAAATATAACTGGAAATTTGGACTGTAGAACTCTTCCATGTAGTCATCTATAGGATCATAGAAGACATAATCTGTTTGATGATTCACAAGACATTCTGCAGCTTTGGACAACTCATATATGCTTTGCTCAACATGATCCAGGTGGATATCGGTGGCCACCCACCTATTCCATTTGGACCAGCACCATCAATTCTTGCAGATTTCCACTTTCAGCACAACTTACTATTTTTAGCAGGTTTTCGGGTCCTCCACTCTCGGAGCCGTTTTGGGGGCTTAATGATCCAGGTGGATATTGGTGGCCACCCACCTATTCCATTTGAACCCCCATCTTTAGTTCTTTCAATTTTCAAGTTGCAACAAAACTTACTATTTTTAGCAGTTTTTCGGGTCCTGAACTTCCGGAGCCGTTTTGAGGCCCTAAACGACATTTTTTGGGAAAATGGAGAGCAACATGGCTCCATGGACCGATGTTGCTTGTTCAAAAATTGAATTCCTCGGATAGATCTTTCTAACGAGCTATTGAACGCGTCAAACGGAGATTGGGTGCCAAAGTTATGCCCCTGGGAAGTTGAACCACCAATTTACCCAAACGGGCGCCCACAGTTTTGGCGCCTCATCTCCTACGGTTAGGTTTTTGGACGTTTCAGATTCTACATTGTTTCTCAACAATAAATAGGCCCTCGAACCTCATTGTAACACAGTTCAGAGGTCTGTAGCCATCACATCTCTTCTCAGAGATTCGCTACCAGCACCCTAGCTATTTTATTTCCATTATGCCTGTAAGCATATTTATGTTATTTGATATTAATGAAATGAAGCATTATTTCCGCTGCATCTCTATGTTCATGGTTATTTATGTATTCTGTTGCGTTCCTGCATAAATCCGGATCAGTGGTATCAGAGCGGTCTGCTTTTTCTCGATCCTTCTTTGCATGTCCCCAACGAGGTCGGGGTATAAGGAGCTAGGGCTTGATCTGGTGGAACCTTTGCAAGATCGGCCTCGCAAACCTCGACGGACGCCCATGGGGGACGAAAAGAAAGATGAGGGAGCAGGAGATCCTATCAAAATATTGCTCGAGGAGGCCCTCGAAAAACAAAGGAACGCGATGATGGATAGCTTTGCTCAGATCCTTCAGCATTGCCCACATGGCACATGTCTTTGCATCCAACGACCACTACGGAGGCGCCACTCCCTTCAAAGGTACGGGTAAACTTTGACATTCCTATATTTTAGAGGAAAAATAGATGCGGTGACGTAGACGGATGGTTAAATTTGTTGGAAGGGTATTTCTCGGTCCATGACTTCTCTGGCCAGAAAGATTATTTTGCACTCCTGTTGCCCCCATGTCAAGGCGGTGGGGAAACCTACGTGAGCAAGAGGCGAAGAAGCCCTCTCTGTTCTTGACCACACCCACTTGGAATTCGTTCCGAGACGGCATCAAGGAACAATATTACCCTGTGGGGAGCTATGAGGACAAATACATCCAATGGACCACGCTGCGGCAACAAAAGGATCAAGATGTGCATGAACTGACGAATCTGTTCCATACCCTACGCACAAAGTTGGGTATTAAAGATTCAGAGAGACATTTGGTGCTCAATTACCGCGGCTGTCTGCACAAACACATTCAGGAGGAAATGGAGTTCCTCGACATTACATCGCTTGGCACGGCATATCGCTATGCCGCCAAGATCGGTAAACAGAAAACTAGCGAGAACAAGCGCGAGACTTTGGATGCGATAGAAGTGCCCCAAATGAAGAACAAGGGGCAGAGCCAAAGCGCTCTAGACTCAGAACAACACCACAAATCCAAAAAAGGACACAGGGAAGTGGTGTGAATTTCATAACAGCCCCACTCACAGCACAAACGAGTGTCGGGCCAAACAGTCTTTGGTGGCTGAACTAAAGGCACCCGAATCAGATGCATTTTCTGATCCTGAGTTAGAACCAGACAAAGGCAATGAAAAAGGGAAGCAGATCATTGATGCGAATCCTAGTGCCATTGTTGCCACCACCAAGATCCAGAAGGAGGGTCCAGAGGATCCAGAGGAGGGAAACTCTTCCCATCAGATATGTTGGGTGAAGATTTCCCTGCTTGCCAGTTTCTGCAAATGATAGCGATGGCCAAAGGAGGCCTGTTAGGGGACGTAGTGAGCGGCCTCGGCCTACCAACCATAGCACACCCACAACCATATAGCATTGGGTGGCTTCACCCAGGGAGAGATATCCTTAGTGATACGACTTCCACTCTCAACATCAAGCCATTCTGGATGAGGTATTGTGTGATGTTGCTCCTCTTGATGTGATATTTTTGAACAACCATACTTGTGGAGCGACATACGCAACTGTGAGTCTGAGCCTGCATGTATTATTACTTTGGGAAATAGCATACGGAATCTAGGAGGTAATCGCCCTCCTGATGGGTCTTCATTCCTGCCTTAAAACCTCTTGCAGTGAGGTGTTGAACCGGAAATTCATTTTCCTTAAGGCTCACTCTGAAGAAATGTTGTGTGGCCACAACTTCAAGCAAGGGCTCCCTTTCAGGCTGCAATGGATAGACAAGTCATGGAGAATACGATGTGATTTCTCTCACTCATAGAGTTCTCTACTTCATCAAGGACAAACACTCATTGATCGACTACAGCCTTTACTTTGATGTTTCCATACATCCTGCAACTACACATACAGAATCCAAGCATGTACTGTATGAGGCTGATAAAAAAACCAAATTTACTAAACGCATCCAGCATGTCCACCCGCAGGTCCATGACATCTTCAACACATCTAATACTCAGTTCAACAGAATTTGCCTCATCTCATGGAGGATCTCAACGCAATGGGGACCATTGCTTCCTAAGAAGGGAGGAATGATCCAGGTGGATATCGGTGGCCACCCACCTATTCCATTTGGACCAGCACCATCAATTCTTGCAGCTTTTCACATTCAGCACAACTTACTATTTTTAGCAGGTTTTCGGGTCCTCCACTCTCGGAGGCGTTTTGGGGGCTTAATGATCCAGGTGGATATTGGTGGCCACCCACCTATTCCATTTGAACCCCCATCATCAGTTCTTTCAATTTCCTGGTTGCAATAGCTCTATTTTTAGCGATTTTTCGGGTCTGCGAACTTAGGAGCCGTTTTGAGGCCCTAAACGACATTTTTTGGGAAAACGAAGAGCAACATGGGTCCATGGACGATGTTGCTTGTTCAAAATTTGTAGTCCTTGGATAGATATTTCTAACGAGGTATAGTACGCATCAAACGGAGATCGTATGCCAAAGTTACGCCCCTGGGAAGTTGAAACACCAATTTACCCAAATGGGGCCCATAGTTTTGGCGCTTCATCTCCTAGGGTTAGGGTTTTGGCTGTTTAGGATTTCCCATTGTTTCTAAATAATAAATAAGCCCTCGAGCCTCATTGTAACTCAGTTCAGAGGCCTGTAGCCGCCACATCTCTTCTCAGAGATAGCTACCAGCGCCCTAGCTAGTTTTATTTCCATTCTGTCTGTAAGCAAATTTCAGTTCTTTGATATTAATGAGCAAACATGAAACATTATTTCCACTTGCATCTCTATCATCATGGTTGTTATTACATTAGTTCACACATGATGACAACACAAGATTTCATTTGTGTGCTATCAAACTGATTTTCAAAAATAGGGTATTCTTCCTCAATCTCAAAAGAGAAAGGTAGCAGCACCCTCTCTTTGTGTTCTGGCATTAAAAACTTTTGAAAAGACTGATCTTGACAAGAAAACTATAAGATTGAATTTGATCTTCTAAAAATTCAATGTCTTTTTCAATTTTATTAGCAACTTCATCCAAAAATTGAATATTATCTTCTGACTTGCACTCCAATGAATTTAAATAAGAAGACAAATACAAAGAAAAATTTTCATCCACATCCTCATTAGTGTGATCATCATTCCATTGTTTAAAACCATGAATGGAAGGAGAGTCTGCCACTAACTCTGTTCTTTCCATACATTTTTCCAAAAAAATAAGCCAAAAATCGGAAAATGACTTAATAGATCTGATAGGAAAGATTTCAATCCACTGTTTACATTTCCCTTAAAATGAATCATAGAGCAATATGATGAAAATACCTTCATGTCTGACTCTAAGAAGCTCAATAAAGTCACGGAAATCTGATATATACTTCAAAGTCAAACTCAAATCTTCTCCATTAAATTTTGGACCATTCCTTAAAAAATATGCATCCTTGGGAAAAGGATTTGGGAAACCATAAATTCTTGAAAAATCTATGCATGCATACCTTGAAACAAGAATGGAAACATCTCAGTTCTTCATATGTCCAGTGGAATCACCATGAATATATGAAATTTTGAATTCTTCAACAATGGAGTTGCCAAGGTATTTGCAACCTCAAACAAATTATGAGCTCCTGCTACCTCCAATAATTTAGCTTCACTTATTTTCACAAAAACTTCAGGAAATATGTCTTCAGACTCCCGACAGACGCACCAAAATGTTATCACCAAAATTGTACTTGATTGGTTGTTGATCAGACAACTCAGTGTAACTATTTCAAACTAGCTTTTGACTGAAGCTTAGCCTCTTCAGTCTAAGAGGGCTCCCTCACGAAAAATTTATGATATTGGTTAATGATAAATATATATGGCTAACTCTATGAATTGTGTCTTGGTTTTGTATGTTTGCAGGTTGAAAAGATGAAGGCTTGCTACCATTGGGCTATGGAGTCAGTGACATGGATCTTAATGACAAAGGATCTCCTTGTGGAAGCTGAGGCATGTAGATACTTAAATGAAAGTATAATACACACATACAGGGTTTACTCAATATATAAATGTTCAAAGGAAGTCAGAGCATGAGAAACATGAATTCTGAGTAATGACCATTAAGATATTGAAAGCAGGACATTGAGAAAGATATCCAATAGTTTAGTGCTTGAAAAGAAGTCAGAGCATGCAAAGAAAGAATTATGAGTAATCAAAAATTAACATATTGAAAAAATTTAATAAGATACATACGAAATTTTTCATGAAAGTATCAAATGAATCTCATGTTAAGGATGAAACCAATAGCCACTCTCTATTACTAATCAAAACCTGTTTACAATAGTAGCAGTCAACCATAACATATCCCAACCCTTTCTAACTCTAAAAATCTCTCCTTTATAGAGTGAGTACTCATAAAAATTATATGCCACCTTATTCCCCTCGAATTCCCACCTCAGAGACCTATTTCAAACATGATTCCATCACTTGGAAACTTCCCAAGGATATTTATGTTTTGTAGAGTTTGAATACAAAAAGGACTCTTCTTTCATTAATAGTTCAACAAATCAATTTAATAACCCTTATCAACTGCAAAAAACTAATTTTATGAGTGTACTAGAGTGCTGATGTGTCATTATTCTACGTGTATTTTGAGCTGGACCCCCTCCAAGTCGAATTTTTACAATTTTTTCACAAATCTGGCTAGTGAAAATTCTGAAAAATAGGATTCAAATATGAGTGTATAATTTCCAAACCGTGATGTCTTTGCAGAAAATGAGAGAGGTTTTTATACATGGACCTATGTTGAAGAAAAACCTCTTTCATATTTCCAAAATACGTTTTCATTTGGTCTAAAATAAAACTTTAATTTTACTGCCAAAACATTCATGTTCAGAAATTTTCGTAGCGTGGGGAAAAAGGCTTCTCCATCAATATTCTTGACTTCTTTGCTATTACAACATTTTAATGATTTCATAACACCTTACCACCATGGATATCCTTCCTTAAATCATGCAAAAACTGACTTTAAAAGAAAAAACACACCTACATGTTTTTTCGTAGCGTTTTTTGGCCTTCAAGCCTGGAGCCTGCTACGAAACTACCTGATAATGGAGAAAATTTCAAAATCATCCCTTTTCTTCCAAATTTCATCTTTAGGTCTGAAAATTGATATAATGAAATATGATCACGTAAACTTGCCTCTTTCCCTCTTCAAAAAACATCATTTTCACCTTTTGCAAGTTTATTCATCACTAAAATGACTCTGTTTTTTCTGAAAACATAGGGTTCTCAGATTAGATCTTATCTCCCTATCCTTGATAGATATTTAAAAATTGAATGAGGTTTTTTTAGGTCAGTATGTCTTGAAGAAAAACATCTCTTCGTTTTTTGAAACACATCTCCATCTATCCAGAATCTGCATTCTAAAAATAGGGCTGAAAGACATCCTTGTATCTCCCAATTTGTAGCACCTTTGAGAAAAGTGAAAGAGGTTATTGTTATTGGATATGTTATTGAAAATAACCTCTCTAAATTTCTTAAAATACTTCTTTTTTTGGCCAGAAACCGCCATTGAATTTTACTTCTCAAATTTAGAAAATAGATAAATACTTCATATTTGCTACGAAATTATTAGCCAGTTTCATAGCGTTTTCTACCTATTTTACATTGAATTCGCTACGAAAGTATGAATTCTTGGCTAAAATGACCTTTTCGGAGTTGTAATCCTGGGAAATGGAATATGTTAGAAAATGATGACTGATGGGACATGATGTGACCTATATGGAGGTGGTTTTGAGATGAAATGAGGGTTGTCTTGAAACTTAGGAAAGGTTAAATATGAAAAAATGAAATTTCCTATGTCAACTTGAGAAAGGTTTAAGGAGAACTTACCCTTTTGTGGAGTAAAATGTATGACCATGTCAAGTAATGACTCACAAAATTATGAGTGATAATACATTTCATCCTCTTCTGCTTTACGAAAGGGTGTTATTTCTTAAACTATGATAAAAACTAAAAAGTAAATTGCTAGAAGGGAATGACAGAAAGGAAAGTAACTTAATTTGCGGAAAGGAATGACAGAAATGAAACTAATTTAATGTGCAGAAAGGAAATTACAGAAAGGAAACTAATTTAATCTGCAAAAGGAAATTGTTGAAAAGAAACTAAACTAAGTTGCACCTAGCTACACCAATAGGCTAAACACACCCTACTTGTCCTCTGATCTATTTACCATGCTATCATGCTTCTAACCACGCAACTATTCATGATAAACTAAACTTGACAAAGTGTGGCTTGAATTTTGGAGGAAAATGGACTAAAGGTGCCAATGGAAGGCTTAACACATGAAACAAGGCATAGAGGTGGAAAGGGCGGGTTTAAACCTTATTAAAGCTTTATTATGGTGCAAAAATTCTTTGGAGCAGAATGATTTAAAATGTGCGATGGCGAAGTTGCGATGGAGGGTGATAAAAATCTGCGTTTGGAGTGGTAAATATTAACAGGAACAAAATAAAAAGTGTGATTTGTGATGCGGCAGATGGCGTGGCTGTGGGATCGGTGGCGGATTCTGGAGCGATATTACAATCGGAAAACAGGAGCGGTAAGTGTAATGAGAACAAAAAAAAAATCTGATTTGAGATTTGTGATGGGGATAAAAGCTGCGGAATGCGATTGGCGATAGGGATGACGTGGCAGAGTGCTACATTGATGTCGCAATCAATGGTGGGGAGCGGTAAGTGTTAACAGAATCTAATTAAAGATCCGATTTGCAATGTGCGATGCAGCAGAGTACGGAGGATATCGCAATAGGAAATTGGAGGAGTAAGTCTTAAATAAATAAATAAATAAAAAGGTTGCGAAATGTGATTGCAAAAAGGCCAAAGGTTGTGAAGTGTGAAATGCAACAGGGTAAAAGTTACGAAGTGCAAAATTAGATGGGGCAAAAGTTGCGAAGTGTGAAATGCGACAGGGAAAAAGTTGGGAAGTGTGAAATATGACGGGTGATGTGGTAGTAGGACCAGTGGAGGAGTGTGATGAAAATATCACAATCTAAATTGGGAGTGTTAGTCATCCATAATTTTCACTATATGAAGATGACTAAGTATCGGTTCTAGATTTCTAGAAACAAAGTTCATGAACATTGTGAGTTCTAGAAATCTCACGGCCTTCATTATCCTTACGATAAATTTTCACTATTTCATCATTCCGTCGTGTTAAGCTCATCTCACCCATCCCAGAAGACCCATCACGGGCTCATGCCACTCATTATCACTATGTTTCGCCACTTTTGGCCTCAACCCTCTATTTTTATTTTGCCTAAACTCCTCCATTGTCTATCTAGGGTTTTTAAGGGAATTTTTCTTGGTTTCATGACCTCCATGGTTAAATCATCAACAAGGCTTATATCCCGATGCTCTTACACCTCCTCCTACCCTTAGTATACCTTCATAAACACTTCCCATCACTCCTATCCCACAAAATCTAGTCTATTGCCACAATTTGACACTTTTTGAGACTAGGCCTGTGTTTTGACCTTTTGGACCCCTTCCCCTCACGCAACTCTTGAAATTACACTTTCCCCTACTCCCTAACATCTATCCCTATCCCAAAAAATTTCCCCAAGAATTTAGAAAACCTTTAACCCCTTCACTCCCCTCCCTCTGCAAGGCAGTCCTAAATCCCCTACACCAAACCTTAATTTCCTCTTCCAACTAAGCTAGGGTTTGCCATGGAAAAGAGGCATAGGAGCAAAGGATCCATTTGATATATCATATCGGAAAGTATAATTCCATACCAGCTCATAAACATCATGCCTCCCTCATTTTCCAAAAATTCATTCCAAGGGTCAAGTCATTTGCCACACCTAGGGCCAGTTTTGTTTAAAAATATGTTTTTGATCAAAAAAATATTAATTTGGAAAAATTGAGAGAGGGTTTTGTCCATCGTATGGCCAAGAAGAAAAACCTCCTTCAGTTTTTACACAGGTATCATGGTTTTGGAGAAATGTCAAAAATACAGGTGTCACGGGAGAATTTCAGCATTGCTGGAGTGACCTTGGGAAAATCAAGTTTTCTCACAGCTGGAGTGTCCAAATGACTTTATTAATGAATCAAAAGACAATTATACTTGAATATTTTTCCAATGAGCTATCATGAGCTCAATTTGGAGTTGAGGAAGGCATCCAAAAGTGGTCTGCACTAGCACTCTGCATTTCTGCACCATCATTCAGTACTTGTTTTTACCAGTCTTGGAAAAATCAACTTTTGACTGGGAAAATCAAATCCAAACAGAAAAGAAAAAAAAAAATTTCTATATTTGGAAATTATACAAGTCAATATTTCCAACGAGCTATCACAGGCCCAAATCCGAATTCGGGAAGGTCATCAAAACCTGCCTGCAAGTTGACCCTTTTTTTGGCGCTGCACAAAATCCATGGGCAGGACTACCTGGTGCTGCACAAATGCCTGGGAAAGAATTCTCGGTGCTGCGCAAAGTTCAGGAAGGTGTCAAATTGCAAAAAAGACTCCCTGATGCCTAAATTCATCCTTTGAGGTGCTTCCAAGATTGAAGAAAGTTGAAGAAAGTGGTAAGTGGTTTTTGTTCTTGATCCCTCAAGAAAATTTGCAAAAATCATCTTGGTTCTTTGGTTATTTAAGGTAGAAGCACAAGGAGGGTGAAACCCTAGGTCAAATTCATAAAGGAACCTTACTCTCTTAAAAATCATTCTTGTACCAAGTTTGATAGCAGGGGTGAGTAAGGGATTTTAAGTTGTTACCATACTCTCATGATAAAACCTCCTCAAGCTACAAAGCCACTTAAACCCTAAGAGCCCTAGCCTCCACACCTCTCATTCTCAAAGGTTGACTCCATCATCCTCTTGACCTTGTTTCATCAAGCCCTAATTTGAAAACCAGCATCTCCTATCAACATGTCAAGAGCTGACAACAACAATGGTGGTGATAAAGGTCAAAAGCTTTTGAGACAAAACATAAAGGAGGAAATGATGGTGAAGAAGAGGAAAGTGAGCACAACAGTGGTGATTGGCATGGAAAAATACATCATTCAGCATTACAGAAGTGAGCATAAGGTTTTCAAGAATATCAAGAGAGGCCTTGCTCTCCAAAAGAAAATGACCAAGCAATATGCAAAGAAGAATAGGTTTGCATGTGCCAAACTCAAAGAAGCCCTCCTTGAAATAAAAAACCTAAAAAGAACAAATTATAGTGAAAGCCTTGGAATTTTGGCTGAGGCTTCTTAGAAACTATCTAAAAACATCTAATGAGGTTCTCCACCAATTTTGAAGGAATTTGGAGAAGATTTTGTTTTTTGTGAATTTTTGGTAAAATTTGGGTCATCCTCTGAAGGCAAGATTGACATTTTTGGATTTTTCATGACCTGCATATCATCCAAAAAAAAAATCAAAGGATTTGGATCTGTTTTGACCCCTCAAAAGGTCAAAAAACACCTTTCTGCCCCTGTTTTAGGCCTGGCGCTATGCAAATAATAGGTTGGAGATTTTTGCATTTTTTATAGGGTTATAGGGATTGGATCAGGAAACCACAAGCAGTTTTGTAAATTAGACTCTTCAATATTTCCAACGAGCTATCACTGAGCCAAATCCAACATCGGGAAGTGGTTCAAAAGCTAGTTGCAAAACAGCCTATTTTCTGCAAAAGTGGCATTGTGGAAACAGACTGACATAGGCCAAAAAGTCAACAAAAGACATTGATTAATGGCAAAATGGTTTTTTAATATTTTCTTGGGAAAATAACTCCAGATTTGATTAAGGAGTTATGTTTTGATGTTTTTCATTTATTTCCTTATCTATTATGTGTCTTTGGCCTTGCATGGTCATTAAGCACATTTATGACATTTATGACATTTATGACTAAATTAGGGTTTCTAGAAGCCTCTTAGGGTTTCCACCTCCTCATTTGCTCCATAAATAGAGCATAAGGTTCTTATGTATGGGTTGGACTTTGATGACTTATTCTGGAGTAATACATAGTCTCTTGGAGTTTTTGATGAGAATTTGATGTCTTGGAGCTCATGCATGACCTAATTTGTTTGTTGATGGAGGAGGATTGTTTGTAGGATCCATAAGCCTGGTTGATGGTGATGTGTTTCTCTCTTATTCATATTTTCTAGTTTTCATTATGTTTCCATCTTGCTATGTTGCAGTAGGAAAAATAATTTAGACTAAGACATGTTTTCTAATGGCACCTTAGGTCTGTTTTTTTCCTTCACTAGCTTAATGTTTTCTTCTGCTAGGATGTATTAGAGAATTCATATTTTTTTCTCTCTAATGATTTCTTATGCTTGTTTATTTTCTTGAATGGTTTAGATCAGTTGGTTTCGACATGATTCATGGCTAGCCCTGCATATTTGTTGCCACTATATACTCTGTTCTTAGAATCATCTCTTTAAAGCATCATTGCCTAGGTTTATCAAAGAAGTTTGTTTCAATCATGTTGTAATATCCCGTTTCGGGGATATCTCTAAAACACAACAAACTCCAACCAGAGATGGACTGGGAGGGCGTTTACCAGATATTTCACCTCTATGAAGAGGGTGAGATCTGGAGGCTACCTGGCCCTTTCCAAACTCTATCTAAGAGTATGAGATAGACACACCAAGTGGTATAGAACTAGAATGCCTGAAAATACATAAAGATAGCAGTAAAACAGACATAGAATAGCATAGATAGAATGTACGACAAATCATCCAGAAATACAGAGAGAAGATGCTAAGCCATTTTATTATACTAAGAAATATAATGAAGTACAATAGGTGATTAGAGTGATGGCACCTAGACTTTCTCAAGGCAAGTGAAGAAATACACTCAGAATATCAAGAAATGGCTGCTCTCTGAACTGCGTCCCAGCTGCTGGAAAACTGTTGTGTAGCTGCTACTGCTGAACTCAATTGATGATTTGGGGCTGATCCCCTCGCTGGAATGAGCTGAAAATCTGGAATCCTCCTCTACTCACCAACCACAACAAAACCCAGAAACCATATATGAAATGGCTAACCCCCGAAAATCACCCCCTTGGGGAATTATGTTGTCCTCCAAGGCTGTGCACAGAGGCTGAATAGGAACCACTGAAATGCAGCCTCCAACTCCACCAAAATCCTCCCAAAGTCAAAGGTTGATCCTCTGCTCAGTCTCCAAGCTAAAAAACCCCTGCAAGAAACTCAATCCGGAGCTCCCCTAGAATGGACTGCGTCCTCCCTCTCAAGTCTACGCAGTCTCTGAATGCATAGCTCCACAAGAAAACCCAAACATCAATCCTACCACAAAATGCTGAAGAAAATACCTTGCTCGAGTAGGCACTCGAAGTCCCCTGGTGTTAAGGGCGAGATCTCTGATCGAAGACACTCAATGCACTAAACAGTGATGCAGATAGGCTAAACAGCCAGCGTGCTCAAGAAGTCGAAACGACCAGCTCAATATCATCAACAACGAATGATCAAAATGAGGAGGCTCTCCCCTCTATATAGCATGAGCCCCTCTCAACCCTAAGGCTCACCTCCTCCAATGTTTCCATGTGCTCCCTCTTGGCCTACGCAGTCCCTCCATGTGTCTACGTGGGTCCCCTCTCTGTGTGGTCTCTTGGTCCCCATGGCTCACTTAAGTTACAACTTTGTGCTACTAGGGAGTGAAATTTTATTTCTAAAGTGAGTTATGTCTTCTTTACTCACCTTTTTATTTATGAATAAACTATAGACGGAAAAATTGAGCAAAATTGAATATTCCAATTAGCCATAGCTAATTAGGAATATTACAGTCTCCCCTAGAAAAATGTTGCTTGTCCTCAAGCAACTGAAGTGATGGATGCTGCATAATTTTCTCACTCTCCCAAGTGGCATCCTCATCCGGCAAATTCTTCCACCTCACCAAGAATTCTCGGAGTGTCTTGCTTTGTAGCTGCCTCTCCCTGGTATCAATAATAGCCTTTGGCTGCAACACCAAATGCCCCTCATCATCCGTGGGTGGTAGCTCATCTGTCACTGTCACCTGTTGCCCCAGTGCCTTCTTCAGGCATGATACATGAAAAAAGTTATGAATCTTGCTGCCTTGGGGCAGCTCCAACTCATATGCAACCTCTACAATCCAGTGTATCACCTTGTATGGCCCATAAAAGCGGGGCTTGAGCTTTTCAGCTCCCTTCGGCTTCAGTGATGACTGTCGATATGGTTGTAATCGTAGGTAGACCAATTCCCCTACCTCGAACTGTCTCTCCACCCGACCCCTACCAGCATACAGCTTCTGCTGGTTTTGCACTGTAGCCATATTGTCCTTGAGAGCTCGGAGAATATCCTGACTCTCTTGGATCCAAATCTTGGCTCTTGGAGCCTTACTAGCACCAAACATCACATCAGCAAAAGATAAAGAATGATACCCATACAAAGCATAGAATGGTGACATACCAATGGACATGTGATGTGTAGTGTTGTAGCAGTACTCCCCCAGATGCAACCACTTCATCCATGCTCGTTGTTGTCCACTAACATAGTTACGCAAGTAGCCCTCCAGCCACTTATTAACTATCTCCGTCTGTCCATCTGTCTGTGGGTGATAACTGGTACTCGGTGTCAACTCCGTCCCCACCAACCTGAAAATCTCCTGCCAAAATTCTCCCATGAAGTGGTTGTCCCTATCACTAATGATGGTCTTAGGAAGACCGTGTAGCCTGAAAACCTCTCTAAAGAACAGCTCGGCCACCTGTGCTGTTGTGTAGTGTGCGGATATGGCGAAAAAATGTGCATACTTTGTTAGTCGATCAACGACGACAAAGATACAATCCTTGCCCTGCACCATGGGCAACCGTGTGATGAATTCCATCGAAATACTCTCCCATTTCCCCTCCGGAATGGGAAGAGGCTGCAATAATCCTGCGGGATGGCTCATCTCCCCCTTGTTCCTCTGGCAAACATCACACTCCCTGATGTGCTGGAGTACGTCCTCCTTGAGGCCCTTCCATGAGAACCTCTCTCTAATGGCCCTGTAGGTTTTGGTAAACCCCTGATGGCTGGCCAATGGTGAATCATGTGATGCCTGAAGTATCTTCTTCTTGAGCTGATATCCCTCAGTCAAGAAGATCCGGTCCCTGTAGTATATGATCTCATCGACCACCCTATACCTGTCCATCCAGAACCTCACATGCAAATCTGTCCTTGGAGTACTCAACTAAAAGTCGAGCCCTCCAGTCTATATCCAAGCTCATAAGAGACAACGTGGCTAGTATACGTGAAAGGGAATCTGCTACCACATTGTTCTTACCCTTGACATACTCAATGTCAAATTCATATGCCTAGATCTTACTGATCCACTTCTGCTACCTCTCCTGTAGTTGCTTTTGCTCCAAAAAGAACCTGAGGCTATTGTGATCAGTCCTCACCCTGAACCTATTCCCGACCAAATACTGTCGTAATTTGGCCAATGCATGCATAATGGCCAGCATCTCCTTGTCGTATATAGAATACAACCTCTCGTGTGGAAGGAGCTTTCTACTCTCAAAGGCTATAGGGTGACCTCCCTGCATCAATACTGTGTCGATCCCCTCTCCTAACGCATCACACTCCAAAACAATTGGCTGCGTAAAATCCGGCAATGCAAGCACTGGGAAGCTGCTCATCCCCTCCTTGAGCCTATCAAAGGCTCGCTGCACTGTATCCAACCAACTGAATGCCCCCTTCTTCGTCAAATATGTAAGGGGTGCAGCAAGCTGTGATAAACTCTTGACGAACTTCCTGTAATAAGTAAAAATGCCAATGAATCCTCGAAGTTTTGTCACGTTCCTCAGCTCCGGCCAATCTTTGATGGCCCTGATCTTCTCCTCGTGGACTCTCACTCCGTCCACCCCTATGATATGTCCCAAGTACAACATCTCCGACAACCCAAACTCACACCTGGAGAGCTTGGCATAGAACTGTTGCTCCTCCAAAATGTGCAACACTGCCTCAATGTGCTGGAGATGCTCCTCCCAAGTCCTACTGTAAATGAGGATATCATCAAAGAACACCAACACAAACTTCCTCAAGTGACTACGGAAGATGTGATTCACGCAAGACTGGAATTTCGCTGGTGCGTTGGTTAGCCCAAAGGGCATCACCAAAAAATCAAAGTGCCCATAGTGACACCTGAAGGCAGTCTTGGGAATGTCATGTTCCCTCACTCGAATCTGATGGTACCCCGATCTCAAATCAATCTTTGAGAAGAACCGGGCTCCTCTCAACTCATCCATCAACTCATCGATCCTGGGTATAGGGTACCTATTCTTTAGGGTCTTTTTGTTCAGGGCCCTGTAGTCAATACACATCCTCAAAGTGTCTTCCTTCTTCTTCACCAACACCATGGAAGAAGCAAAAGGACTCATGCTCGACCGGATGTGCCCAAAATCTAGCAACTCCTGGATGGCCCGCTCAATCTCATCCCGATAGGCTTTGGGATGCCTATAGGGTGTGGTAATCACTGCTTGAATACCCTGCTCCAACTCAATAGTGTGCTTAAACACACAATCCGGTGGTCGGCCTGGTGGTATATCCCCGAACACTGTGTCATACCTATCAAGGATGGCCTATATATCGGGATGAACGGCCTAACCGGTAGTCCCTACCTCTGATGCCCGCAACTCAACTGCCCACTCTATGTCTCCCTTCCAGAAATTTGCCTCCATCCAGTGAGCCGAAACAGTCTAAGGTGGGTAAGTGTGCATCCCACGGATCTTCTCATGCTTCCCGGTCTTCTTATCATCCCACTCCATCTCCAAGGCCTCCCAATCTATGGTGACCTTTCTCAGAGTAATCAACCACTGAACACCCAATACCACAGTGGTATCCGGTATGTTGACCATGAAAAAGTGGTCGGTCATAGTGTAGGTACCCATCATCACTGCCAACTCTGGAACATACCGGGCACACTGCATCGTCTGAGCTCCTGGGACTAAACTAAATATCCATCGAAGCTCTTGTTCAATATCCCTCTCCGCTCAACCATCGATGCATCGACGAAATTGTGGGTTGCCCCACTGTCAACCAAAACTGATACTCGCTGACCACGTACTGTCCCCTGTACGCGCAGCGTCAAATACTTAGGAACTCCTCGAAATGCTGCAAGGGTCCCTCCTATGGGTGCAAAAGCTGCACCTCCTACTCCTGGAGCTGGTGGTGGTGGCAACTGATCCTGGGTTGTCTGACTGTCTCCTGCCTCCATGTCATCCTCCTCATCCTCTTCCTCGCTACTCTCGGAGAAGACCTCAATGAAGTGTGCTTTGCCAGCAGCACATCTATGTCCTGGTGCCCACGGCTCCTGACAGGTAAAGCACAACCGCTTCTTCTTCAGCTCCCTCCTGGCATCATCATCCATCTGTGCCCGTCCTGGATTCCCCTTTGGAGGTAGAATCCTCACATCCTTCCCCTTGGGCTGGAAGCCCTGTCTCTAGCGGTAAGGTGTCTGTGTTCTGGGAAATGCATCCTGTAAATCCCAGGTCCTGCTAATAGCATCCTGGAGTGTGGCTGGTCTAGTAGATCTGACTAGACCCCGAAGTGGCTCTGCTAACCCCTCCAAAAACATATAGATCATCCATGCCGCAGATAGATCTGGCACCATCACTGAAACCCTCAAGAAGTCTGCAATATATTTCTTTGGGCTCCCGGTCTGTTTGAGCCTCGTCAGCTCAACAAAATGTTGTTTCGGATCCCTCCGGTCAAACCTCTCAATCAATCTCCTGGTGAACTCAGCATATGTCGTCACTGCGGAATGTCCAAGTGTAACCATCCCATGGAACCACCAGTCATGGGCCTCACCATCCAAATGTAATGTCGCCACCTTGATGGCCTCCGTCTCCGACATCTGGTTAAGCTGGAAATAGATGTCCAGCTTCTCCATCCAAGACTTAGCTGAACTGTTTGATGAACCATCAAACGTAGGCAAGTGAAATCTGCTAGTCGTGCGGTGGGTATCTTCGTCATGATAATGCTGGTGCCCTCTATTTTGGTCGCGGGGTCTACTGTACCACTGAAGCTGAACAAAATCTCTAAACGAGAGAGCATCCTTGAACTCCTACCCATAGGCCTGATACTCTGCAAAATAATCACCCATATGCCCGGGCTCTGCCTCCTGCTGGGCTCTTGCCCCTGTGTCTACTCCCAATAAAGTGGGCATGGTAGAGTGCGTAGGTGCATGTGAAGCCATCTGCTGAGTGGTATCACACTGAATAGCACATGCTCCGGAAAATGGTGGGATGTACTCGAACCCTCACCTACCTGGAAAACCCATGGGGTCTCACGCTGTCTAGCCTCCACAGTGGTGAATCTCTGGCCCATCACCTCAATATGTCTCGCTAGATCCTGCACTAATATGAGGAGTGCCTCCCCAAACTATTTTGCCTCACTATCATCTGCCATCAACTCTCTCTGCTCTGAATCTAACACAAGCTCCTCCTATTCCACGTCTATCACAGGCTCCTCCTGTTCTGTGTCCACCACTCGAACACAGTCTCCCTCTCTGTAGGTGTTCTCCAACCTACACTCACAGTCTCTGTACTTTCTACCTCTGTAAAAAATGTAGGGCCTCTTCCCCAGTGTCATATACAACTAGCTCCACAGGCTAAGCTAGAACTATGCTCTGATACCACTGTAATATCCCATTTCGGGGATATCTATAAAACACAACAAACTCCAACCAGAGATAGATTGGGAGGGCGTTTACCAGATATTTCACCTTTGTGAAGAGGGTGAGATCTGGAGGCTACCTGGCCCTTTCAAGACTCTATCTAAGAGTATGAGATAGACTCACCAAGTGGTATAGAACTAGAATGCCCGAAAATACATAAAGATAGCAGTAAAACAAACATACAATAACATAGATAGAATGTACGACAAATCATCCAGAAATATAGAGAGAAGATGCTAAGCCATTTTATTATATTTAGAAATATAATGAAGTACAATAGGTGATCAGAGTGATGGCACCTATACTTGCTCAAGGCAAGTGAAGAAATACTCTCAGAATATCAAGAAATGGCTGCTCTCTGAACTGTGTCCCAACTGCTGGAAAATTGTCATGTAGTTGCTACTGTTGAACTGAACTGATGACTTGGGGTTGATCCCCTCGTCGGAATGAGTTAAAAATATGGAATCCTCCTCTACTCACCAACCACAACAAAACCCAAAAACCATATCTGAAATGGCTAACCCCCGAAAATCACCCCCTTGGGGAATTACGCTGCCCTCCAAGGCTCTGCGTAGAGGCTGAATAGGAACCACTAAAATGCAGCCTCCAACTCCACCAAAATCCTCCCAAAGGAAAAGGTTGATCCTTTGCTTTGTCTCCAAGCTCAAAAACCCCTGCAAGAAACTCAATCTGAAGCTCCCCTAAAATGGACTGCGTCCTCCCTCTCAAGACTGCGCAGTCTCTAAATGCCTAGCTCCACAAGAAAACCCAAACATCAATCCTCCCAAAAAATGCTGAAGAAACTACCTTGCCCGAGTAGGCACTCAAAGTCCCCTGGGGTTAAGGGCGAGATCTCTGATCAGAGACACTCAACGCACTAAACAGTGTTGCAGACAGGCTAAACAGCCAGCGTGCTCAAGAAGTCGAAACGACCAGCTCAATATCATCAACAACAAATGATCAAAATGAGCAGGATCTCCTCTCTATATAGCATGAGCCTCTCTCAACCCTAAGTCTCACCTCCTCCAACGTTTCCACGTGCTCCCTCTTGGCCTGCGCAATCCCTCCATGTGTCTACGTGGGTCCCCTCTCTGCGTGGTCTCTTGGCCCCCATGGCTCACTTAAGTTACAACGTTGTGCTACTAGGGAGTGAAATTTTATTTCTAAAGTGAGTTATGTCTTCTTTACTCACATTTTTATTTATGAATAAACTATAGACGAAAAAATTGAGCAAAATCGAATATTCCAATTAGCCATAGCTAATTAGGAATATTACACATGCTCTTTGCCTTTACTTAGCTAAATTTGTTTCAAGGAACCTTCATAGCTGTAACTTTAGATGTTCAAGGTTTTCTCTCCTTATATTGTTATAGTTATTTGTGCATCTTAAATATTTTCTGCTCTTGATGATGAAATCTATGAAAGTTAAATAAGTTTCTTGCCTTTCTATATTTTATTTGAATGTTTGTCTTGGATGATTATCTACTTTAGTCTAAAATCAAATTGATTAATTTTTTCTTATACCTTTGATTCTCTTGCTATGTTTATAAATCTTCTAACTCCCTTATTTTAAAATTATATAAAGGATTTTGTTCTACCCTTTATTAGCTTTTTGTTCTCAAGCTTAATGTCCATCTCATGATCATTCACAACCTCAAAGATCCATTAACCAAGTTAAAATTGCCCTGCAAATACTCTTAAAACCATTGATGAACTTACCTTGACCTTGTTAGACTCCATTGCCCAATGACTTAAAAATCTTCCTTGTTTTCTATCTAAATCTATCCGAGCATCATACCCAACCAAAAAACAATCAACAAACCCAATACTTCATAACTAGCCTAAAATCAACCCTAATCAGCAAACAAGTTCACATCTTTGCAACTACTAGAGAGATCCCTCTCTGAATCCATGAAGGCTAGGTCCTTGGATTCCAAAGCTTGGTTTGATGTTACCCCTGTCCATTTGTATCTCAATCAATCTAGAAAATTATGGGGAGCTAACATAATGGTGATCATGGTGGGACCTTTTGAGTAAGTCATAGCCTTAAGTACTCCTTCAACACTCAGAAATCCCTTGTCAAACTTAAGAATACTATCTTGTGAATTTATCCCACTGCTCACGCTAACATAATGGCGATCACGGTGGGACTTCTGAGTACATAGTTGCTTGAATACCTCTTAAGACTCTTTGGACCCTTAGTTTGACTTAGAAAATTCAGTGAATCTGCCACCTCGTCGCCACACTAACATAATGGCGATCACAGTGGGACCTTCTTAGTTAATGACAAACTAAGTATTCCTTAGATCTCAGAAAACTCACAAACATCCTTAGATTGGTATTTAGTTGTTGATGGTGGACAACAAGAACATACTTAAAACAGTAAACATCGTCCACCTGGCGACTCCATTGGTCTTCAGTAGCCCTGTTGACCCCACTAGCTCTCATAGACTCCCCTGGGAATGCACTAAGAAATCCCAATCATGATGATGGTGGACAGCAAATTTGAAACCCTCCACCTGGCGACTCCACAACTCTCAATAGACCTAAAGATTCCACTGGTAGAGAACTCTAGACTAGTTGAAAATATTCAGTGACCATTTCTGATTTACAAACTTGGATCCAAGAATACAACAAAGATATGCCCCAATGAGTAGGGATCATATCCCTAGATTCCCACACAAAATGCCTGAAATAAATTGGTTAAAATACCTACCTATATTTCAATATGAAAAAGTTGATGACCCCTTGTTACATCTCATCAATTTTCATATACATGTATGGAGGTTAAAGGTTGAATGGCACAAGGACTCCCTCATGAAAATGTTTATGGAAACATTAGAAGGTAAGGCAATAAATTGGTATGAATGGCCAGAACCTGACATCTTGTTTTCTTTGAAGGATTTCCACAAGGTATTCTATAAACACTATATAGGGTATTGCCCATCTCTATCATTAGCTGAAAATTGTTGTGATCAATCTCAGGATATCATACAGTACCTTATAGATAGTGATGAAGATTTGGAAAATTTGCATCCTGAAGACCTCTTAACATCCATTCATGAATATCATTCTCGAGATAACTATCATGACAGCCTAGATGAGTTAGTTGAGGAAGAAATCAATCAAGGTATAGAAGAAAACCCACAAGATCTCTCTGAAGGCACAAGTGATGATTCACCATCTCTTCTAGGTGAGGCTCAAGAAAACATTCAGCCTCAAAATTAGCCTTCACAAGAAAAAGAGAACTGTTGTACTTCTATCCAAAGAAAGAGAAAAATGCCTCCTCTTTTGACTGAAAAGGAAATAAATCAGATATCAAACATGCAACCACCCTCTAAGCCTTCATGTAAACAAAACATTCATGTTCTTTCTCCTACTAAATCCATCTACAATAAATCAGAAAATGAACTTGTAGATCAATTCAAAGAAGAACAAACTGATAATCCAATATGTTTGATTGGTGACACTACTTATTTTTATGAGTTTCCAAATTTTGATCAATCTGATGATGATATCCTCCAAACAGAAGCTAACTTTGCAGAGCAATCAGTAATTGGTTTGTGGGAGGAAGATCATTTTCATCAACTTCAAAAAAGTATTAAGCCAATTCATGACATCTATGCCACTGATGAGGGAAGCCTTGAAAGTTCAGAAGTAAGTGAAGGATCTCTAACCCTTTGTTCCACTTCATATTAGCCCATCAGCAATAACTTTCATGTGATTGGGAATCAACAGTATTTCAGTTTTGATGTTGAAATTGGAGAAGAAAAAGAACTTCTTGAGCAAGTTGTAAGTGAAAAAACTTTTCCTTAAATGGTTGATGAAATCATTTCGGACACGGAATCTTCTTCAGCTTCATATTTGCAGCCACCAAGTCCCATTGAAATTCAAATTGTAGATGAAGGCTTGAAAATTTACAATCACATAAGAGTTGCTGCACCTCTTTCTCAAGAAGATTTATCACCTAAGAATGCTCCTTCTCATCAACATGATGGTCTTTAAACAGAATTCAATCCACTAAATCAAAGCATACCAGGAATTCTTGAAGACAACATTGCAATCTATGATGAGTCTACCAGTTCAGATGATCATGAGGAAGAGGATGAGTTTCTTTCCCAAAGGAGTACTAAGCTCAGCCAAGTGAAGGAAGAAGCAGTCCTGGATCAAGCTTATCTCCCAAATCCTCTAAGCCAAGTATTGTTTCAAGATCCCTTTGCTGATTTGTTAGAGGCACTTGAAGAAGGAGTAAAACATGTCAAGAGCAGTTTGATGCAGAATTTCGAGAACATTTTAGGCACTACTGTTCAAACACAAGTGAGGTGGGAGTGGCCTTTTGATTTTTTCACCACACCCAAAGAGCTGAACAAAGATCCCTCATGGAATCATTTGCTTGATTGGATGTATTGGAAGAGAGAGTTCACCAGCTGAATGTATATCATGTATAGGTTGGATTAAGATAGATAGGCAAGCAAATAAGCTCATCACTATGAGCATATTTCTGCCTTTAGTTTTAGATTGTTTTGACCAAGAAGAGAGAAAAGGTAAAAAACAAAGAAAAATAAAAAAGAGGGCAGATGAAAAGAAGAGGTATGGCCCCATACCCAAAAAATGGTCTTACTAAAAGTGTGCAAGCCTAAATGCCACTACTTATTCATAAAGAATTCTTGATCAGTCATCTAGCCTAATCATGGCTGAACATGTTTTCAATTTATTGTTGATAAGTTAGTAAGAAAGATGCTTGTCAAAATCATTCAAACTTGGCTTGTCAAAAGAAGTAGATTAGGGATGAAGAATTCTAGTTCCACATGCTTAAAACTGAACCAAAGAGAAAGATAGGAATGCTTACCAAATGATAAATCACAGCCTTTGTTTTTTTAGTTTTTTTTGTACAAAAATAAAATTTGTGTGTAGCTTGTTCTTATGCCACAACTCATGGTAAGTCAGATTGCCTAATCCTGATTTACTATGCTTTCAATTTTATGTTAGTAGGATAGAGAATAAAGTTTTTCAAACAGCTTAATCTTGACAAATGAGTAGACTAGGTAGAAAATAAAAAGAGTTCATTAGCCTAATCTAAACTCGTGGAAGAGATAAGGGTACAATTGGATAGTTCGATTTTTGTTTTCAAAAAGAAAAATGTCAAGGGTTTGCCAGTTCAAATACACCCAAGGAAGACAAAATGTTAGGCAAGTAGGTTGGGTAGGTAGAGATGATGTTGATGTTAATCATGTTATTTCAGATTACTAAAGATCGCAGCTTTAAGCAAGCATCAGCAAGTGAAAGAGGTAAAAATATGCCCAATGGATGAGGCACTAGTCTTCATAAACCAAGAGATCTGAAAGTTCTGGACACCTCGTGAAAAGAAGCTGCCCTCCCCAATTGGAGCCACTATTGGTCATCCATAATTTTCACTATCTGAAGATGACTAAGTATCGGTTCTATATTTCTAGAAACAAAGTTCATGAACATTGTGAGTTCTAGAAATATCATGGCCTTCATTATCCTTGGGATAAATTTTCACTATTTCATCATTTCATCGTGTCAAGCTCAGCTCACCCATCCCATAATACCCATCGGGATCATGCCACTCATTGTCACTATGTTTCTCCACTTTTGGCCTCAACCCTCTATTTTTATTTTGCCTAAACTTCTCATTTGTCTATCTAGGGTTTTTAAGGGAATTTTTCTTGGTTTCATGACCTCCATGGTTAAATCATCAACAAGGCTTATATCCTGATGCTCTTACACCTCCTCCTATCCTTAATATACCTTCATAAACACTTCCCATCACTCCTATCCCTCAAAATCATTATTTTTCTACAAAACCTAGTCTATTGCCACAATTTGACACTTTTGAGACTAGGCCTGTATTTTGACATTTTGGACCCCTTCCCCTCACTCAATTATTGAAATTACACTTTCCCCTAATCCCTAACATCTATCCCTATCCCCCAAAATTTCCCCCAAAATTTATACAACCCTTAACCCCTTCATTCCCCTCCCTCTGCAAGGCAGTCCTAAATCCCCTACTCCAAACCCTAATTTCCTCTTCCAACTAAGCTAGCGTTTGCCATGGAAAAGAGGCATAGGAGCAAAGGATCCATTTGATAGATCATATCAGAAATTATAATTCCATACCATCTCATAAACATCATGCCTCCCTCATTTTCCAAAAATTCATTCCAAGGGCCAAGTCATTTTCCACACCTAGGGCCAGTTTTGTTTAAAAATATGTTTATCATTAAACAGAGATGAATTTGGAAAATGTGAGAGAGGTTTTTTTACATCATAGGGCCAAGAAGAAAAACCTCCTTCAGTTTTTACACAGGTATCATGGTTTGGGCGCAATGTCAAAAATATAGGTGTCACGAGAGAATTTCTACACTGCTGGAGTGACCTTGTGAAAATCAAGTTTTCTCACAACTAAAGTGTCCAAATGACTTTATTGATGAATCAAAAGACAAGTATACTTGAATAATTTTCCAATTAGCTATCATGAGCTCAATTTGGAGTTGAGGAAGGCATCCAAAAGTGGTATGCACCGACACTCTGCATTTTTGCACCATCATTCAATACTTTTTTTTACCAGTCTTGGGAAAATCAACTTTTGACTGAGAAAATCAACTCCAAACAGAAAAAAAAAAAAAAAAAAAAAATAATAATAATAATAATAATAATAATAATAATATTGTATATTTGGAAATTAAACAAGTCAAGCTTTCCAAATAGCTATCATAGTCCCAAATCCAACTTCGGGAAGGTCATCAAAACCTGTCTGCAAGTTGACCCTTTTATTAGAGCTGTGCAAAAAAGTGGCGCTTCTCAAAATCCATGGGAAAGACTGCCTGGCGCTGCGCAAATGTCTGGGAAAGACTTCTCGGCACTGCACAAAGTTCAGGAAGGTGTCAAATTGCAAAAAATACTCCCTGATTCCTAAATTCATCCTTTGAGGTGCTTCCAAGATTAAAGTTGAAGAAAATGGTAAGTGGTTTTTCTTCTTGATCCCTCAAGAAAATTTTCAAAAATAATCTTGGTTCTTTGGTTATTTAAGGTAGAAACCATAGGAGGGTGAAACCCTAGGTCAAATTCATAAAGGAACCTTGCTCTCCTAAAATTCATTCTTGTACCAAATTTGATAGCAGGGGTGAGTAATGGATTTTAAGCTGTTACCATACTCTCATGATAAAACCTCCTCAAGCTACAAATCCACTTAAACCCTAAGAGCCCTAGCCTCCACACTTCTCATTCTCCAAGGTTGACTCCATCATCCTCTTTACCTTGTTTCATAAAGCCCTAATTTTAAAACCAACATCTCCTATCAACATGTCAAGAGCTTACAACAACAATGGTGGTGATAAAGGTCAAAAGCCTTTGAGACCAAACATAAAGGAGGAAATGATGGTGAAGAAGAGGAAAGTGAGCATAGCAGTGGTGATTGGCATGGAAAAATACATCATTTAGCATTAAAAAAGTGAGCATAAGGTTTTCAAGAATATCAAGAGAGGCCTTGCTTTCCAAAAGAAAATGACCAAGCACTACGCAAAGAAGAACAGGCTTGCATGTGCCAAACTCAAAGAAGCCCTCCTTGAAATAAAAAACCTAAAAATAAAAAATGAGCATGAAAGCCTTGTAATTTTATATGAGGCTTCTCAGAAACTATCTAAAAACATCTAAGGAGGGTCTCCACCAATTTTGAAGGAATTTGGAGAAGATTTTGTTTTTTGTGAATTTTTGGTCTACTTTGCGCGCTGCGTAAACATTTGGGGCATCCTTTGAAGGAAAGCTTGACATTTTTGGATTTTTCATGACCTGCACATCATCCACAAAAAAATTCAAATGATTTGGAGCTGTTTTTACACCAAAAGAGGTCAAAAAACACCTTTCTGCCCCTATTTTAGACCTGGCGCTGCGCAAATAACAGGTTTGAGATTTTTGCATTTTTTACAAGGTTATAGGGATTGGATTAGGAAACCACAAGAATTTTTGGAAATTATACTCTTCAAGCTTTCGAACGAGCTATCACGGCACCAAATCCGACATCGGGAAGTGGTTCAAAAGCTAGTTGCAAAACAGCCTATTTTCTGCAAAAGTGGCGCTGCACAAACAGACTGACATAGGCCAAAAAGTCAACAAGAGACACTGATTAATGGAAAAATGGTTTTTGAATATTTTCTTGGGAAAATAACTCCAGATTTGATTGAGGAGTTATTTTTTTATGTTTTTCATTTATTTCTTTATCTATTATGTGTCTTGGGCCTTGCATGGTCATTAAGCACATTTATGACTAAATTAGGGTTTATGGAAGCCTCTTAGAGTTTCCACCTCCTCATTTTCTCCATAAATAGAGCATGAGGTTCTTATGTATGGGTTGGAATTTTATGACTTATTCTAGAGTAATACATAGTCTCTGGGAGTTTTTGATGAGAATTTGATGTCTTGGAGCTCATGCATGACCTGATTTGTTTGTTGATGGAGGAGGATTGTTTGCAGGATCCATAAGCCTGGTTGATGGTGATGAGTTTCTCTTTTGTTCATGTTTTCTAGTTTTAATTATGTTTCCATCTTGATATGTTGCAGTAGGACAAATCATTTAGACTAAGACATGTTTGCTAATGGCACCTTAGGTCTGTTTGTTTCCTTCACTAGCTTAATGTTTTCTTCTGCTAGGATGTATTAGAGAATTCATATTTTTTGCTCTCTAATGATTTCTTATGCTTGTTTATTTTCTTGAATGTTTTAGATCAGTTGGTTTCGACATGATTCATAGCTAGCCCTGCATATTTGTTTCCACTATATACTTCGTTCTTAGAATCATCTCTTTAAAGCATCTTTGCCTAGGTTTATCAAAGAAGTTTGTTTCAATCATGCTCTTTGCCTTTACTTAGCTAAATTTGTTTCAAGGAACCTTCATAGCTGTAACTTTAGATGTTCAGGGTTTTCTCTCCTTCTATTGTTATAGTTATTTTTGCATCTTAAATATTATCTGCTCTTGATGATGAAATCTATGAAAGTTAAATAAGTTTCTTGCCTTTCTATATTTCATTTGAATGTTTGTCTTGGATGATTATCTACTTTAGTCTAAAATCAAATGGATTAATTTTTGCTTATACCTTTGATTCTCTTGCTATGTTTATAAATATTCTAACTCCCTTATTTTAAAAGCATATAAAGGATTATGTTCTGCCCTTTATTAGATTTTTGTTCTCAAGCTTAATGTCCATCTCATGATCCTTCACAACCTCAAAGATCCACCAACCAAGTTAAAATTACCTTACAAATACTCTTAAAACCATTGATGAACTTACCTTGACCTTGTTAGACTCCATTTCCCAATGAGTTTAAAATCTTCCTTGTTTTCTATCTAAATCTATCCGAGCATCATACCCAACCAAAAAAAAAATCAACAAACCCAATACTTCATAACTAGCCTAAAATCAACCCTAATCAGCAAACAAGTTCACATCTTTGCACCTACTAGAGAGATCCCTCTCTGAATCCAGGAAGGCTAGGTCCTTGGATTCCAAAGCTTGGTTTGATGTTACCCCTGTCCATTTGTATCTCAATCAATCTAGAAAATTATGGGGAGCTAATAGGGAGCGGTAAGTCTTAAAGAAAAAAGGAAAAGGTTGTGAAGTGTGAAATGTGATTTGCGATGTGGCGTGGTATGGAGAATTATCGCAATTGGAAAAAAGGAGCAGTAAGTCTTAAAGGGAAAAGTGAAAAAATGCGAAGTGCGACTCTGAAAAGGATAACGTGGCAAAGGAGTACGGTAAGAATATCGAGTCAGGCTTGGAATGGGAGAGCATAAACAGATAACGCAAGAGATCTGCAATTTACGATGAGCGAAGTACAGTGAGCAAGAGTTTCAAGGAGAAAATGCAGAGGTCCAAATTTGATGGTTTTTCAAGCATTTTTCTTTAATAATGTGCGGTGGTTGTGACTGATGAAAGCAAAGGAATAAGGCGGCTAGATATTTTAAGTGTTTTTGGGAATAAAAGGTGGGTGCAACAGTTGTGAATAAGAGGAAAAGGAGGGAAATGGAGGTGTAAAAACAGTGTTCAGGCTGTCAAGATAGAGATGGAAAATAAAGCGGGAAGGTGTCACAGAGCTACTCTGGGGTTTTAGCAATAATTCTTGTAATCAACCTACTAACTTATGCACAAAGAAACAGACAAATGCGTAAAAATACAGTGCAAAAGGAGACTAAAAAATGGTAATGAAAATCTACTTTTAATCTCAGAAGTAGTGAACATAAATAAGTTTTTGGGTCTATGGGAAGGTTTGCACTCCTCGAGCTCTATTGACATAGATGAGAAGGGGGTCTTGATCCAAAGATTTTTTATTTTTCTCCTCTATTATATTACTCACAAGAAAATGAAACCTACAACGTCACACTTAGAGCAAAACTAAACAACAACTTGAAACATAAACGAAATTATCAGAAGCAGGACTAATGAAATGACAGAAAGGAGAGAAAAAATACAACAGAGAGGCTAAGGCACATGGATTGGGCCCTAACCCACGAGCCTAGCTCTCTGAAACTTAAATCAGTAAAATGAAATCAGTCTGCTCATTTCATAAAAGAATAGCCTCATACATTTCTAAAAGTTTGATCACTGAGTAAATTAATAAAAATCTCAATAGGTTACAACAAAATTCTGACCCTTCGTAGCTCTAGCTTTTCTCTATTTATTCTATAGGGAAGCTACCAACAAATCTCTAGTAAATAGTGATTGAGTCCACTTGACTCCAAGTAAACAAAGATTTAGTGCACTCCTCTTTGAGTTGCTTGGCTCCCTCTGGAATTCGAATTGTTGGAGAGAATCCTAGGGGATCATTTGGCTGCGTTTGGAATTCGAATTGCTGGAGTGAATCTTTGGGATCCTTTGGCTGCCTTTAGGAGTTAAGGAGGGTGGAAAATCCTCCTATAACTTCTCCTTGCTCTCTCCTCCAAGTATTTATGATAAAATCCTTATAAAAATGCTAATAATTCATGATTGTTTGCACTCAACGTCATATTAGGCACTCAGAGTATGTTAGCCTTAATCACCACCTATACTAGCATCATAAAACCAAATAATAATAAAATTGCAAGAAAAAGAGATCTAAGAAGGAAAAAAGGTGACCATTAACCCCTCCAAATATGTCTAATGATGGAGCTCATCAGGTAGCACTAGGCTGAATTTCCCCTCTGAGATGTAGGTATAAGGTGGTGGTTTAAGGATGACCACCAACATTGATACGCTTAGTGCAGTCCTAGAAATCTTCCAAATATGGAAAGAAGGTGAGGTCGTCTGCTAGAGGAAGTGCTCCCAATGTTTTGAAGATGGAAACGTTCAACCCTGGAAAAGGGAGGTCTGCAACCCGCATAAAAAGGGATAAATTCAACCTGAAAAGGGAGGTCTCAACCTGTGATGGTTTAAGGATGACCACCAACTTTGGAATTCTCGATGCATTTCCTAGAAATCCTCCAAAAATGGCAAGAAGTTGAAGTCTTCTGTAAGAGGAAGTGTCCCCAATTCTTTGAAGAGGGAGAAGCTCAACCTTGCATAAATGGTTTAAGGCTGACCACCAACCAAAGGCACGCTCATTGGCATCTCTATCTTTGGCTACAACTCTGAATATGGTATAGCAGGTTGTGTCTATGGCTCACTTGATGAGGCTTTGAAGCTTGTATATGACCATCATATTCCCCCCCTGTTATATACAAGGTGAGATGATGGCAAAAACTAAACTGCAAGGCATTTTAATATTCTAGAAGAGATTCTAACATATGACTAAAACATCTTCTTGGTTGTTGATTCCCATTTCCAAGAAGCGACCCGACCAAGATGAATATTTTTATTGTAGGAGGAGGCTTGTTTTTAAAGCATCTGTGTAAAGAATGAGTGTTTTTATGACAATTCTTACATGGGTGAAGATCAAAACAGTCATCTTTCATATGGTAAACGATCACAATGTTGGAATTTATCAATATGTTGTGGTTGTTGTGGAAGAGGAGTAGGATCTGGAACAGTTGAAGGTGAAATATCATAAATAAATCCAACATTGTAAAACTAGATGGGCTTGGAAGACTCTAGAATATTAAGGGACACCTCCTTTTCATATCCAAGACTATTTTTTTTCTTGTTATGGACAAGCTCTTCCCAAGGTTTGATGATTGGCTTGGGAACTGCAGGCTGGGTTTTCGCTTATGCATTCAAATCTACTCTTGTACTGGGCTTAGTAATATGAATAGTTTCTTGTTGCTGATGGGATTTTGTCTCAATGTTCTGAACAAAAACAAGTTCAAAATGAAAACTCTTTTGCCGAAGCTCATCTCGTTGTATCTCAGACTCAAGCTGCAAAAATTCTATATTGTCTAGTGCATTTTGTAGGCATAATTTAATGTCTAAAAGAGTGTCTTTGTTAACATTTACTATCTCATTAATAGTGGAATGTATTAGAATATTCAATAGTTCTAATACATCATCAATTTTAGCAATTTTTGAAACAACTCAAGATTCAACTACAATAAAAGGGTACTCAAGCAGATGTGCTTTTCATAAGCTCGAGAGAAATGGAAAATAATATTGGCTTGGATAAAAGCCTTTATATCTTCAAATTTTGTAGCGATGAAGTGATCTCTCTATCCTTAGATTCACACATTATAGTCTCCACACTAACACCGTTTTCCTCACATTTAACGTAGCTAGATGGGTGGTAATAATACCTTGAAAGCTCTGCTTAGATTTCAGTACACTGATTTTCATTTTTATTTTTCTGTGAGAATTTCAAATATTTCAAGTTCATATGCTCTATGGGGCACATATGAATATGATATATGTCTGTAAAACCACGCTAAGCACTTCCCTATACCCCATATAGTGGATAAAAAGGGCTACCCACCATGTGGAATAAACGCGTAATTGACATTCCAACATTCTTCAGGCTACAAATTTGCTTGCGAATTTTAAGATATGCTTTATTACTCAAATATCAAAGGCTTGTGCTACTATACCCCTATTTTTCATATTCCAAGGTGCTTACTCTTTGGTGGCTCGGCTCTGCAATACAAAACGTTCTGAATTTCGTTGTCGTTTTCATGTTTAAAATTATTTCCTCTGTTGGAAATTAATTCCAACTGCTGAAGTCAATCAGCAGTAATTGCAGAAGTGAAAGATCAGCGGCACATTGAAGCCTAGGCAAAGGCGGTTGCCGTTGTCTTAATGAAATTGCAAAAGGATTGGAAAGCTGCATAGGTGCAGTACAGAGCTTTGATTACAGGATTGGAACAGGCTTTAAAGCCTTACCAATATAATCGGCGAAGTAAATGGAAGAGGCGGTAATTGCAAGATATTCTTGAAAATTTCTTGTTGATGTGGCAAGTTCCGCAAGCAGAACGAACTCACATAATATCACAGCCTTTTGTTAAGGCCCGATGCGATCATACAAATCGCATGTAATATAACAATCGCCCTCCACTTTGAGCCGAGGCTCGCGGGTGGTCCCACAGACCACACGATGTTGTTTTAATTGAATCGCAAGTGAATCAATCGGGGGAGTTTATGTTATGGACCGATTGCACTTTGAAGTTCCGGACCCGATGTTTTATAGGCCAGAGTTAATTGATCCATCTCATCTGATTTTCAATCACAATCAGAAGTCTGACGATGGATGTTTTGTGTTATTCAAAGCCCGGAGCCGATGGGAGCTATACACTGGAGTTAAAATGGTCATCGCATCCGGTTATCAATCGAAGATTGGAGTTTTAAAAAGGGTCGCGCGTTATAAGTTAAGACCAGACCCGATTTATTCATAGGGCGGATTTAAACAATGTCCATCGCCTTCGCGTTTGCAATCGCAATCGCAGTTTTTATTTGGTCGGGTGTTTTGTTATGTCATGGACCCGATGGAGGTTATGCAGCGGATTTAAATATGGGCCATCGCGTCCGTTATGTAATCGCAATCGGAAGATTGTGTGGACCACTTTGTTTTGTTATGTAATCCGGACCCGATGTTATTTCTAGGGCGGATTTGATAATTTTTTTTTGGTCATCGCGCGAAGGATCAAAGGTTTGATTTATATGCTTTATATTTAATTTTATTATATGTGCGGCACATATATAAAGTAAAAGCCCATGAGACAAAAGTGTTATTGTTTTCTTTATGCATAGAAGTGCAAATTAAAAAAATACATAGCAGCATATTTTTCAGAGAGAGACAGAGTGTTTTGTTTGAGTGACAGTGAAGGTTTTGTGAACTGTGTTTGAAGCAGTCACATATTTTGTAAATCCCTTTGTGTGAGGAAGAATTTGTAACAGTTTTTTTTATGAAACAGACGTTTGTTTTTTCAGAGTTGAAACTCTGTCTCCAGTGAGTGAAATTTTAAATTTCTCTGTGTTAAAGAGGAGAGTATTACTCTCTCCATTGTTTGTTCTGCAATTTTCAATATTCCAACATCCTCTAACATATACATCATTTTCACTGATAAGATGCTTTCCTTAAATAGACTCACAGTTCTAATGCAATCTTCTCTTTTTATCATAGCTGGAATCTATGAGGGTAGCATTCATATGAAACATTTTCTCCATATGCATTCTCATAGACCTCACAGCTGGGACTCTGCCCTACTCGTAGATGTGCCGCCGTAAATTCACGTCAATCACGAGCAACAAGAGGCGACACCATGTTATATCTCCACCCAAATCAAGCCCAACAAATGAAGGACTTTGGTATTCAACCAAAACATCATAAAAAACAGTCCCACGGGCCTCAATAATAGTCAGGTTCAACAGAGATAAAGGAAAACTCGTTCCAGGCTTCAGAAGGAAACTCGCTCAGCTAAAACAGTGAGAAATCAGTCCCATGACTGTAGACTTCAACCCAGCAAATAAGGGAGCAACTCCTTCTTCCAAATGAGATAAAATCGGATAACATTCAACCGGGCGCTCTTAAACACAACATGCATCAATATTGCCAAGTGGAGTTGGAAGGACCAGAGGGGTGAACGATTTATTACAGACAACACAAATCGGCGGGAGGGAGAGTGTAACTAGAGAAGACAACCCAAGAGAGTGCATATGGAGGGTCAAGAACCAAGCAGTGTGGGTCGAGCAATGTTATGGAGGAGATGCCACACCATGCTGCATCGAGGAGGAGCCAACACAGAGGCCAAGCTATGGTTCCATGAGACCGAGAAGGTGGAGCTGATGCTGCGCAAAGATACTGTGAGGTTGGGTCTAGAGGGTGGATTCGGCATTGTGCAGAGAAACTGTGATAGGTGGAAGTAAGTCCAAGCCACGGGAGGGAGTTGAGCACCGAGACTTCCAAAGTGTTTCTGATAAGGCCGATTTCCAAATTATCTCTGAATAGTGCTGAGGGGATGTTGCTTGGAGGCAGCGTTTGAAAACACAGGAGGGTCAACACTTCGAGCACAGTAATGGAGACACTGAGAGTGGCTTTCAAGAAATGAGATAGAGTGTTGTAATGTTGGAGGAGAGCAGAGAATGTATGGGGTATTGTGCGACGGTGAGGGAGGGGAGAGACATGCGCAGAATTTGCAGTGGGAAGTGAATCACTTCTGTCAGGAGCAACCAGAGTGGGTAGTGAGATATTTCTTCCAGGAGAAGGTAGAGAGGCAGAGAGGGAGTTACAAGGGCAGGAATTCCAAAAATAGAGCTGGTCAGAAAATCACTAATTCACAATAATTAGGTAGGGTAGGAATAGGAATACACATGTACTTCTGATACCATGTTAAACACAAGCAATATGGTATGCACAAGATATGAAATATAAGCATGATATTTAATTTATTATTTACAATGATACATATTTATTGCGCATTAGAGTGACCCTGTACATGTGTATACCTACATACATACATACATATTTCTTGTACATGTTTATCCCTTTGCTTGGAAGAGAATTCGACTTGAAGTTTGCTTGCCCAAAATTATTTTGAGTCATTTAATAAACCAATAATAATAATTTTTTTATTCAATTTTTAATTCTCTTTGGGGGAATATAGTTTCTTCTTGGGGTAGATGGGTTTCTCATGGGGAAATGCATTCCATAGCTGCCCCAAATTTCAATAGTCATGAAGGAAGAAATGGATTGTTTTGCATGAGAATGAAACATGGAATTTGGTTAAATTAAATGATGGAAGGAATCCTATTGGTTACAAGTGGGTGTTTAAGAAAAAATTTGAACACAATAGGCTAGGTCGAGAAATACAAGGCTTGATTAGTAATGAGAGGTTATTCCCAAGTGGAGGGAGTTGACTTTGGTAAGATATTTTCCCCTCTTGCAAAATTAAATTCAATTAGAGCACTAAAGTTTCTAGGTGCAACATTTTATTTGGATATAGAGAAAATGGACATAAATACATGATTTACACATGGTGATTTGAAAGAAGAAATCTAGATGAAACAACTTGAAGGATTTGTAATAAAGGGCAAGGATAAGTTGGTGTGCAAGTTGATAAAATTACTTTATGGTATAACTAAATCTCCAAAGATCTTGTACCAAAAGTTTGACACATACTTCTAGGGATTTGTATTTGTGAGAAGCCAAGCTGATAATTATGTATACATCAAGTTAGAAATTAAGTGTTTCATAACCGTTCAAATTACTCCATTTACACATTTACATATTTTTTCCCAATCCCTGGGGATTAGGTGTCTATCATTTCCATCCCTAATCTGAAGGGATGTTTGTGAGTCCAAACATCATTATGAATCTTTCAAACTTTTCTCTTCCAAGTGCTTTAGGGAAGATGTCTACAATTTTTTCATTTGTGGAACAATGTTGTAGGTGAATGGTCTTGGCCTCTACATGATGTCAAATCAAATGATAATTTGTATTCATATGTTTGGTTTGATCATAAAATTTTGAATTCTTTGCCAATCTAATTGCAAGAGTGTTTTCAATAAGAAGTGGAGTACATTTCACTTGTTTCTCCTGTAAATCCTCAAGAATTTTCCTGACACACAAAATATCCTTGGTTGATTTTTCTACTGTTACATATTCCGCTTGTGCTGTGGAATTTTTTGGAACTGACTATTTGCATTACCTCCAAGAGACAAACCCTGATCCAAGAATCATAATATAGCAAGAAGTAGACACTCCATTTTATTTATCTCCACCAAAGTCTGAATTAGAATATCCAATCAATTTGAATTCAACCAACTATGAATATTTGATTCCAAAGTCTTCAGTTCCTTTCAAGTAATTTAGAACTCTTTTTGCAATAGACCAATGTCCCTCACAAGGATTTTGCACAAACCTAGAAAGGATTCCAACAATAAATCAAATATATGTTCTGGTAGTGGTGAGGAAAATAAGACTTCCCACATGTTGTCTATACTTTGTTGCATCCTTAAATCAATTTCCTTCTTTAGATGTGAGCTTCATATTTTGTTCCAGTGGAGTGGAAAAAGGATTGCATTAAACCATGCCAAAATTGTTCAATAATACTCCAATGTACTTATTTTGAGAGAGGAACATATATCCTAGAGGTTGGATCACATCAATACCCAAATACTCATGATGGTGGCTCAAATTTGTCATCTCAAATGCTTTCTTAAATTATTTTTTATGGATGAAATATAGTTTTCTTTGTTCCATGTTATCAACAAATCATCTGCATGTACTACAAGATAGACAATATTTTTTCCAACCTTCTTGATAAATAAAGTTGCATCACCAAGATTAAAGTGTTTGAAATTTAATTTCATAATATGCTCAGTGACTTTTTCATACCAAGATTGTGATGCTTGTTTTAGGCCATGCAAGGATTTGATGAGTTTGCTTACTTTTATTCTCTTGTCCCTTCACACAAAAACCTTCTAGTTGAGACATAATAACATTTTATTACAATTCTCTATTCAAGAAAGAAATCATTACATCCAATTGATGGACTTTCCATCCAGTTTGAGCTACCAAGGAAAAGAGAGTCTGGATGGTGGCCATTTTTATTGTGGGGGCAAAGGTCTCTTCATAATTGATACATTCTTTATGTGAAAATATTTTTCCACGAGACTTTTTTTGTGCTTTTCAAGTGAGACATATGATTTATACTCGTTCTTTAAGAGCCACTTCCAACCAATTAGTTTGGTTCCAAATGGAGGGTCCACAAGCTTTAATTTTCCATTCTTTATGAGAGCATCATACTCCTTTTGCATTACTTCTTTCCATTCATCATGAGAGGAAACTTATTTAGAGGAAGTTGGTTCAAAACTAGTAGAAAAAATTAATTCACAATCATAAGAAGTATCCATATCATTAACTAAATTAGAATCATCTACATTACCTCCATTTTATGTGGTGGAACTTCTAGTTCTTGTGTTTCTAAACTCATTGGGATGAACACTTTCAAGTGTTTTAATGCACCATTTTGGAGGACCTTTATGAGATGGTACATTTTTTTATGTTCATTAATATGGGGTTGCATCAAGATTCAACCTTCTAATCCTCTCAATCACATCACTCAGAGGGTCTTCTTGATCTGAAAAAGTGGTTGGAAATTCATGAGGGGGAGATAATGCTTCATAAGGAGATTCCATAGATTGATCCAAGATAGGGATCTCCCATTCAATATGTGGAATCTCATTATCAAATTATTCATAATTTTTTGCATGATTGAATTTGTCCAAATGAACAAGTTGCCACTTAAAAATATTGCAAGTCTTGAAATATTCAAGACAAATGAAATATCTAGACAATATAAACTTTTTATTCACCTCATTTTAGAGACAATATGGTTTGGTTCTATTTGAGTACCCCGAGAAGATGCACTTTTGACTCCTTACACCAAGCTTTCTTCTTTGTTCCTTGGGAATCAAGGTATAAAAGGTGGTGTTAGTTTATGTAGCTTGGACAAGTGTTTTAGTCTCAAATGGTGTCTTTGAGGCTAAGGGACACAATGGATTAATTTTCTCTAATATGTGGGTAATTTTTCTAAGAAAAATTACCCTAATTATAATTAATTAGCTAATTTATTAATTTTCCTATGTCTAACTTATGGAATTGACTTAATTAATCAGTTAATCGAGGTAAATTGATTTTCCTCTAGTGAATTCTAGAAAAATCATTTGATGGGGTCAAGATGATGTTTTCCTTTAATTGAGATTAGATCGTGGCACTACAATGAAAAGACCATCTAGCGGAGGTTATAATGTTGTGAAACCAGCTCCAAAAAGAGAAGAAAAGAGATATCAACGCCTTAGAAATAAGCCACTTCGAGGGGGAAACCTCCAATACATTAAATGAATGAACAATTATCGGATGATACAAATGACAAAACCTCCTTTCTATATATAGGAGTCCATGGGGCCACAATGTAATCCTAGCCGACCTAACAATAATAATTTAAGGGCACAATAATAACAATATGGGGTTACAAGGGTACAATAATAACAATAAGGGGGTTACACTAACAACAATAAGGGACTATACTAGTAATATAGGGACCTAACATGCCCCTCTCCTTCAAAAAAGTGTTGTCCTCAACGCTTGAGTAGCTCTGGGTGCTTCTGTATAAAATTCTCATCCTCCCATGTAGAATCTTCGGTGGGTAAGTTCTTCCACTTGATGAGATACTCTGAAATTGATCGATTCCGTAGTTGTCGAGTTCTTTTTTCCATGACTGCTTCAGGTTCCAATATGATTTTCCCTTCCCCATCAAGTTCTGGCAATACTGTTTGAACAGGAAGATTTTCACCTATAACCTTCTTTAAGCATGAAACATGGAAAACTGGATGTACTCGCGAAGAAGCAGGAAGCTCCAATTTGTATGCCATAGTACCAATCTTTTGCAACACCTTGTAAGGACCATAGTACTTTAGCGATAATTTATTATCCTTCTTAGCTTGCTTGAGGGACATTTGTTTGTATGGTTGTAGCCGTAAAAATACCCAGTCTCCTACATCAAAACTTCTCTCGCTGCGATGTTGATATGCCTGTTGTTTCATTCGATTTTGTGCCAAATTTAGGTTGTCCTTTAAGAGTTGGAGAACTTCTTGTTGATGCTCGATGTGATCTTCCACTTCTTGAACCTTCGAATTTTCTCTTAAAGATGATGTGATGGATGGTGGATGATATCCATAAAGTGCCATAAATGGGGTCATTTTTGCTGCGGTATGGAAGGAAGTGTTATACCACCATTCAGCGAGAGGTAACCACTTGACCCATTGTGTTTGTTTATCGGATACAAAACAACGAAGATATCCTTCCAAACATTTATTTACTATCTCAGTTTGACCATCAGATTGAGGATGATAAGATGAGCTATGAGCTAATTGAGTACCCGAACAAGAAAATAACTCCGTCCAAAAATTTCCAGTAAAAATGGGATCTCTGTCGCTCACAATAACCCTTGGGCTTCCATGTAGCTTTTGAATTCTGTCCATAAATGTAGTAGCAATTGTACTTGCTTTAAATGGATGAGATAATGCACAAAAGTGTTCATACTTGGTAAGTCTATCAACTACCACCATGATGACACTCTTTCCTTCGGACTTAGGTAAACCTGTGATAAAATCCATTGAAATCTCCTCCCAATGTTGACTTTGAATGGATAAAGGTTGTAGAAGTCCCGGGGTCTTAATTGTCTCAACTTTATTCTGCTGGAAAACCAAACATTCCGCCACAAAATTTTGAATATCAGATTTAAGGCCATCCCAAAAAAATTCTTTCTTCACCCTGTGGTAAGTTTTAAAAATCCTGAGTGTCCTCCTAAAGGAGAAGTGTGCAATTCCAGAAGAATCTTTTGTTTTAGTTGGGAATTCTTACAAAGATATAAGCGATCTTTGTACCATAAGGAATCATTTTTCCAACTAAATGTATCGGATGTACTAGGATCTTGCTGCAACTTTTGAATGAGTGTCCATACATATTTTTCCTTCTTCCATTCATCTCTTGCTTCGGTTATCCAATCTGGTTGGATAATAGAAATGGCACAAAGCAATGCTTCCACCTCTTCATTCTTTCATGAGAGTGCATCTGCAACAACATTAAGCTTTCCTTTTTTGTAGATTATTTCAAAGTCATAACCCAACATCTTTGTGACCCATTTTTGCTGCTCTTCTGAAGATAGTCTTTGTTCCAAAAAGTGTTTCAGACTATCATGATCAGTTTTTACCTTGAAGTGTCTTCCCATTAGGAAAGTTCTCCATTTCTTTAGTGCATGCAGTATTGCTAACATTTCCTTCTCATAAATAGGTTTCTGTAAATACTTTCCTTTGATTGGACGACTTTCAAAATCAATGGGTCTTCCTTCCTGCATTAAAACTGCACCAATTCCATTTCCTGAGGCATCACATTCCACAATAAAGGTTTTTGTGAAGTCTGGTGTAGCTAAGACCGGTGCTAGGCACATTGCCTCTTTAAGACGTTCAAAGGCCTTAGTTGCTTCGGGAGTCCATGAAAATGCATCTTTCTTCAATAATGTTGTTAGAGGTGCTGCTATTCTCCCATAATTCTTAACAAACTTGCGATAATACCCTGTTAACCCGAGAAATCCTCGCAACTGCTTTATGGTTGTGGGGACTTTCCATTCCTTAATGGCTTTAATTTTTTAGGGTCTACCTTAACACCCTCGTGAGATACAATATCACCCAGATATTCCACCTCTTGTACTCCAAAGAAACATTTGGATGTTTTTTCATATAATTGTTTCTCCTGCAATAGTTTGAGCACCCTGTCAACATGTTGAACATGATCCTTCCAAGACCTGCTGTAGAGTAGTATATCATCAAAAATTACTAGCACAAATTTTCTAAGGAAGGGTTTGAAAATGGAATTCATCAACCCTTGAAATGTAGAAGGTGCATTGGTAAGGCCAAAATGCATTACCAAAAATTCATAATGACCCTCATGAGTTGGAAATGTTGTTTTCGGAATATCTTTAGTCTTGATTCTAATTTGATGATACCCTGAAAGAAGATCCAATTTGGTAAAATAAATTGCTCCATGTAATTCATCCAATAATTCATCAATCACATGAATGGGGAATTTATCTTTAATGGTGAGCTTATTAAGCTCTCTATAATCCGGACACATGCGCCATGATCCATCCTTCTTGTGTACCAATACTACAGGAGCGGAGAAAGAACTTTGACTAGGTTGAATTATACCCGCCTCTAACATTTCTGCAATCATACGTTCAATTTCGCTCTTTTGGACATAAGGATATCTATAAGGCCTGATGTTTGGAGGAACACTTCCTGGAATCAAATGAATAGCATGATCATGATCATTAATAGGTGGCAGTCCTTTTGGAGTTTCAAAAACCTTGGAATGATTGTCCAAGACTTTTTGGAGATCTGCAGAAATAGATGATTTTGATGTTGGAACTTCTAGTGAGAATAATTGTGCAATTATGCCTCGTTGTTATTTATTTAGAAGCTTTGTCATGACATTAGAGCTTATTATCTTTCCCAGCTTCCCTACAATACCCCGTAATTCGACTTTCTTTCCTTCTGAAAAAATTTCAAGAAAAGTTCTTGAAAATTAAAAGCTACCGTCCCCAAATATTGTAACCATTGTACTCCTAGTACAACATCAACACCTCCCATAGGAATGGAAAGCATTGGACTATTCAATACATATTCCCCCATGGTTAGCTTGATATTATGGCATTTTCTAGAGCAATTTATAGTTCCTCGATTTGCAACCATCACTTGACATTCTGGTACTGGGTATAGGAAACAATTCAATTCCTTGGCTACCTTACAATGAATAAAATTATGGGTACTACCTGAATCAATCAACACTATTACCTTTTTATTCTTGATATGTCCTTCTATATTGAGAGTTTGAGGAGTGGTAATTCCTTCCAATGCATTACACGATATGGTCAGACTCATTTCTTCCTCTTATTGGGTTGGTTCCTAGTGTATATCCTCTTCTTGTTCATTTTCTTCTTCCTGTTCACAATCTATGTAAAATAATTTCTTCTCAGCACACTTATGACCTTTAGTGTATTTGCTATCACAACTGTAGCAAAGCCCTTTTGCTTTTTTTTCTTACAATTGTTGTGATGTCAACCGTGTAGGTTGTGGAAATCTAGGAGTAGTAACACTTCCCTCTTTATAGAAGTGAGTGGTAGGCTTCCTTGTCGCCATAATTTTACATTCAATTTTTCTTGCCAACCTGAATGCCTTCTCCAATGAATCAGGTTCCAAAACGCGAACTTCATGCTGGATGTTATCCTTTAAAGTACCTATGAAGAGATCAATCATGTGTTCCTCTGGAATATCAGTTACCCTTATATTCAATAGCTCCCCCATTAAACCCTTTTGTTTGAGATTTATCAATTGGCTAAAGAAGGTGTTGCTCTTTGTATCCTCATAATGTGCTATCATTTCCTCCGTAAAAATTGACCAAGTGACAATTTTTTTGAACAAGACCCATCAACTCCCCATCACAAAATATTTTACATTTAATTAATAAAGTTTGTAATCATGTATGCCTTTTATAAGGAGATCAAAATATTTGTCAATACAGCAGTATCATGACTACAGTCCTTTCATCAAAATTATATGTCAATTTTGGTCATAGTAGTTCTTCTTTCTTGAGCATTGAATATCTGAAATCGATTAACATTTCTTTGTTCCATCATGGAGTTTTATCTATATTTCTTTGTTGAAGCTTATTTCTTTGTATGTTTGTCGAGCTTTTATTATGCTTTGAATCATTCTTCATGTTTTCATTTCTCATTAGTCTATACATGTCATCCATCTTATATTCCATGCCATCCATCTTAGATTCCATGCCAGCTTCCATGCCATCTATCTTAGATTCCATTCCATTCTTCAAACCATCCATCTTAGATTCCATGCCTTTCTTCAAACCATCCATCTTAGTTTCCATGCCTTTCTTCAAAACTTCCATGTCATTTTTTGTTTCTCTTTGCAAGAGCAAAATCTATTGCACTTGTTCTTGTAATTTTGATATGTCATGTTGCCATTCTTCGTCTTCATGGGTCATAGTAGAGCTTTCTAAAGGCTTAATGGGTGTTGAATTCTTTTTAGGGCCATTTTAGAATCCAATACTTATATATATCTTACAGTATGCCCTTGGAATCAATTCAACTTGATTCTTCAAACAAGACTTATGCAATTCGGAAAAAAATAAAAAATAAATAAATAAAAATAAAAATACACACCTTTTACTTGCTTTTGAGGAGCTCGATATTGAAATTCAATTATCTCTATAATTGCATGTCCTCAATAACTGAAATTTAGACTTGTAGTAGCCCTCTAAAGCTTATTTCAAATGCCATAGGTCTGATCTGATTTGGATTCTTCAAGGAAAATTTATGTCCAATCTCCCATAATGACCCAATTTTGGACTGGCTCAGTAGAGCGAATTTGTACGACTTGCCAAGTGTCACTATTTCCTCCTTTGGCTCTGAAATTGATAGAATAAAAACTATAGTCTATGTACTTGTAGCCACTTTTTACAGCATTCCAATCCGATGCTCAAAGAGAGATCTATGAATATTTTCCCATGATCACCTCTTTGAGATGAAATTCAGAAGCCTCAAAAATCCCTAATGTCCACAGATCATATCTCCGGAAATTTTGCGAACCAATATCTGAAATTTTGTGACAATGTTCCTTAGGATTGCGGATTCGCACTCTAAAAATTTCAGCTTCTGAACCTTCGTAGACAAAAATTTATTACGAAAATACCACGATGACCTATTTAGGTTAAATTTAGGAGCCTGAAAAATGACCTAACTTGCACAGATCATATCTCCGAAAATGTTGTGAACCAAGCTCTGAAATTTTGCGATGATGTTCCTCCGGATTTTGGCTTCGCACTCTAAAAATTTCAGATTCTGAACCTTCGTAGAAAAAAAATTATAGTGAAAATTCCATCATGACCTATTTGGAGCAGCGAAACCTTAGAATCTCAAAGCTCTGATACCAAATGTTGTGAAACAAGCTCCAAAAAGAGAAGAAAAGAGATATCAACGCCTTGGAAATAAGCCACTTCGAGCAACCTCCAATACATTACATGACTGAAAAATTCTTGGATGATTCAAATTACAAAACCTCCTTTCTATATATAGGAGTCCATGGGGCCACAATGTAATCCTAGCCGACCTAACAATAATAATTTAAGGGTACAATAATAACAATATGGGGGTTACAAGGGTACAATAATAACAATAAGGGGGTTACACTAACAACAATAAGGGACTATACTAGTAATATAAGGACCTAACAAATTATAATTGATTAGCCAATTTATTAATTTTCCTACGTCTAACTTATGGAATTGACTTAATTAATCAGTTGATGGAGGTAAATAGATTTTCCTCTAGTGAATTCTAGAAAAGTCATTTGATGGGGTCAAGATGGTGTTTGCCTTTAATTGAGATTAGATCATGCCACTACAAGGAAAAGACCCTCTAGCGGAGGTTATAAAGGAGGTTTTTAGTGTTATAAACTTTGGCCAAAATTTTCAAAAAAACATTTGTTACAACATCTGTTTATGGTTACGAAGGTTTTGGTGGAAATTTGACGAAAATTCAACACAACTAAAAAAATTGGGTGACTGGAGGTTATTACGGATGTTTTTTTCATTGGTGCGCTACTAAGGTTTCAACACACCAGTGTGTGTCGTACAAATGCATCGGTGCATAGTCTCACATAAAAGCATTGGTGCGCAGTATCGCACAAACACAACGAGATTTTTAATTGGTTTTGGTAATTGTGCGGTGCCCATAGGTCGTAGAAACGCACCGGCGCGCTGCAGCATACAAACGCACCAGTGTACAGTAACTGACACACACCGGTGTTCATTTTGTATTTTTTAGAAACATTGACCTATGACAGTGCAATTATTGTGATTTTTCTAAATTCATTATTTATCAAAAGTCGATACATCTTATAACAATATTCATATTAATTAAATTTTTATTAATGCATTTGAATGTAATGTTTGGATTAATTTTTTATATCATATCATAATTATTGTGATTTTTTAAAATTCATTATTCATCAAAAGTTGACACATATATATCTTATAACAATATTCATATGAATTAAATTTTTATTAGTGCATTTGAGAACGACAATGGAGAATGCAATAGAATAAATTAAAACATATTTTATTAGATATATATATATATATATAAGACAGTCTTTGTCATACAAAATGGGACAGTTATTGGTATCCCTTTGTCTTTGAATTGGGACACTATGTCCATTACATTAAACAAAATGTCTGATTTCACAGACAAATATTTCAAAAAATACAACGCCTTGCTTTGATATCCAAACATAGTGATCATCATTCTTCGCTTGAACTGTTGTAACTGCTAGAGATACTTCCATGACTTGGGTTATTTTCAGGAATGTTTTGTTCACGGTGTTGATTGTTTTCTTCTTCTTCACCTTCCATAGACAAACATAAAAATAAATTGTAATGAGTGTATATACATTGGTGAGAATAATGAAAACTTCCATATTAAATAATATACATCAATGTAAATCGAAAATAAAAATGATGTACCATAGCAACAATTGACTCATAAACTATACACATTCTTTCAAAACCATGTACCATGCCATCTTTCAAAATTTCATCTTTTGGCGCAGTTCTATACTTTGTTTCCTGCAAGTTTTATACTCCATAACAAATCATATATTTAATATAAAATGTTTTTTTATTCTATTAATTATAGATGGATCTAAGTAAAACAAGATCGATAGATGCTTACAATTTCCACAATTAATTTCTGATATGCCAACATATACTCACAACCCATATTTAACCCAATTTCAATCAATTTGTCTAATGGTTCTTCTTTGTATGTTAGCACCTATTTGAATACATTCAATGATGATTTTTGTAAAACAAATTCAAAAAAAATTTAAAAAAATGAAATCTAGTTAAGTTGTTATAAGGAAGTAACAATTACTCACAAACTTAGATATCAACCCTTTTCTTCCTTGTCGTCATGTTCTGTGTCTTGAATGGGTTCCATTTTCTTTTCTTTTATGAAATTAAATACTTGAAAATTAATATTTAATGCTAAATTTTTTCTTTATTGTACTTAATGATCAAAAAATTCAATGAATACATATTACATTTGAAGTACGTCGTTGTTGAGATGGCTCCTCCTTCGATGCAATTTTGTCCATTTCTTTGACCATATCCTTGTACACCTTTTTGGACATTCCTACTGGCATATTTCTAATATCAGCTCGTTCATCTTTTAAGATTTTCATAATCTTCCTGAAAATGTAACATGGCAATAAACTATTTAATTTTTATATTGATATATGAAAATTAAATATAACCAAAGTGATATTTATAAATAATTATAGACAAACATTTAAAGGAATAATACTTTCTCATTCCTTCTTTTTTGTTGTTGTACGTTTTTGCTATTAAAAATGTCTCATTGACCAATTCTCTGGAAACTCTTCCTGTAGTTTAGATAAAATTTGGTTCTTGGAATCATTCGATTGATTTTTGTATTGTAAGTGGAAAGAACGTTTATACATTCATTCCACTAGATCCCTCAAACTTCTATAAAAGCTTTTCCCCCTTTCATTAACCTCCAACACCACTCTAGATGAGCTAAGGAGCCATTCATTTTCATTTGCATGTTATATTTTTTTCTTTTCTTAGAACAAATTCCTTTTCTAAGTTGTTGGTCCCTGTAGAACATTAAACAGATGTGAATTAATAGACTCTTTGACACATGTTATCTAATAATTTTAAGTATATTATTAATGAAAATTAAAAAAAGAAACTCATATTGGATCGATAGTATTTTTTCATTCACCTGATTCATCCTTTTGTAATTTTTCCATCACACTTTTACGCTCTTCTGGTCCTAGATCAGAAATAATCTTATCGAGCTTCATCATTTTGTGGCTCTGCATGATACACAGTAAACAATACATATTAGTTAAACTTACATATAGTTCAAAAATAACATTTTTTGTAAAGAATTTACAAAGAACTTGCCTTTTTTTCTTTTCTTGATGTGTTATCAGTATTTTTGTTACTTGATCTCTTGTCATTCATTTCTTTATCAATCTCAAACCTGTACCATATCATTCATTAATATATTTGTAAATAAATTTTCAACTTTTCAGGTAAAAAAGAAATCTCAAGAAACCGGTGCACCTTTCATGTTCTGTGCATCGACGTCGGTGCGTGGGGGTCTTATAAATGCACCGCACAAACTGTATAATAGATCGTACGGTGCTCTATGTCAACAAGGAGCACCGGTGCGTTACATGTTAACCACTGCAATGATTAACACATAAAATAATAAAAATCGTCCATTGTTATTTTTTGTAGCATAAACGCTTTGTGAAAACAAGGGACCACCATATGGTGCTCTCTGTCAACTAGGAGACCCGGTTCAGTGCGTTATATGTTACATGGTGCACCGATTAACACAATCAAACATTTTTTTGCGAAACAACACGTTTGCGGTGCGCCATAATGAAATAGCACATTATTAGTGTGCACCTCGTAACCAAGCACACCAGTGCCCTATTTTAGATATGGTGCATTAATTTAAAAAAAAAAAAAAATTATTACACAGTACTTACACGGTGCGCTGGGATAATACAGCGCACCGGTGCTCTAGGTTATGCAGGGCGCACCAATAAAAAAAAATCCATTTTTTTCAAAAATTCATGCAAGGGCCGACATGGATTGGGATCCGACTATGCAAGTCCTCCAGTGGGTTGGATATCAATCTAAAATGAAAATCCCTAATTTTGAAATCACAGAAACAGGGAGAAGAAAGGGCAGAAACAAAAAAATGAAAGGTTTAGGGTAAAAATGGATTTTTTTTTTCTAAAAATGAAAAACAAATTGATTTTTTTTCTTACTTCGTAAAAAAACTGTAGAAAAAAGTAAAAAATATATCAAATTTAATCACAAGATCGTTTGAAATTCTATACTATAGGGTTTGAATCACCAGAGGTTTGGATTCTGATTGTCTGAATACTTCCGTTCGAATGTATTTCGTTGCTCCACAGTGCTCTCGTGCTCTCTTGCTCCAGGTATGTCTCCTGCAAACCTCTGGCTGTTTTTTTTTTCAAAAATGGTGAAATAATGAAAAGTGTTTAGTATTTAAAGAATTGTTATATGAAATTAAATTTTTGAAAATATTTTTCTGCCCATTTTTCAATTTACCGCTTTTTTTGCACTTAAAGAAAATAGCGTTACGCTTTTTTTATTTGTGGTTATTCGTCACTGGTTTGTCACTTAATATCACCACACTGATGCGTCACTTAATATCACCGCACCGGTGCGATTGTCTGTACATTAGCGCCAATTTGCGGTTAAGGAACCGAAATTACTTTTAGGTGTGTACACCAAAATTAGACATGTTGGAAATGTACATTTTGCTATAAAAATATTTCGGCCATTTATTTTCAAAACTACACCTCTTCTTCTTTTAGGAAAAGAAACTTGAACCTTTCCATAACCTGCAACAAGAAAAGGTGCCCCATGATATGCTTGCTGACCCATGATCTGCTTGCTCATTTGTAAGTTCCTCCTCCATCTTGGCATCCAATTTCCTCTGTTCTCCTTTGTGCTTTCTATTATCTTTGGTATCATCCTCTGTAAACTTCTTTCGTTTGTCACTCTTATCCTTCCTTCCCTCACTGTCATTCTCTTGCTCTCGTCGCTTGTGAGACCTGCCATCCATTTCTTCATCATAAGGATTCATATCTTTTGTCTCACACGAACTCCTACCCCTATTAACAACCTCGATTTACCTTTCGTTACTATCCCTATAGAAATGAGAATCTTTCCCTTCATGGGACCTACCAGCCCGATCAACAACATCAATTGATCTTTCTCTGTTTTCCTTAAGGGAGTGAGAATCCTTCCCTTCATGGTGCCTCTTGGCTTTACCGACTGCCTCGATTGATCTTTCTCTGCTGTCCAATCTTTCCCTACCATCCTTGTAAGAATGAGAATTGTTACCCTCATTTGATCTCTTAGCCCATTCAAGAGACTCAATTGATCTCTCTCTAACATCCCTTAACGAGTAGGATTCCTTGCTTTCGAAGGATCGTTTCACCTTCCTAGTCACCAGAGTGCCTGTTGGGCCGGAAACAAGGTACGTTTTCGCCCTAATTTTACCTCGAATTATCATACACTTTTAGGGATTTTTCCTCATCTCAACAGTAAAGGAAAGGAGGATTAACATAAAATTAGGACAAATGGACTAACGATAAAAAGAATGTTTAAATGACAGGAATTTGACTTATTGCATCTTTATTCACAGGACAACAAAGCAGTTGAATCGACGATGACCAAAAGGCAGCTGACAGATAGAGAACATGAAATCACAATGACCCCCAGGGACCAGCGGAAGGCGGAAAGACAGATCCGCATCTGAAGAACTCAAACGATAGCCACGAGCAGTGGGTTTTCATTTGGAGAAGGTCATTCCACTGAGTGAAATCACCTTTAAAAATGCCAAATATGGACGAGAAAAGGGGAGCTGAATAGGAATTATCTTCTGTAATAGACGTATCAGGACAAAACTGTCCAGTTGTATTCATGTCTTAACCTTTTACTTAAAGTATTTTGGCACTTTGAATAGTCATTTCCTGAGTTTTCCGTTGCGTTATATTTCTGGTGGTTTGGGCCCAACCCTGGGAGTTTCCGCGCTCATCTATGTGCTATACGTTAATTACATAATTTATATTCAGTTATCTGTTGCATTATGTGAGATATCTTTCCACTTGTTAACTTCTACAGCTATGATGCTACAGTTCCATATGCCACTAAGACAGTTTATCACTCATGTTTTCTGGTTTGCAATAATTTTTTTATAACTGTGAGATTTTTTCATCGTTTTCTCAATCTCTTTATACCTGTTTATGATTTTTAGCACGATTTATGTTCAATACTTTATATCGCTAAGAATTAGATCTTTCCATCAGTACTATAGGACTTCTTGTTGTGCTTAATGCGGAAGAATGTTAGCTAGTTAGTTTGAAAAAGAATTCCATTGCAAAATTAAATAATAAATTTATGTTCAATTCGTTGAGTTTTCTGTTCCATTCAATAGGACTACTATTCAATCATAGGTTATTCTCGCTAAGCTGATTTAGACATAATAGTTAACGGAATTTTACAATTCCAATTCTTTTTGAGTTGATTGAACTTCGTGAATTAGATAATCTTCTTCACGGTAATATAGAGTAGCTATTCCTGATGTCACTTGCATATATTATGCTTGCACTCTTGAAATAAGAAGACTTACCCTGGGTTGACAATTGAATGAGAAGCATAGAGGTTTCCTATAATAGTCACCTTAGTGAACCAACATTTTTGGTGTCATTGCCAGGGAGGGTGTTTAAGAGCAACGTCCTTCATTCTTTTTTCTCTGTTGCTACAAAGAATTGGGTATTAAAAACGAGAGGTAAGAACCTGCGTACTGGCAAGCAAAAAACTTGCTCTCTAACCCACTTAGCAATTGTTCAAAGGTTAGTAGAATAGGTGCTCTTGTTTTATGACTTGGAAGAAAAGGATAGAAACAAATCAAAATCATCGGCAAAAGCCTACAAAACCCAAGGACCAGTGATCCTTGGTACAACAACATATATAGATGAAATCATTAAGAAATTTGAATCTGAGGCATCTGTAGGACCCAGAACCATTCCTATTCAAAGTCCTACTGTGCTCGCTTAGGCAGTAGCCTCACCATCTATAGCCCACACCGAGATTCACAGTGAAACTGAAGGGTCTGAATAAATCCTTCAGACTGTTGAACACATAATTACTGACCCTTCAAGAGAGGGAGGTTCTTGCAATTTACAAGAAGGAGAAGGAGAAACTAGTGGGGCAATAAAAGTAGAAGCTCTAGAGCCTGAATCCCCTGAAAAAGTGGTCGACACTGAGAAGCTTGGTATTCCAGATCGAGGAAGTGCAGTAAAGCATCCTCCGCACTCACCACCCAATCCCCCTAAGATTACTCCTCCAGAACAAGAGATCCCCGAAGATCACTGGCATATCTTTGATCAAATGGAAAATAATCAAAACTAGAATCAGAGGCAGACATCGACATTGGAGTATCCCATTATTGACCATGCTGCTAATGCCCCTATGAAAGCCATTCCCCTACAAAAATCCCCACCTTCCATGGGTTGACCTTAGAAGATACTTATGCATTTCTATTTGATTTTAACGTCTTATGTAGGGGATATGACTATACCACTGACCCACAGAAACTGAAATTGTTCCCCTCTACTTTGAAGGGGGTTGCATTACGTTGGTTCATGGGACTCGGTGGGGGAACCATCAATAACTAGGACTAAATGAAGAACATTTTTCTAACTAAATATCAAAATATTATTGCCGGACTCAGGAATTAAAATATGAAATCTTCAATATTTCTGCAAAAGACAATGAGACATTAGAAGAATATGTCGAAATATTTCAGTATAATCTACAAAGGTCCCCATATACTGCATTATCCAAAGATATCTTAAAAGAAACAATGATTAAGGGGATGAAAGAAGAATGGGTTTAAACACTTAATTCAATGGGAAGAGGGGACATCTACCAAGAAGATTATGATGAAATTATTTCACTGTGTATTAGGTGCTCTCAGGGTAGTACGCGAAATAAGCCACCTGGACGAGACTCAATAAGAAAAGATCTTAAGTAGTCCGGTGGCAACGTAACCAGAGCAGAGTTTGGTAATCTTTTGGAAGATTTTAGAACTAACATTTTAGGTACTTTGACAACACAACTTGATGTCCTACAAGCCAAGAGAAAGCAAGCTATAGCAGAACAAAACTTGGTCGTCTTCTGCCCACGTTGTCGGAAGAAGAACAACCAAAGGGAATGCCCCTTAGACACAATTCAGACCTATGCTATCTGCACTAAGGATCATACCACGGAACATTTCCCTTCACTCCCAGGACTAAAAGCAGTTTACAAAAAAGAAGAAGAAGAAATAGAACCAGTCTACCTGATGAACTAGAATCAGTAATGGAAAGCATGACCAAGTATGCCTCAAGACCTGACTCCATTCTTTCCCTCTCTGCAATTTAACCAAAAAAACCCTGCAGCAACTTGGCAGAATCAACCGCCTTTCTCCACTTGGTTGTCTCAGTTGTTTCCTATACCACCTTGGCCAACGCAACCCTCTCCAGGGAATAATTGGCCAAGCTTTCCTTTTTCCCCTCCTTATTGGCAAAACAACCCATATCAAACCCAATGGCTAGCATCCCCTTCTCAAACCACAAATTGGCCTCAAAATTGGCAATGACCTATGGGAATGACCCACCTACCAATGGGGACAGGGATTCAAAATCAACCTACACTTCTAGCTCCATAGCCTGTCTAGCACAACCCTCAACCTATCATCCATCCTCAATTACTACCCCAACCCAATCCTAACCCTAACAACAAGTGGGTTCAGCTAATCCAAATTATAGAAAATCCAAACCTCGAAACTGAACAGAAGCAATGTAATGAACTAAGGTTGAGATTAGGACGTATTATCTCACCAGCACAAGGTACAACCCCACCACAATTAGAATCTAGAGCTCCAACGGAGCCCAGACAAACAAATATAATTGAAACAAAGGTGGAGCAAGAAAAGGAAACGGTTGATGAAGAGAAGCCTGAAAATCTTAGGATTTCTCCAACTCCTTTCCCTGAAAGGTTAACGCTGCCTAGACCAATGGTCTCTCCAGATTTCGATATTATGGGAGAATTGAGAAACCTTTGCATCAAAATCCCTCTTCTACAGGCCATACAAGACATTCTCATCTATGCCAAGACAATTAAGGAAATGTGTGGAAAGAAGCAAGCAAAAAGAACAAAAACTGTACCCATAGTTCATGTGGTGGGAGCACTATTTGACTTATTGTTGGGTAAGGAGGCCCCCATGAAATATGACGACCCAGGGAATCCCATAGTAACTATACAAATATCTGGCCACTCCTTTCCAAACACATTGGTCAACTTAGGGGGGGCCATTAACATCTTAACAACAGGGACCTGAGAAAAACTAGGCATGTCAGCTTTAGAACCCATAGCTACACTGTTGGAACTTGCTGACAGGTCTGTTATCAGGCCAGAAGGAATATTGTAGGACATCCTAGTTTTTGTGGACTCATGGGAGTATCTGGCTAATTTCTTAGTTTTTAACCCAAAGAATCGGATGGACGGACACCCCTTAATTCTTGGGCGGCCTTGGTTGGCAATAGCCGATGCTCACAGAGGCTGCCAAACAGGCAGCATGACCATTTCTAGGGGAGATTCCATAAAAAACATTATCATTTACCTACCTGCCAAACCAATTTTACCCACGGTAAACATTCACAAGCATTTGCATGCATATTGGGAGCAAAACATCTATCCACCTCTGACATTAGTCGAAGCTCTTGAATTTAAGGATCAAACTGAAGACGATGTAATCAATAACTTTATGAATCAACCATCTACATCTAGAAACGTAAAATGCCAAATGTTAAAAACAATTCTTGAAGATGAAACACAAGAATATTTCTTGGCAAACCTTGATGATCAACATATACCCACAACCGTTGTACGCAACAGCATACTTGTTGAGATTGAGCTAGGGAAAATTTTGAATATCAATGGCAATCTGGATAGTAACCAAAGGCAGAAGCTCATAAAGGTGTTACAGAAGTATCAAGGAGAATTTGCTTGGGACTACCCAGACATGAAGGGCATAGACCCTCAGCTATGCACCCATCACATCTATACTGACAAGGAAACTCGACCTATTCAACAACCCCAGCATAGGTTAAACCCGCATCTAAAATACGTTGTAGAAGAGGAGCTGCAAAAACTGTTGGATGTGAATTTCATTTATCTTATTTCAGACAGCAAATGGGTCTCCCCTCTAGTATTCGTCCCTAAAAATAATTGGAAATGGATATTCTGTGTGGATTACCGAGAACTGAATAAGGCAACATACAAGGACCAATTCCCCCTCCCTTTTATTGATCAGGTCCTAGATACATTGGTAGGGAAGCGGTTCTTTTCCTTTCTTGATGAGTTCAACAGTTACAATCAAATCCAAATAGCCCCCGAAGACCAGGATAAAAAAACCTTTACCTTCCCATGGGGTACATTTTCCTATAGGGTACTACCATTCGGACTATGCAATGCCCCAGCAACCTTTCAAAGGGCCATACTCAGCAGTTTTGCTAATTTAATAAATGAGGGGCTTGAAATTTACATGGACGACTTCACCCCATATGGTGATGAATTTGATCAAGCATTAGAAATGCTAGAGAAGGTATTGGAACGATGTATTGGTACCAAGTTATTCTTAAGTAATGAAAATTTCCACATGATGATGACCAAGGGAGTAATCCTGGGGCACTAAATCTCTGCAGCAGGAATACAGGTAGACCCGACAAAAATAGAGGTAATCATTTTATTAGCCACAGCTTGTACAGAGACTGAGGTGTGTAGTTTTCTGGGGTATGCAGGGTATTATCGTAGGTTTATAAATAATTTCTCACAAATTTCTGCACCTTTGTATGCACAGACTAGAAAAGTCAAATTCCATTGGTCTGATAAATGTGACATTGCTTTTGCAGATTTAAAGAGACTAGTCTTGACAGCACCAATCTTACGCGGTCCTAACTGGGAGCTGCCTTTTCACATTTCTTCAGATACATCCGATACAGCGATAGGGGAAGTTCGTGGTCAAGAAGAAGACAAAAAGCCCTATGATATTTATTATATCAGCAAAAATCTCACTCCTACTGAATTAAACTACACAGTGACAGAAAAAAATTTCCTGGCTGTCATTTATGCTATTAATAAATTTAGACATTATATAACTAGCTATCAAGTACTCTTATATACTGATCACTCTGCCATTAAATATTTAGCCAATAAACCAATCACAAATGGGATAATAACTCGCTGGTTTCTAATTTTGTAGGAATTTGACATAACCATCAAGGACCGCCTAGGAAAAGAAAACGTGGTCGCAGACTTCCTATCCAGGGTTCCAAATACTGATGACACACTAGCAGTCGACGATCAGTTTCCTGACGAACATCTGTTTGTCATAGCAGTAAAAACGCCATGGTACGTAGATGTAGCAAACTACTTGGCCGTAGGGAAACTTCCCAGGCATTTAACATCAAGGGAACGGAAGCTAATTGTACAACGCAATGTCAGGTTCTCCTGGATCAGTGGATACCTCTTCCACATAGGGGACGACATGCATATACGCAAATGCATATGGGAAGACGAGATTTATTATATCCTATGAGACTGTCACGATGAACCATGTGGTGACCATTTCACATATCGTAGAACAGGGCACAAAGTATTACAATTGGGTTATTATTGGCCTACGATCTTCAAATATGCGAAAAAATATGTCCAAACCTGCGATAGTTGCCAGAGAATGGGCCGCCCAGACCAAGCAAATGAAATTCCACTACAGCCAAAATTGGTAATAGAAATGTTCAAACGATGGGCACTAGACTTCGTTGGGCCATTCAACCCGCCATCAAATAAAAAAACCTACATACTGGTTGCCACATACTACGTAACGAAATGGGTAGAAACAATAGCCTTACCAAGAGCCACGGAAGAATCTGTGATTAAATTTATTTTTGAGATATTTCTATGATATGGTCTACCACAGGAAGTGATAACCGATGGAGGGGCACAATTCGTAGGTAATAAAATCACAGACACTCTAAAGAATCACCATATCATCCATAAAGTCATGTCTCCTTACCACCCACAGGCGAATGGACAGGTCGAAAGCACTAACAAATTCCTTGAGGCAATCCTTACTAAAATAGTATCATCACATCGCTGGGACTGGGCCACTAGACTTCCAGAGGCCCTATGGGCTTATCTGTAATATCCCAAAATAGGGATTCAGCAAGAAATAAGTTGTATAACGGTCTTGTAATGATTAATAAGCTTAAAATAGGTATTAGAAACACATATAAATCATTAGAGTTACAGCAGCAACTTATATTCCGATTTACAATCCAAAAGACGGGGAAAAGCAGTTATTTCAGCCCTAAAAACGTCATTTTCTGATATTTGCATAAAAATAAGGGGAAATGATGGTGGGATCCTTTATCTTAGGTCATGTGGGACTCACATACCAAATTTTAGCAAAAACAAATGACTCTAGCTAAGTTAAACAGATCTCCCAGTCCCGATATGGCTTAAAAACACTGAATCCCCATGACTTAACTTATGCAGAAATTTCTGAAGCTTACCCAGCATGATTTTCTAAGGGTTTCAGATTTAATATGGTATGAATAACATATTTTGACTTTATTACATCATTATATAGGAAGTAGAAGAGAATACAGGAAGAAATCCTCAACTATGAGGGGTTGCAACCATAGAAGATGACTGAACAAGCTTGATAGCATTTTATTATGGAGAAAATAGCAGATGGTGATTAAAAATTAGATCTAGGACAAGATAATGCATGAACATTCAGATCTATAACAGATCCATACACTATAATGTCTCTAGTTTACATACCCCTTGGGGTTTTCAGCAAAACATGAAAGCACAAGAGTAGATCTGAGATCTACTACAACAGATCTGCAGAATGATTCAGAAATTCTGAAGTAGATACATCAATGAATAAATCAGATCTGAAACATACATGGATTTTTTGGCCAATCCATGGATCACCAGAGTGCAAGGAAGGCTCCTTTACACCATAGATCTCTCCTCCAAATAGTTTCCAAAAGACCCTGCAACTTATCACTTGCAAATAACGCAGTCTAGGGACATAAAATACGTTGTAGACTTTCTGTATATATTGGACTGATGCCAAGATGTATATCTGAAGCTCCAATCAACTAATACACTCTTACCAGGAGGATAAAAATCTCTCTCACTGGAAAGAGGCACTAGTATGGCCTAGATCTGAATAGATATAGCCTCCACTTGCTGCTGCTTACAAAGACAACCAAACCCTCAACAGGATATGCGTTGTAGTTGGAAGAAGAGCTTGGCCAAATGCCTGATAGTGGACAAGAAATGCAAGGCTCCTCCAAGAGGTACTCAATGGAAGAGGTGGGATTCCCGCCCGAGAACACCCAGTGCTAAAAAGCACTATTCTCTGCTAAATAGCCAAGAGAATAAGAAATGTCTAAACAGACAAATCCTTCAGAAATCATATGGTCATCAACAACCTTCTCTTGTTGTCCTTCCCTTCATTTTATAAGATTGAGTCCTTGCACAACCCTAAACCATCTCAATGATTTAGCTCTATTCACATGAACAGTCACCAACTTGATCTGCGTTGTGCATCTAGGAGGTTCAATGAATCTAGACATCGTTGTGATTTGGTCATGTTGACCTAGTCAAATAGTTCAATCCCCTTCACACATAAGGGTTTTTTTATGTAGATAGCCCAGATTTGTCTTTCTTCACATGTGGCATTGATTTATTCATTGCTTTAGGAGTTTTTATGATCCTCCCTTACATATTTATTCAATAAATAGGAAAGTAAAGAAAAATTGAATATTCCTATTAGCTTGGGCTAATTAGGAATATTACAATCCTCCCCTCCCAAATGTTGCTTGTCCTCAAGAAACTGCAAGGATAGAACTGAAGAGCCTCCCCTCTTCTTCTTGTAGCATCTTTCAAGTGATATGCTCTTCCAAAGAACAAGATGCCTTCTCAACAATATGCCCTCACGTTGTTCCTCCCATGTGTATAAGCATGCCTTTGGTAAAATTCCCAAATGGATTTCATCATGAAAAGTTAGGACATACATGGAAACAACAATATGTGATCTAGAGGCCTTCTTGAGGCATGGAATCAGAACTGTATTGGGAATCATCATCCCCATGTGGAGTCTCCATCCCCAAGCTATCATCCAAAAAAAGTGTCCAACTTAGTGACTGATGAATCATCTCATCCTCCTTAAGCTCCTGCAAAGAAGGTGGGTTGCATGGTTGAATTTGAGGGATCAAAATGACTATCCTACTCTGCTTCTCCCTCCACTTATGATATGTGTGGAGCTGCTGCTGACCTTGGGCTGAAATATAACGGTCCCCATGAATGACCCAAGTCACTCCACTCTCCAAAAGATCCATGAGGTTCCTCCTCAAAGAACTCAACCTCTCCAAATGGTTCCTCCCACATGAAGAAAAGAGGTGCAGTATGGAAATCATGGTTTGCCCATTGTTTCTCGTGAAACATGAAACATATGAAGTATGGAGAATCATACTCCTAATGGGCACTCTCAACTCTTGTTCCACTCCTCCAATAGAGCTTCCCATAATCATAAGAACATGATCAAAATATGGAAGCATAAACAAATGAAAGTAAGTTGCCCTGTGACAACCAGGAGGTGGAATATAGTTCCAGATATGGAACCAGCACAGTGCATCCCTTGCTTGCCTCATATCATAGTGCAACAAGTGTCCTTTCAGCCACTTGTTTTCTGCCACATTCATCCTACAATATGATATCATGAAAGTACAACTTGGTGCCAATGGTGCACACCAAAAATCATGTGGCCTTCCCCCACAAACCACAAATAAAATGGCCAACATCAATGATGCAAATGGCCTCAAGTACATCATAATACAAGATACAAGAAGGAAAGATCCTCCTTGGTACAATATGCTGCTCAAAAATACAAAGGAGTACAAGTCATAATGCAAAAATATACATCCTCCATCATGCACTTTAGTCATTGAGCTGAAATGGCTCACTTGCAAGTTCTCCCTCACTTCAAATGAGTAGGGAAGTGGTTGTGCCAACCTCTTCATCATATTCCGGGCTATGCATCTCTCCATATGCTGATATACATCCATTTGAATTCCCTCCCAAGTGAACTCCTCCAGTAAGGAATGGTATGCATTATAATGCATAGGAAGAAAGCTCACCAATGCTACATGTGGATCTCTCTTCTTATGCTTGAAAATCCAAGTGAGGAAAATCATAGCAAAGAAGATCATAGAAATTTAATAGATGTTTCCATCCACTACTCCATCATACTCCTCTCCTACATGCCTCCATAGTGCATCATCTATGAAGTGATCCTGGGAACACTCCATCAAACAGTCCAAGCTCCCAAGTGATAGCGTTATTGGCCTTTGAACTAGTGCATCTGTCATCTCATAGCTCCTGCCTTTGACATCCCATATGCCAAAGTCATCATCAAACATAATGCTGCTATATGTGAGAGATTCCTCCCATGATGGAGCAATTGTTTCCTCAAAATTAGTTCCAAAGCTCAACACAGAGTTTTTAAATGTATTGCTCAAGACAATACTCACCCAATCCTCCAAGAAAGTACAATCCAACCTCAAGGTTTGTGTGCAGCTCATCAATGATACATTGGGATGACTATTTTCCTCTTTTGTGAATGAATCAAGGCTACTCAGTGCAGTGAAATTTTGCTGCTCCAAATCAGCAATATGTTTTGACCCTTGGTCATGCAATGGTACATCCCCATCATCCTCTTCATGTTGCATTGAAATATCAGGAAATGAAAACATGTGCATACCTTGGTACAACTTGGGAACATCTTGTATTGCTACAAGGATCCCTCCTTCTGGTGTGATGGCTTCCCTAACTTCTGAAGATGATAGATTTTCTTCTATGGCTTCATCAGCGCTGGTACAAGTCTCTTCTCCTTCATGCATCTCCAAAATGGTGCATGGGACTCTAGAGATCAAGAGATCAAGATCATCTTGCAAAGGTGCAAGTAGTCTTCCTCCTGAAACAAGTGCTTCTGCAGTAGATGGTGGTGAAGGCTTCTTCCCTCATGATTTCTTCTTGTCAAACTTCTTGATCAACCTTTGAGTAACGTCTGCATATGCAGTCACTTTAGCATGACTCAAATGGTTGAACTACCACATTTGTGCTTCACCTTGAAGGTGCAGTGTAGAAATCTCAACAGCCTCTTTCTCTACTACTGGATGTAGCAGGAAAAATGCATCCAAATTCCTCCCCCAAGCCTTTTCTATGCATGAGGATGATCCATCAAAGGTAGACAATAGAAACCTATTTCCCTTCATTCTTCTATTGCTGCTTGATCTCCTTTATTCTTTGAGCTCAATAAACTCTGGAAGAGTTAGATTATTCTTGATAGATCTAGGTTGAGACTTATATTCTACAAGATATTCACTTAGAATCTCATGATCTATGTTTCCTCCATCTCTATGCCTCTTATCTTGAAAGAAAAAGGACATAACATGCTTCTTTGGAGTTTTATGCAATACCGGATCCTCTTTTTGCTGATAGGAAGTACATGGACCTTCCTCATCTTGAAACCCTAATGTGGTTTCACTCTTCAACTTATGCATAGTGTGGAATAGATTTTTTGAGAACTCTTTCCCTTTCTTTCTTCTAGATGAATGGATTTCACCCTTGTTTTCTTGGTCTTTTGTGTAATCACATTTCTTCTCTATTCTTATTTGCTTGACCTCCTTGGGGAGATCCTTCTTAGATCTGAAAAGAGATGAGATGAAACTCATTCCTTCCATCATTTTTCTCTCTTTCTGCATCTTATATCATCTTGGCTTGAAGGCCACAGGCTGAGCCAAAGATCATGCTCTGATACCACTGTAATATCCCAAAACGGGGATTCAGAAAGACATAAGTTGTATAACAGTATTGCAATGATGAATAAGCTTAAAATAGGTGTGAGAAACACATATACATCAATTTGATTTATAGCAGCAACTAATATTCCGATTTACAATCCAAAAGACGGGGAAAAGCAGCTATTTCAGCCCTAAAAACATCATTTTCTGAGATTTGCAAAAAATAAGGGGAAATTATGGTGGGATAATTTAGCTTAGGTCATGTGGGACTCACATACCAAATCTCAGCAAAAACAAATGACTCTAGCTAAGTTAAACAGATCTCCCATTCCCGATATGGCTTAAAAACACTGAATCCCCATGACTTAACTTATGTAGAAATTTTTGAAGCTTACCCAGCGTGATTTTCTGAGAGTTTCAGATGTAATATGGTATTAATAAAAGATCTAGAATTTATTAAATCATTATACAGGAAGTAGAAGAGAATACAAGAAGAAATCCTCAACTATGAGGGGTTGCAACCATAGAAGATGATTGAACAAGCTTGACAACATTTTATTATGGAGAAAATAGTAGCTCGTGATTAAAAATTAGATCTAGGACAAGATAATGCATGAACAGTCAGATCTATAACAGATCCATACACTATAATGTCTCTAGTTTACATACCCCTTGGGGTTTTTAGCAAAACATGAAAGCACAAGAGTAGATCTGAGATCTACTGCAGCAGATCTGCAGAATGATTCAGAAATTTTGAAGTAGATACATCAATGAATAAATCAGATCTGAAACATACATGGATTGGTTGGCCAATCCATGGATCACCACAGTGCAAGGAAGGCTCCTTTACACCAGAGATCTCTCCTCCAAATAGTTGCCAAAAGACCCTGCAACTTATCACTTGAAAATAAAGCAGTCCAGGGACATAAACTACATTTTAGACTTTCTGTAGAGTTTGGCCTGATGCCAAGATGTAGATCTGAATCTCCAATCAGCTAATACACTCTTACCAGGAGGATAAAAGACTCTCTCATTGGAAAGAGACACTAGTATGGCCCAGATCTGAATAGATCTAGCCTCCACTTGTTGTTGCTTACAAAGACAACCAAGCCCTCAATAGGATTTGCGTTGTAGTTGGAAGAAGAGCTTGGCCAAATGCCTGATAGTGGATAATAAATGCAAGGCTCCTCCAAGAGCTACTCAATGGAAGAGGTGGGATTCCCGCCCGGGAACACCCAGTGCTAAACAGCACTATTCTTTGCTAAACAGCCAAGAGAATAAGAAATGTCTAAACAGACAAATTCTTCAGAAATCATATGGTCATCAACAACCTTCTCTTGTTTTCCTTCCCTTCCTTTTATAAGATTGATTCCTTGCACAACCCTAAACCATCTCAATGATTTAGCTCTATTCACATGAACAGTCTCCAACTTGATCTGCGTTGTGCATCTACGAGGTTCAATGAATCTAGACAGCGTTGTGATTTGGTCATGTTGACCCAGTCAAATAGTTCAATCCCCTTCACACATAAGGGTGTTTTTTATGTAGATAGCCCAGATTTGTCTTTGTTCACATGTGGCATTGATTTATTCATTGCTTTAGGATTTTTTATGATCCTCCCTTACATATTTATTCAATAAACAGGAAAGTAAAGAAAAATTGAATATTCCTATTAGCTTGGGCTAATTAGGAATATTACATTATCGCACAACATGGTGAAACACCACTGGATATTCTTTGTATCATCTAATATTTGGAAGAGAGCCTATTTTCCCCATTGAATTCGAATTCAAGACTCTAAGGACGGCCCAAGAAGTAGGGTTGGACTTGACAGAGGCCCAAATTAAGAGACTCCAACAAATAAATGAATTGGATGAAACATGGCTACTGGCTCTATAGCACACAATGATCATACAACAAAAGTGAGCTAAGTGGCATGACAACCTCATCAAAAAGAAGATATTCCAGAAAGGAGATTGGGCACTTCTCTATGACTCCATATTCCAAGGTTTTCCAGGAAAATTTCAAACAAGGTGACTCGGTCCATACGAAATCCAAGAACAGGTACGAAATGATCCCACCATCCAAGTTGTGACAGAAGGGGGTGATAACCCCACAACCTCAAGTACATGAGATTTTTCTACCTTCATTTGTAAATCATGTGTATAATCTCCTTGCAATTCCTAGTTTCTTATTTTGTTGTACATTCTTCATGCTCACAATTGTACCCTTTTTCTCATCCTCTTGTGTTTTTATTTTTCCTTGATGTTCAAATTCTTTGAACAATTACTGTTCAATCGGATTGAAAAAATTATTTTTGCATTTTTATTTTTCCTTGATATTCAAATTCTTTGAACGGTTGTTGTTCAATCCAATTGAACAACTGTTGTTCAATCCAATTGAACAATTGTTTTTCAATCGGATTGAACAACAGTGTTTTTTTGTTTTTATTTTTCCTTGCTGTTCAAATTTTTGAATGGTTGTTGTTTAATCGGATTGAATAATCGTGTTTTTACATTTTTATTTTTCCTTGCAATTCAAATTTTTGAACGGCTGTTGTTCAATTCAATTGAACAGCTGTTGTTGAATCAAATTGAACTTCCGTGTTTTTGCGTTTTTATTTTTCCTTGCTGTTCAAATTTTTGAACGGTTGTTGTTCAATCCAATTGAACAGTTGTTGTTCAATTGGATTGAACAACCATGTTTTTGCATTTTTTGTTTTTCCTTGCTATTTAAATTTTTGAACAGTCGTGCTCTTGTGTTTTTTTTTCTTCCTTGCTGTTCAAATTCTTTGAACGGCTGCTATTCAATCCAATTGAATAGCTGTTGTTTAATCGGATTGAACAGCCGTGTTTTTCCATTCTTATCTCCTTGTTGTTCAAGTTTTTGAACGGTTGCTATTTAATCCAATTGAACAGTTGTTGTTCAATCGAATTGAACAGCCATGTTTCACATTTTTGTTTTATTGTTCAAACCTTTTAACGACTACCTAATTGAACAGTTGTTGTTCAAAGGGATTGAACAATTGATTTTTTTCCTCTCTTTAAAGAGCATGATCCTTCTTTCTTTTGTTGATATCCTCTCCTCATTCCACACCCTAGCTATAAAAGACATCTATGAGTAGAAATTGGCAGCTGAAGAAGGGGAAAGCAGTAAAATTACTAATATGATGATCCTTTGACACTCTAATCTCTAACCTGTAAACTGACATTGTACATCTATGCAATGAAGCGCTAAGTCATTCCCCGCTCAAATATGTTAACACACAATACATAGTATTATAATATCCTCTCCTCATTCCACACCCTAGCTATAAAAGACATCTCTGAGTAGAAATTGGCAGCTGAAGAAGGGGAAAGCAGTAAAATTACTAATATGATGATCCTTTGACACTCTAATCTCTAACTCGGAAGCTGACATTGTACATCTATGAAATGAAGGGCTAAGTCATTCCCCGCTCAAATATGTTAACACAAAATACATAGTCTTATAATGGTATATCTTTCTTCACTCTCGAGTAGTATTTCCCTTCGACATAAAGATATAGTAATAAGGGGTATTAATTGTATTGGCATTCTTTTTACTTCTCACACCATCCCTAACTCTTAAGGAGTTAATGAGCCTCCCTTCATGTAAAAAGAATAAATGTTTACATAAAAAAATTTAAGAGAGGATAGGGGGTCTCATCACGAGCCATCCTATCATGTTCATAAGGGTTTAGTAGGTGACATGCCCATAATGGCCATCACACCAGGGTAATGACCTTCTCAACTGCATGAAGGACAGGAGGTCTCATCATGAGTCGGCCTGATCACTCTGTTACAATCCTAATGAATGGCACTGTGACTATCTGGCCATCATACCAGCACAGTGGCCTCCTCATAAATCAAAATGCTTACTTTTCAAAAAGAAATACTATATTCATATGAAAATTTTCAAGAGAGGATAGGGGGTCTCATCACGAACTAGCCTACCATGCTCATAAGAGTTTAGCAGGTGACATGCCCACAATTGCCATCACACCAGGGTAATGACCTTCTCAACTGCTTGAAGGACAGGAGGTCCCATCACAAGCCGGCCTGATCACTCTGCTACAACTCTAGTGAGTGGCACTATGGCTATCTGGCTATCATACCAACACGATGATCTCTCCACAAAATCTACAGAATAACTACTTTTACATAAATGATCTTGGCTCATTTTTCGGGTTAAAATATCAACCCTGTCAAGGCTATGAACGCCTATTTCCAGCAGTGGCTCTGCTTATGGTATGAGAGTATGTTTCAACGATAGCCAGTTACTCTAAAATATACCTTATCTCATATTTTTCTTCCATTCTTAGCATAAACCCACTACTCGAATTAGTGATAATACTATTCTACCACATAAGTAACTATAAACAAGATACGCTTGCATGTTTTAATTTCGAGATAATGATACCAATCATTATCAATTTTAGTAATGCTTCCTTCACACTTTACCATTAAAGACGGACATCCTATCATAGTAACATCTATACTTCTTTCTTCCCCTCTCCGGTCACTTTCGCATGAGATACACTTATGATAAATTCTAATTCTGACCTTTACACTACATCCACTCATAATTACTTAATCACTCCTCTTTCCTTGAGCTCCAAAGCCACAAACTCTGTTCTCGCGTACAAACTATGATTACCGAACCCTAACATTTCCCCTATATGCATTCATGATTGATCAAATATCTCTTGTACTTGAGGATGTGGATGCCCTTACTTCGAGAGAGGGGGTGTAATTATCCATAAATATCAAGTAGGTGAATTTCCTGCACAAATTCCGTTGGATACGCTGATAATACCAAAGGATCATTGCAATTAAGGTATGAAGATACCTACAGAAGACTGGAATTTCCCTTTCTCTTGCATGCAGTGTTCATTCTAGCCAAAAATGTTGAAAGAGGACACAATCAGAAGGAGAAATTAGCTCAATAAAACACATCAGCCATGGGAGGAAACTCTCTCCGGAATGAATCGACGACCTTCCCGATTTCAGATACAGCTCACACTATCCTCCAGCAAGCTAGTTGGCTACCATATTTACACAAATTACAAGGATTTGATACAAAGATAGCAATTGAGTTCCTGCAGAACCTACAAGGGGGACATACCAGGCTCAGGGGAAGGATTATACTGGTCACAAAAGATATTATTGTTGAAGTTTCCGAAATACAAGAAGAGGGAGAGAGATGGACTGAAAAACACCTTCTCTTACGAGAGGCAGTCGCAGCATAATAGGACCTAGAAGAACCATTGGAGCGTAGACCAATCTGCCATTGCCTGTAGCTCTGGCCACACCGAGATAGTACCCCATCAAGAGTAATCACAAGCTTTTAGGGCCTTGTCTCCTCTTGAGAGTGATGGAGCGAATGAGAAAGAGTAGGCAGAAGGGGTAAAGGAATCTAAAAACTAGTCAGGAAACACCATCCCCTTGGAACAAAATGCAAGCATGGAAACGATTCCTCTAATGCATAAGGGGAATAATGTCTCACCCAGCCGGGACCCTCATGCAGAATTAAACTCTAGAGTATAGGTAGAAAACACCATCATAGACAATCCAGAAATTGACACCACCATTCCTGAAAATGAGGTTGCTACTCCTCCATCCCCTACTGAAACCAGACCAGAAGAAAATTTAGCTGAAAAGAAGTTCAAGAAATTAAGCAGAACCTGCAAAAGGTTGAGGAAAATGGTAAAACATTTGAGGAATTAGATGAAAGAGGTAAGCAAGGCCCAAAATCCTAAGAAATAATTGACCACCGCAGGAACCCAATCAGAATTGGTCACCAATTTGTTAGACACTATTGAGGCTGAGATACAGACTGACTTAGCAGACACTGCTAAGGCTGAGATGCAGATTGACTTGGCAAGCACCACTGAGATTGAGGTACAAACAGACCTAGTGGACACTACCGAAGCCTCTATACAAACTAGGAAGGAATTCACTGAAGAAAAGGAAACCCTGACGGAGTAAACCCCTGCCTATGCTCCTCTGGTTGAAAGAGTTGTCAATAAAAAATGGTATAATGAATTAATTCGAACAAAACATGAGTTATCACAATGCAAAAAGGAAGTAGTGCCAACACAATAGTATTAGGCACTGTTAAATAAGTTCACAAATCTTTCTACAAAAGAGGATGAAACATTTTCTCAGCTCAGAGAAGAGCAGGCAAAGGTAAAAAGGGCATAGGACCAGGTGGAATTTGTGTAGCCAGCTCCAAAAAGAGAAGAAAAGAGATATAAAAGCCTTATAAATGAGCCACTTCGAGGGGGCAACCTCCAATACATTACATAAATGAAAAATTCTTGGATGATCCACTTTACAAAACCTCCTTTCTATATATAGGAGTCCATGGGGCCATAATGTAATCCTAGTGGGCCACAATGTAATCCTAGCCGACCTAACAATAATAATTTAAGAGCACAATAATAATTAAATGGGGGTTACAAGGGTACAATAATAACAATAAGGGGGTTACACTAACAACAATAAGGGACTATACTAGTAATATAGGGACCTAACATGCCCCTCTCCTTCAAAAAATTGTTGTCCTCAACACTTGAGTAGCTCTGGGTGCTTTTGTATAAAATTCTCATCCTCCCATGTAGAATCTTCAGTGGGTAAGTTCTTCCACTTGATGAGATACTCTGAAATTGATCGATTCCGTAGTTGTCGAGTTCTTGTTTCTGTGACCACTTCAGGTTCCAATATGATTTTTCCTTCCTCATCAAGTTCTGGTAATATTGTTTGAATTGGAAGATTTTCACCAATAACCTTCTTTAAGCATGAAACATGGAAAATTGGATGTACTCGCGAAGAAGCAGGAAGCTCCAATTTGTATGCCATAGTACCAATCTTTTGCAACACCCTGTAAGGACCATAGTACTTTGGTGATAATTTATTATCCTTCTTTTCTTGCTTGAAGGACATTTGTTTGTATGGTTGTAGCCGTAAAAATACCCAATCTCCTACATCAAAACTTCTCTCGCTGCGATGTTGATCTGCCTGTTGTTTCATTCGATTTTGTGCCAAATTCAGGTTATCCTTTAAGAGTTGGAGAACTTCTTGTTGATGCTCGATGTGATTTTCCACTGCTTGAACCTTCGAATTTTCTCTTAAATATGATGTGATGGATGGTGGATGATATCCATAAAGTGCCATAAATGGGGTCATTTTTGCTGCAATATGGAAGGAAGTGTTATACCACCATTCAACGAGAGGTAACCACTTGACCCATTGTGTTTGTTTATCAGATACAAAACAACGAAGATATCCTTCCAAACATTTATTTACTATCTCAGTTTGACCATCAGATCGAGGATGATAAGATGAGCTATGAGCTAATTGAGTACCCAAACAAGAAAATAACTCCGTCCAAAAATTTCCAGTAAAAATGGGATCTCTGTCGCTCACAATAACCTTTGGGCTTCCATGTAGCTTTTGAATTTTGTCCATAAATGTAGTAGCAACTGTACTTGCTTTAAATGGATGAGATAATGCACAAAAGTGTGCATACTTGGTAAGTCTATCAACTACCAACATGATGACACTCTTTCCTTCGGACTTAGGTAAACCTGTGATAAAATCCATTGAAATCTCCTCCCAACGTTGACTTGGAATGGATAAAGGTTGTAGAAGTCCTGGGGTCTTAATTGTTTCCACTTTATTCTGCTGGCAAACCAAACATTCCACCACAAACTTTCGAATATCAGATTTAAGGCCATCCCAAAAAAAATTTTTCTTCACCCTGTGGTAAGTTTTTAAAAATCCTGAGTGTCCTCCTAAAGGAGAAGTGTGCAATTCCAGAAGAATCTTTTGTTTTAGTTGGGAATTCTTACAAAGATATAAGCGATCTTTGTACCATAAGGAATCATTTTTCCAACTAAATGTATCATACGTACTAGGATCTTTCTGCAACTTTTGAATGAGTGTCCATACATCTTTTCCTTCTTCCATTCATCTCTTGCTTCGGTTATCCAGTCTGGTTGGATAATAGAAATGGCACAAAGCAATGCTTCCACCTCTTCATTCTTTCTTGAGAGTGCATCTGCAACAACATTAAGCTTTCCTTTTTTGTAGATTATTTCAAAGTCATAACCTAACATATTTGTGACCCATTTTTGCTGCTCTTCTGAAGATAGTCTTTGTTCCAAAAAGTGTTTAAGACTATCATGATCAGTTTTTACCTTGAAGTGTCTTCCCATTAGGTAAGTTCGCCATTTCTTTAGTGCATGAAATATTGCTAACATTTCCTTCTCATAAATAGGTTTCTGTAAATACTTTCCTTTGATTGGACGACTTTCAAAAGCAATGGGTCTTCCTTCCTGCATTTAAACTGCACCAATTCCATTTCCTGAGGCATCACATTCCACAATAAAGGTTTTTGTGAAGTCTGGTGTAGCTAAGACCGGTGCTAGGCACATTGCCTCTTTAAGACTTTCAAAGGCCTTAGTTGCTTCAGGAGTCCATGAAAATGCATCTTTCTTCAATAATGTTGTTAGATGTGCTGCTATTCTCCCATAATTCTTAACAAACTTGCGATAATACCCTGTTAACCCGAGAAATCCTCGCAACTTCTTTATGGTTGTGGGGACTTTCCATTCCTTAATGGCTTTAATTTTGTTAGGGCCTACTTTAACACCCTCGTGAGATACAATATGACCCAGATATTCCACCTCTTGTACTCCAAAGAAACATTTGGATTTTTTTGCATATAATTGTTTCTCCTGCAATAGTTTGAGCACCCTGTCAACATGTTCAACATGATCCTTCCAAGACCTGCTGTAGATTAGTATATCATCAAAATATACTAGCACAAATTTTCTAAGGAAGGGTTTGAAAATGGAATTCATCAACCCTTGAAATGTAGAAGGTGCATTGGTAAGGCCAAAAGGCATGACCAAAAATTCATGATGACCCTCATGAGTTCGAAATGCTGTTTTTGGAATATCTTCAGTCTTCATTCTAATTTGATGATATCCTGAACGAAGATCCAACTTGGTAAATAAATTGCTCCATGTAATTCATCCAATAATTCATCAATCACAGGAATGGGAAATTTGTCTTTAATGGTGAGCTTATTGAGCTCCCTATAATCTGGACACATTCGCCATGATCCATCCTTCTTGTGTACCAATACTACAGGAGCAGAGAAAGAACCTTGACTAGGTTGAATTATACCCGCCTCTAACATTTCTGCAATCATACGTTCAATTTCGCTCTTTTGGAAGTAAGGATATCTATAAGGCTTGATGTTTGGAGGAACACTTCCTGGAATCAAATGAATAGCATGATCATGATCACTAATAGGTGGGATTCCTTTGGGAGTTTCAAACACCTTGGAATGATTGTCCAAGACTTGTTGGAGATCTGCAGAAATAGATGATTTTGATGTTGTAACTTCTAGTGAGCATAATTGTGCAATTACGCCTCGCTGTTCTTTCTTTAGAAGCTTTGTCATGACATTAGAGCTTATTATCCTTCCTGGCTTCCCCGCAATACCCCGTAATTCGACTTCCTTTCCTTCTGAAAAAAATTTCAAGAAAAGCTCTTGAAAATTAAAAGCTACCGTCCCCAAAGATTGTAACCATTGTACTCCTAGTACAACATCAGCACCTCCCATAGGAATGGCAAGCATTGGACTAGTCAATACATATTCCCCTATGGTTAGCTTGATATTATGGCATTTTCCAGAGCAATTTATAGTTCCTCCATTTGCAACCATCACTTGACATTCTGGTGCTGGGTATAGGAAACAATTTAATTCCTCGGCTACCTTATAATGAATAAAATTATGGGTGCTACCTGAATCAATCAACACTATTAACCTTTTCTTCTTTATATGTCCTTCTATCTTGAGAGTTTGAGGAGTGGTAATTCCTGCCAGTGCATTACACGATATGGTCGGATTCATTTCTTCCTCTTCTAGGGGTGGTTCCTGGTGTATATCTTCTTCTTGTTCATTTTCTTCTTCTTCTTCACAATCTATGTAAAATAATTTCTTCTCAGCACACTTATGACCTTTAGTGTATTTGCTATCACAACTGTAGCAAAGCCCTTTTGCTCTTTTTTCTTCCAATTGTTGTGGTGTCAACCTTGTAGGTTGTGGAAATCTAGGCGTAGCCACACTTCCTTCTTTATAGAATTGAGTGGTAGGATTCCTTGTTGCCATAATTTTACATTCAACTTTTCTTGCCAACCTGAATGCCTTCTCCAATGAATCAGGTTCCAGAATGCGAACTTCATGTTGAATGTTATCCTTTAAAGGGCCTATGAAGAGATCAATCCTGTGTTCCTCTGGAATATCAGTTACCCTTATATTCAATTTTTGGAAGTCCTCAATGTGCTGCCCCACTAAACCCTTTTGTTTGAGATTTATCAATTGGCTAAAGAAGGTGTTGCTCTTTGTATCCTCATAATGTGCTATCATTTCCTCCGTAAAATTGACCAAGTGACAATTTTTTTACGGGAGCAAAGCCATCGATACCATACAAATGTATTTTGTTCTAAATGTAAAGTTGCAATGCGTATCTTTTGTGTGTTTTGCACGTTATGGAGATCAAAATATTGCTCCATCTGTAGTATCCATGTTACAGGATCCTTTCCATCAAACTTCCTCATATCCATTTTTGGAATATGGTGGTTCTTCCCACCAACATTCGAGTTTATGAAATCATGATTAACATTTATTTTGTTCTCATCATGAGGCTCTTCTCCTATATTTCCGCCATTAGGAATCATTTCTGGTTTTAAGCTTGTCATCAAGCCTTCCATGTATGCTTTTAGATCACTCTTCATGTTTTCCATGTTGTCTTTCATGTCATCCATCTTAGCTTCCACGCCATCCATTTTAGCTTCCATGCCTTTCTTCAAACCGTCCATCTTCACTTCCATGTCTTTCTTCAAAACTTCCATTTCATTTTTTGTTGCTCTTTGCGAGAGTGAAAACTGTTGCATTTGCTCTTGTAATTTTGATAGATCATGTTGCAATTCTTCATCTTCATGAGTCATAGTAGAGCCTTCTGAAGGCTTAATGGGTGTTGAATTCTTTTTAGGGGCCATTTTAGAATCCAATATTGATATCTATTCTATAATATTCCCTTGGAATCAATTCAACTTGATTCTTCAAACAAGACTTATGCAATTCGGAAAAAAAAATACACACCTTTTACTAGCTTTTAGGAGATCGATATTGAAATTGAATTATCTCTGTAATTGAAAATCTTCGATATCTGAAATTCAGCCCTGTAGTAGCCCTCTGAAGCTTATTTCAAATGCCACAGGTCTGACCTGATTTGGATTCTCCAAGACAAAGTTGTGTCCAATCTCCCACAATGACCTAATTATGGACTGGTTCAGTAGAGCAAACTTGTACGACTTTCCACGTGTCACTGTTTTGTCCTTTGTCTCTAAAATTGATAGCCAAGAAACTAAAGTCCGTTTACTTGCAACCAATTTTTACGGCACTCCAATCCGATCCCCAGAGAGAGAGTTATTGAACTTTTCCCACGATCACCTCTTTGAGATGAAATTCAGGAGCCTGAAAAAGCACTACCTTCCACAAATCATATCTCAAAAAATATTGCGAACCAAGCTCTGAAATTTTTTGAAAATTTTTCTCAGGATTTCAGCTTCGCACCATATGAATTTCAGATTCTGAACCTTCGTAGAAAAAAATTTATAGCGCAAATTCCACGATGACCTGTTTAGGAGCCTGAAAAAAGACCTGATTTCCACAGATCATATCTCCAAAAATATTGTGAACCAAGCTCTAAAATTTTTATACAAGCTTCCTAAAGATTTCGGCTTCGCACCCTAAAAATTTCAGCTTCGGAAACTTCGTAGAAAAAAAGTTATAGCGAAAATTCCACGATAACCGGTTTGGAGCAACGAAACCCTAGAATCCAAACCTCTGATACCAAATGTTGTGTAACCAGCTCCAAAAAGAGAAGAAAAGAGATATAAACGCCTTAGAAATGAGCCACTTCGAGGGGGAAACCTCCAATACATTACATAAATGAACAATTCTTGGATGATACAATTTACAAAACCTCCTTTCTATATATAGGAGTCCATGGGGCCATAATGTAATCCTAGTGGGCCACAATGTAATCCTAGCCGACCAAACAATAATAATTTAAGGGCACAATAATAACAAAATGGGGGTTACAAGGGTACAATAATAACAATAAGGGGGTTACACTAATAACAATAAGGGACTATACTAGTAATATAGGGACCTAACATGCCCCTCTCCTTCAAAAAGTGTTGTCCTCAACGCTTGAGTAGCTCTGGGTGCTTCTGTATAAAATTATCATCCTCCCATGTAGAATCTTCAGTGGGTAAGTTCTTCCACTTGATGAGATACTCTGAAATTGATCGATTTCATAGTTTTCGAGTTCTTGTTTCCGTGACCGCTTCAGGTTCCAATATGATTTTTCCTTCCTCATCAAGTTCTGGCAATATTGTTTGAACTGGAAGATTTTCACCTATAACCTTCTTTAAGTATGAAACATGGAAAACTGGATGTACTCGCGAAGAAGCAGGAAGCTCCAATTTGTATGCCATAGTACCAATATTTTGCAACACCTTGTAAGGACCATAGTACTTGGGCGATAATTTATTATCCTTCTTTGCTTGCTTGAGGGACATTTGTTTGTATGGTTGTAGCCATAAAAATACCCAATCTCCTACATCAAAACTTCTCTCGCTACGATGTTGATATGCCTGTTGTTTCATTCGATTTTGTGCCAAATTCAGGTTATCCTTTAAGAGTTGAAGAACTTCTTGCTGATGCTCGATGTGATCTTCCACTGCTTGAACCTTCGAATTTTCCCTTAAAGATGATGTGATGGATGGTGGATGATATCCATAAAGTGCCATAAATGGGGTCATTTTTGCTGCCGTATGGAAGGAAGTGTTATACCACCATTCAGCAAGAGGTAACCACTTGACCCATTGTGTTTGTTTATCAGATACAAAACAACGAAGATATCCTTCCAAACATTTATTTACTATCTTAGCTTGACCATCAGATTGAGGATGATAAGATGAGCTATGAGCTAATTGAGTACCCAAACAAGAAAATAACTCCGTCCAAAAATTTCCAGTAAAAATGGGATCTCTGTCGCTCACAATAACCCTTGGGCTTCCATGTAGCTTTTGAATTCTGTCCATAAATGTAGTAGCAACTGTACTTGTTTTAAATGGATGAGATAATGCAAAAAAGTGTGCATACTTGGTAAGTCTATCAACTACCACCATGATGACACTCTTTCCTTCGGACTTAGGTAAACCTGTGATAAAATCCATTGAAATCTCCTCCCAACGTTGACGTGGAATGGATAAAGGTTGTAGAAGTCCTGGGGTCTTAATTGTTTCCACTTTATTCTGTTGGCAAACCAAACATTCCGCCACAAACTTTCGAATATCAGATTTAAGGCCATCCCAAAAAAATTCTTTCTTCACCCTGTGGTAAGTTTTTAAAATCCTGAGTGTCCTCCTAAAGGAGAAGTGTGCAATTCCAGAAGAATCTTTTGTTTTATTTGGGAATTCTTACAAAGATATAAGCGATCTTTGTACCATAAGGAATCATTTTTCCAACTAAATGTATCAGATGTACTAGGATCTTGCTGCAATTTTTGAATGAGTGTCCATACATCTTTGTCCTTCTTCCATTCATCTCTTGCTTCGGTTATCCAATCTCGTTGGATAATAGAAATGGCACAAAGCAATGCTTCCACCTCTTCATTCTTTCTTGAGAGTGCATCTGCAACAACATTAAGCTTTCCTTTTTTGTAGATTATTTCAAAGTCATAACCCAACATCTTTGTGACCCATTTTTGCTGTTCTTCCGACGATAGTCTTTGTTCCAAAAAGTGTTTAAGACTATCATGATCAGTTTTTACCTTGAAGTGTCTTCCCATTAGGTAAGTTCGCCATTTCTTTAGTGCATGTAGTATTGCTAACATTTTCTTCTCATAAATAGGTTTCTGTAAATACTTTCCTTTGATTGGACGACTTTCAAAAGCAATGGGTCTTCCTTCCTGCATTAAAACTGCACTAATTCCATTTCCCGAGGCATCACATTCCACAATAAAGGTTTTTGTGAAGTCTGGCGTAGCTAAGACCGGTGCTAGGCACATTGCCTCTTTAAGATGTTCAAAGGCCTTAGTTGCTTCAGAAGTCCATGAAAATGCATCTTTCTTCAATAATGTTGTTAGAGGTGCTGCTATTCTCCCATAATTCTTAACAAACTTGCGATAATACCCTATTAACCCGAGAAATCCTCGCAACTGCTTTATGGTTGTGGGGACTTTCCATTCCTTAATGGCTTTAATTTTGTTAGGTCTACTTTAACACCCTCGTGAGATACAATATGACCCAGATATTCCACCTCTTGTACTCCAAAGAAACATTTGGATGTTTTTGCATATAATTGTTTCTCCTGCAATAGTTTGAGCACCCTGTCAACATGTTGAACATGATCCCTCCAAGACCTGTTGTAGATTAGTATATCATCAAAAAATACTAGCACAAATTTTCTAAGGAAGGGTTTGAAAATGGAATTCATCAACCCCTGAAATGTAGAAGGTGCATTGGTAAGGCCAAAAGGCATGACCAAAAATTCATAATGACCCTCATGAGTTCGAAATGCTGTTTTTGGAATATCTTCAGTCTTCATTCTAATTTGATGATATCCTCAACGAAGATCCAACTTGGTAAAATAAATTGCTCCATGTAATTCATCCAATAATTCATCAATCACAGGAATGGGAAATTTATCTTTAATGGTGAGCTTATTGAGCTCCCTATACTCCGGACACATTCGCCATGATCCATCCTTCTTGTGTACCAATACTACAGGAGCAGAGAAAGAACTTTGACTAGGTTGAATTATACCCGCCTCTAACATTTCTGCAATCATACGTTCAATTTCGCTCTTTGGAAGTAAGGATATCTATAAGGCTTGATGTTTGGAGGAACACTTCCTGGAATCAAATGAATAGCATGATCATCATCATGAATAGGTGGGAGTCCTTTGGGAGTTTCAAACACCTTGGAATGATTGTCCAAGACTTGTTGGAGATCTGCAGAAATAGATGATTTTGATGTTGGAACTTCTAGTGAGCATAATTGTGCAATTACGCCTCAATGTTCTTTCTTTAGAAGCTTTGTCATGACATTAGAGCTTATTATCCTTCCTGGCTTCCCCGCAATACCCCGTAATTCGACTTCCTTTCCTTCTGAAAAAAATTTCAAGAAAAGTTCTTGAAAATTAAAAGCTACCGCCCCCAAAAATTGTAACCATTGTACTCCTAGTACAACATCAGCACCTCCCATAGGAATGGAAAGCATTGGACTAGTCAATACATATTCCCCCATGGTTAGCTTGATATTATGACATTTTCCAGAGCAATTTATAGTTCTCCATTTGCAACCATCACTTGACATTCTGGTGCTGGGTATAGGAAACAATTTAATTCCTTGGCTACCTTACAATGAATAAAATTATGGGTGCTACCCGAATCAATCAACACTATTACCTTTTTCTTCTTGATTTGTCCTTGTATCTTGAGAGTTTGAGGAGTGGTAATTCCTGCCAGTGCATTACACGATATGGTCGGATTCATTTCTTCCTCTTCTAGGGTTGGTTCCCGGTGTATATCCTCTTCTTGTTCATTTTCTTCTTCCTCTTCACAATCTATGTAAAATAATTTCTTCTCAGCACACTTATGACCTTTAGTGTATTTGCTATCACAACTGTAGCAAAGCCCTTTTGCTATTTTTTCTTCCAATTTTTGTGGTGTCAACCTTGTAGGTTGTGGAAATCCAAGTGTAGCAAAACTTCCTTCTTTATGGAATTGAGTGGTAGGCTTCCTTGTCGCCATAATTTTACATTCAACTTTTCTTGCCAACCTGAATGCCTTCTCCAATGAATCAAGTTCCAAAACGTGAACTTCATGTTGGATGTTATCCTTTAAAGAGCCTAGGAAGAGATCAATCCTGTGTTCCTCTGTAATATCAGTTACCCTTATATTCAATTTTTGGAAGTCCTCAATGTGTTGCCCCACTAAACCCTTTGTTTGAGATTTATCAATTGGCTAAAGAAGGTGTTTCTCTTTGTATCCTCATAATGTGCTATCATTTCCTCCGTAAAAATTGACCAAGTGACAATTTTTTTACGGGAGCAAAGCCATTGATACCATACAAATGTATTTCGTTCTAAATGTAAAGTTGCAATGCGTACCTTTTGTGTGTTTTGCACGTTATGGAGATCAAAATATTGCTCCATTTGTAGTATCCATGTTACAGGATCCTTTCCATCAAACTTCCTCATATCCATTTTTAGAATATGGTGGTTCTTCCCACCAACATTTGAGTTTATGAAATCATGATTAACATTTATTTTGTTCTCATCATGAGGTTCTTCTCCTATATTTCCGCCATTAGGAATCATTTCTGGTTTTAAGCTTGTCATCAAGCCTTCCATGTATGCTTTTAGATCAGTCTTCATGTTTTCCATGTTGTCTTTCATGTCATCCATCTTAGCTTCCACGCCATCCATTTTAGCTTCCATGCCTTTCTTCAAACCGTCCATCTTCACTTCCATGCCTTTCTTCAAAACTTCCATTTCATTTTTGGTTGCTCTTTGCGAGAGTGAAAACTGTTGCATTTGCTCTTGTAATTTTGATAGATCATGTTGCAATTCTTCATCTTCATGAGTCATAGTAGAGCCTTCTGAAGGCTTAATGGGTGTTGAATTTTTTTTAGGGGCCATTTTAGAATCCAATATTGATATCTATTCTACAAGATTCCCTTGGAATCAATTCAACTTGATTCTTCAAACAAGACTTATGCAATTCGAAAAAAAAATACACACCTTTTACTAGCTTTGAGGAGCTCGATATTGAAATTGAATTATCTCTGTAATTGAAAATCTTCGATATCTGAAATTCAGCCCTGTAGTAGCCCTCTGAAGCTTCTTTCAAATGCCACAGGTCTGACCTGATTTGGATTCTCCAAGACAAAGTTGTGTCCAATCTCCCACAATGACCTAATTCTGGACTGGTTTAGTAGAGCGAACTTGTACGACTTGCCACGTGTCACTGTTTTGTCCTTTGTCTCTGAAATTGATAGCCCAGAAACTTCAGTCTGTGTACTTGCGACCAATTTTTATGGCACTTCAATCCAATGCCCAGAGAGAGAGTTATTGAAGTTTTCCCACGATCACCTCTTTGAGATGAAATTCAGGAGCCTGAAAAAGCACTACCTTCCACAGATCATATCTCCAAAAATATTGCGAACCAAGCTCTGAAATTTTTTGAAAAATTTCCTCAGGATTTCAGCTTCGCACCATATGAATTTCAGATTCTCAACCTTCGTAGAAAAAAATTTATAGCGCAAATGCCACGATGAACTGTTTAGGAGCCTGAAAAAATACCTAACTTCCACAGATCATATCTCCGAAAATATTGCGAACCAAGCTCTGAAATGTTTAGACAAGATTCCTTAGGATTTAGGCGTTGCACCCCAAAAATTTCAGATTCTGAAACTTTGTAGAAAAAAAATTATAGCGAAAATGCCACGATGACCTATTTGGAGCAGCGAAACCCTAGATTCCAAAGCTCTGATACCAAATGTTGTGTAACCAGCTCCAAAAAGAGAAGAAAAGAGATATCAACGCCTTAGAAATGAGCCACTTCGAGGGGGAAACCTCCAATACATTACATAAATGAACAATTTTTGGATGATCCACCTCATAAAAACCTCCTTCTATATAGGAGTCCATATGGGGCCATGAATGTAATCCTAGTGGGCCATAATGTAATCCTAGCCGACCTAACAATAATAATTTAAGGGCACAATAATAATAAAATGGGGGTTACAAGGGTACAATAATAACAATAAGGGGGTTACACTAACAACAATAAGGGACTATACTAGTAATATAGGGACCTAACATAGAACAGGCCAAGAAACAAATCACTATGATATGCTCTCTGTACTCTGATGCGCTAACATGTAGGGCACCAGCCACCAACTATACTCTATTTATAACTGAATGATATTCACTACTAAAGGTCAAGGCTGTCACGGCACGGAAGGCCACAACTTTCAAAACTATAGAGGAATTTTTCATTGCTGCAATGATCAAGATGAACAGGTCCAACGCCTTTTGTGTGAACTCTACATGCACAACTTCTTCCTAGAGGAGGATAGGGACAGTAATCCTAGTCCCTTTATAGGAGATATTTAGTTCCGGGCCTTCCTCTCTCTCGCTAAAAACCATATTAGGTGGGCCAAACCCTATAAAATTTTCTAGAAGAGAGAATATGGCTTAGACCTTTGGGTTAGAGGGGAGCCTACAAAACCCCTGCAGTTTTTCATCCAACACAAGAATTTCATGCGAAGAAAGGGGGTAAGGACTAAGTTGGGGCCTATCCATAAAGACATTATATAGCATGGACAGGAACATTTTGAAGAAATTCAGGAAATAGCTTTGGCAGCAGCCAAACAAAGGTGGATGGCCTCCACGAATAATGGGAAAAACAAAGAGCCATTTGGCTACAGAAACTTCAAAGCGGTCACCTCCAGATTCCTTTTATATAGTAATATTATCTTCAACATGGGTCCTGCATGGATAGGGTGTAGGTATAGATGCCCTCTTATCTGGTACCCCCCTGAGGGTTATGATCATGACTATGAACTACCAGAAGGGCACACAACACTGCCTTTACAAGAATAAGACACAAACAAACTTTCAAAGCATACAAAGAAGAAGTTTACCCTGCCTATTCTCTGACCCAGTTACACCTCAATCATTTGTTTGCATGAGGACCTGCAAATAGGTAAGTGGGGGAGTATGTTGGGCCAAAAACAAGGTACGTTTTCACCCTACTTTTACCTCGAATTATCATACACTTTTAAGGATTTTTCCTCATCTCAATAGTAAAGGAATGAAGGATTAATGTAAAATTAGGACAAATGGACTAACGATAAAAAGAATGTTTAAATGACAGGAATTTGACTTATTGCATCTTTATTCGCAGGACAACAAAGCAGATGAATAGAAAATGACCAAAAGGTAGCTGACAGACAGAGAACATGAAATCACAATGACCCCCAGGGACTAGTGGAAGGCGGAAAGACAGATCCACGTCTAAAGAACTCAAACGACAGCCATGAGTAGCGGGCTGTCATTTGAAGAAGATCATTCCACTGAGCGAAATCACCTTTAAAAAGGCCAAAGATGGATGAGAAAAGGGGATTTGAATAGGAATTCTCTTCTGTAATAGACGTATCAGGACAGAAATGTCCAGTTGTATTCATGCCTTAACCTTTTACTTAATAAATAATTTTGGCATTTTGAATAGTCATTTCCTGAGTTTTTCGTCGCGTTAGACTTCTGGTGGTTTGGGCCCAGCCCTGGGATTTTTCGCGGTCATCTCTGTGTTGTATGTTAATTATGGAATTTATGTTCATTTATCTGCTGCATTCTGTGAGATATCTTTCCACTTGTTAACTTCTACGCCTTTGATGATGCACTTTCCTATGCCACTAAGATAATTTATCGCTCATGTTTTATGGTTTGCAGTGATTGTTTTATAACTGTTAGATGTTTTCATCGTTTTCTCAATCCCTTTATACCTGTTTATGAGTTTTAGCACAAATTTTGTTCAATACTTTATATTTCTAAGAATTATATCTTTCCATCAGTACTATAGGACTTCTTATTATGCTTAATGCAGAAGAATGTTAGCTAGTTAGTTTAAAAAATAATTCCATTTCAAAATCAAATAAGAAATTGATGTTCAATTCGTTGAGTTTTTTGTTCCATTCAGTAGGACTGTTTTTCAATTCATCAAGTGTGATGTTCAATCATAGGTTATTCTCGCTAAGCTTATTTAGACGGAATAGTTAGCGGCATTTTACAATACCATTTCTTTTTTAGTTGATTGAACTTCAAGAATTATATAATCTTCTTCATGGTAATATAGAGTAGTTATTCCTGATGTCACTCGCATATACTATGTTTTCACTCTTGAAATAAGAAGACTTACCCTGGGTTGACAATTGAATGAGAAGCATAAATGTTGCCTATAATAGCCACCTTAGTGAACCAACAGCACCGACAGGTATTTCTCTGCCCTCAACTCTACTCTCCCTTTCTCCATCATGGGTACTCTTAACCCTATCGTCGGCCTCAACCGAATGCTCTCTGCCATGATCAAGAAAATACTTACCCTCGTGACCAGGCCTCTTAACCCTATCGTCAGTCTAAATCGAGCTTTATCGACCACCCTTCTCATATTTTTCATAATTATTTTCTCCTTTTGTACTCTGTCGAGCTCTGTAGCCATCTGCATCCCTATAAGCGTCATCTTTAATCCTCCTACCGTCTTTCTCCTTTTTGTGCCTGTCATCATCTTTGTCCCTTCTGCCGCTGCCATGCCTCACTCTATCCTTCACCTTTTCATCCTTTGCAGAATTCTTGTGCTCCCTATGTCCCTCTCTCGATCTGTTATCTTCCTTCATAAAATAATTTTCTGCATCATCTCTCCCTTTGTAATATTTATGATGATCATGGGAATCAGAGGGCCTCCTAAACCTATCAGCGAATCCATCCCATGAACTGCCCCCCTTCTCATGGGACCTAAGCCTAGCCCTATCATCCCCATTGTCTTTGTCTGTCTTTCTGTTTGAATCACTTATTTTCTCTGCTATAAAATTCTCAGCTGAAATTCGAATTCTCATCTTTTCAAACCCTCATCTCCTCAGAAAAATTCTTGCCTGTGATTTGAACCCTCCACTGCTCCAATACTAAACTTTATAGAATAAATTTTCCTTCCTAGAAAAGATATTTCAATGACATACCTGATTCATGCGAGGTTTTATTTAACCCCTTTCCGGTGCGTGGGGTTTTATAGGAGCACTAGTGCGGCTTCATAAGACCGATGGCTTATGTTTTGGCGCAATGTTTTATGAAACACTAGTGTGGAAGAGTTGTAAAGCACCAGAGCGCTATAGTAATAAGACGCATTGGGCGGGTGTGTACGAAGCGAACAGTGTCCAGTGTGCCAATGTTTTGTGCGTACCTGTGCGTTCTCTTGTTGAATGCACAGGTGCGGTTTATGATGATAAACACACCGGACGAAAGACATCCGCAAAAACCTCAGCCCGCCAAACTCCTCTAGAAACCTCCACTAGAAATGAATGTATGGGGTATTTTTATAAGGGGTTCCTCAAAAAAATATGCTAGAGAGTATTTTCCTTGTAGTATGGCCATTGATTTCTCAACAAGATATTAAAAAAGGAAATCAATGGGAATTTGGAGAATGCATCAGGAACACAAATTTGCAGTGAGAGAAGGGCGTATTGATAGTGTGGAGGACACCAGGAAATGAGTAATCAATATTGATTGAGTATAATATTTATGAAGAGAATTTCTCCAATAGTTTCCTCCAATTTTTGAGATCCAAAAGGGGAAAATTTACCAGTTTGATTTGTTTGCAGGAGGCTGAAATTATTATAGTGTGCAAGGGTGTATGGAGGCTGAGTTTTTATTTGCATGTATAGGAGAAAGAGGAATTTTATAAGGTTGATTTCTTCTAGGGGATTCTAAGAGGATAGACTGGGTTAGTTGTTAGAGGAGGGAAAGTTTTCCAAAGGCCGTGAAGTTGAATTTATTTCAATTGGAGATGAATTACCAAGGCATGTGTGAGGTCATGCACACTTTCAGAGGGAGGCTGAATTATTTTAGGAGGGTTGAGTTATCTTGCAGAGGAAGGTCGAGTCCATTCATGGTATTTCTATGTGTCGGTAGATGAAGAAAATTAATTATCGAAGCTTTTTCGGTTTACGAAAAGCGATTGTAAAATTTCAATCACAGATTTTTCTCAAGAAGACAAATAAAAAATCCTCATGTACTGCATTGGTTTTCCTTTCAGGTTTTTTCCAGGGACATTTGTCCAAAACTATCAATGTTAACTATTTACACGTGTGTGAAATATTTTCATAGCTCTAGTGGTTTATTTAGTTTCTATGAAGTTGCAGTAGTGTTTTATTAAATATTTGTCGCATAAAAATTAAAAAAGACAAATAGTTAAATTTGATAGGTGAATAGTAGCCTGTAAATGCAACAATATTAAAATTTCACATGGTATCAAAGAAAGTATGAGGGCATAAGAAGGCTTTGTAAATTCACAAGAAGAGAAAATATGAGGGTTTAAAACCTAGTTCGAGTTCTTTAGTTTATTTGGGTTTCACTATATTCTAAGGGTTTGTAAAATAACCTAAGCAGGTTTGAGAGATTAGGAGAGATTAGATGGAGCCTCAAATTTAGGCATCTAGAAAGCTAGAATTTCCTTATTGTTGGAAGAAAATGGTCTCAAAGAGTACGTGACCAGTGTGATATCGATACCAATTGATCCAACACAACTTTCAACATACTAGAAGGAAGATGCCAAAACATGGAGGAAAGTCCTTGATGGAATCAAGGACCATATAGTTCTGCATATTTATAAGTTGGGTATAGTAAAGAAAATGTGGGATGTTATTTTGAAACTATAATAGGGTTACACATAAAGTGCTAGGAAATATGGCACCAAAGGAGGTATTCACATGGAAGAGGAAGATGTTATTATTTTTATGATATTTGGTAGCTTAGTGTATTGTCACATTCCAGGAGATACACATTCCAAGTTAGATCAAACTGTAGAGATGTTATAGCATCATTTTTCACCCTCAGGTGATCCATGATTGTCTTTATGGATTTGGGCACCCATTCCCACAGACTTGAACAAAATTCATAAAAAACAGTGTTAAAATTCCCATACGCGGGTATGCCCAGACTTTTCCGCGTGTATACGCGAGTCCACATGTACTTTTCCACGTATGCTATTAAAATCATTAAAAAATATATAGAAATTCCCTATTTTCGGGTTGGGTTGATGGTTACTCTGGTAGTTCAACCACCCCAGCACGTGGCCAACTATTTCCAACTGATTGAAACTACTTTGAGGGAGTATAAAAGCCCCTCATGTGCATGGCCTAAGGGAGAGAGAAATTTTATAGACATTATGCTCTATTGGAATCCCAATTCAAGTCTCTGACTCCTGTTTCCCGGTGACTTTCCCGCAGATTTATACAGAAACCCTTTTTTCCCCGGGAGATGTCTAATTCACGATATGCCATCTCGAGTGCACAAGTCTTAAAAGCATCTTAGCGAGGCAAGGGTGGACGATCCTGATTTACTCGTTTGTTCAAGATCGGGAAGGATTCGTGATTCTCCACTAATACCAGATATGCCAACACAATGAAGAACCATCTTGTTCCTGAACTTCTGTGTTAATATCTATTTTCATATGTGAAAATATTGATTATTAAGCATTTATTATGGTTTATATAATGTTTCACATGGATTACACTAACATTTAGGAGCAATATATGTTGTACAAATAGGTTTCCGTGCACGTTCTTTCTTGTTTTCTAGGTTAAAGAGGAAGAAGGGTTGTTGGGGGTTTGGACCCCACAGGATCTACATCGAACGTAGGACTACGGGTGAGTTTTACTATCGTTTTTATCTAGTTTTTTAGCATTTAAGTGTGGTTGTGTGTGAGTCCTTCTGAATAGCATGCCCTGATCTGTGGAGGTTTTGACCCAACAAACCTCTAGGGAGTTATTTCCCGAAACAGAACTGGCGACTCCGCTGGGGATCGCATTCTTGTGATTCCCCTATTGGGTGGTTTCAACTGTTTTAAAGGTTTCCAACAATTTTAATCATTATTTCCAGTCCAATTAACTTTTTCTCAGTCAGACTGAAGACTTGGTTCTTTATCCAGGCTTGATATTTTATTTTTTATTTTTCATTATTTGCTTTTTCATACGCGGGTTTTTTTCTCCCGCACATTCACGTCTCTACGTTGTTTATGTCAAATATGGTCAGATACGTGGGTTTCCCTTTGCGCCGCATATACACGCCGATTGAAAACTGTAGTGCGCGTGATACCTGGGAGATTTGAAAATTTTGGCTTTAGTTTTTTTACCCTTATTCAACCTTGGGCACCTGCTTACAAAGTTGTCTTTTAACTGAATCGTGTTTAAAGTGTTTATATGTCTATTTCTCTCTCCTTTGTGTGAAGACTCTCTCGGTTGGTGAAATTTTTGGTTGTTACGTTTGCAATTTTTGCTTGAGTACCAAGGTCTTTTCTTGAAGATTCTTGGTTGTTCTGCTTAATCAGAACAGAGAGCTCCTGCTCATTTACTCTTTCCTTGTGTGTTGCTACGTATTTTTATTTTTTACCTATTTGGTGCGTTTGGTTTCCTTGATGTTCAGTAGACTAGTTTTGTTGCAATTTTCGAAGAGTCTCTTTTTGATTCTTTGAAGTTTTTTATTGCAAGTTTATACTATTGTACTGAGATGATTTATTGAGTTTCTTGTCTTCCTTTTTTCTCGTATAAAGCCCCGCTGTGAGAGTGGCATGGTTGGCTTTGAGCATTTTGTTTAAGTTATACTTGAAATTCAGAGTTTGTTTGACTTAGTTACCGGATAGTTCAATTGGTCTTCTTGAAGTCTCTTTTTTATAAACTAAAACTGGCATATAGGCTAGGGAATCCACTTTCCGTTGCATTTTGCATACTAGCCTCCATTCTGATCACTTGCCATAGGGTCGATCGCATCAGGTCATGAGTATTTCACCCATTTCACTCATCAATTATTTAATCATGACTTGGTGGTAGAGCCTTCCTTTACATGGGCTTCGTAGTTAGTTCCTCGCTATCACTTGTTGCCCATGCTACGTTTTATGTAGGCTCGGGAGTCCTCTTTAGTCCCGCCATGACTTATGTGTTGAAGCTTCATTCTTCTTCTTCCTCACTATCATTTTTCTGGCTATTACCCTAGAGGCTCCCTGGTGTTGTTGAGCTGTATTACTGCATTGCATATTGGCTACTTGTTTATCCCGGCCTTAGCCTACCTCTCATTTGGACTCAATGTTTAAGCCAACTTTTGACCTTATCTATCTGTACAAGTTAACCATTGCATGCACTTAGCTATCGCGACTTGACACCCTTATTACCCGTGGATGGAACATTCCTCTGAGTATCGCTTACCAGTTTCCACCACCTTGCATTGAGCATAGGATCGTTCCAATCCCAGAAACTAGTGCATCTGTTGCTTGATACTCATTCTATCCATTGTACCATAGCATTATTTTATTCCTTTTCAGGCTTATTATATGAAAAAGACAAAAAATCAAATATAACAAAAAGAGCGGGAACGGGATATAACTTCATAATTTGATGGTAGTACAGTGTCAGTTTGTCGCCCTTGAACAAAGCATATACACTTATATATTTCCTTCATTTGGGATGGTTTTAGTTTTGACTTAGGTTCATCCTTTACCTTGTTTCACTGGTCATTCCTCCCCCGGTTGGTTATCTCTTCCAATCATATGGAGAGTTTGTTCTGCCTCCTGCATAACAGACTTATACAGTGTCACTTTTTACTGCCATGGTCATCACGAGTCATGCTTTTGTTCAAGGGAAGTATAACCAAATTCGGCCATTCTGCGGTGTCTCTTGACTCATTATTCAGTCGGCCTTCCCGGTCTTGTCAGTATCTTGTTCTATCACATCAGATGTTTTGGTCTTCTTCTCGTGCTGGTTTGAGAAGGTCTCTATTGACTTCTCACTAGCGGGTTTGTCTCTTATCGACTATGACACATTGCTCTGAGAGCAAACCTAGAGCTGCACTCTGGCCCTCTTTCCATCATTGATAGGTGACCTTGTGCTCAGAATTTGATCATCATTATGGGTCTTTGACTGAGTGGATTCCCCTGTGTTCGACGTCAGCATACATTATCACACTTGGGATTCGTGCAGTACCTTGATTTCCATTTGACCCTATTGGTGGATATCTCGCCTCTGTGTCAGCTTTCATTATTGGTTGGTTCAGAGGGTTTCTTCCGTGCACTAGCTTCATCTTGTGCATGTCAGAAACGTACTTCGGTTTGGTTTCGTAACTCTACTTCATCCAATTCCTTCCAAATCTTGGCCTGCGGGTTACACTCGCGCTGGACTAATGTGGGATGCCTTAATGCCTTCCTTCGAGCAGATATTTTCCCATAGACTCTGACTCATTACTCTGGGAATAAGGTCTAGAGTCTTTTTGTTAGTACCTTAGGGTTTGCAGTCATCAGTGGCAAGCTCTTCGCTATCAGTAGTGGGGACTCATCATTTCCTCCTGATTGTTAGATTCTTTCAAGTGTTAGACTTCAACTCATTCATTCGCACTTGTTAGATTGTACTGGGGCACCTTGACACTCATTTTCATTATTGGTGGGTTGTCTCACGTTGGTTAACGGTATACATTATTGACCGGTAATCCAACGATTTCTCACATGGTCGACTTCAGCTCATTTATTCCCATTGTGTAGAATTTTGCCATAGTGATCGGTGAAGACCTCGGGTTGCATCAGCATTTTTTCGGTTCACTTTTGACAGTCCATTCAGTTTCTTCCAGTGATGTTGTTCACCCTTATATGTTGCAGTGTCAGTACAGCAGCATCTTATATGTTGGCTCCCGAGTTTCGTGATTGTACCGTTTATTCCACCTCTTATGATTTGGTACTTGGAGATTCAGTTACTTATATGATCAGACATCCAGTTTCAGCATCATTGATCAGCTTTCTATATGTGATACTTAGACATTGATTCTGACTTGTACTTCTGGGCCCTGCTCAGATGATTCATTGTGTACTTTCAGTTCAGCTACACTTGTACACATTTTGGATCTATTCTGTACTTTCCATATGATGTATTTTTCACTGAGCATGGGTATGCCCGCCTCAGCATGAGTTGACTCTCTGTTCTCTTTCATTGGTTTTTGGCAGGCTGAAATCTGGTGAAGACCTCTCTTGTCCTTGCGAAGTTCTTTCTATGTGCATAATACATTTCGGCCATCATGTACCCCTTCTAACCTCATATATTAGGGGGCATCTATTATAGCATCATTTTTCACCCTCAGGTGATCCATGATTGTCTTTATGGCTTTGGGCACCCATTCCCACAGACTTGAACAAAATTCATAAAAAAACAGTGTTAAAATTCCCATACGCGGGTATGCCCAGACTTTTCCGCATGTATACGCGAGTCCACATGTACTTTTCCACGTATGCTGTTAAAATCATTAAAAAATATATAGAAATTCCCTATTTTCGGGCTGGGTTGATGGTTACTCTGGTAGTTCAACCACTCCAGCACGTGGCCAACTATTTCCAACTGATTGAAACTACTTTGAGGGAGTATAAAATCCCCTCATGTGCATGGCCTAAGGGAGAGAGAAATTTTATAGATATTATACTCTGTTGGAATCCCAATTCAAGTCTGAATTCCTGTGCCTCCTGCACTTTCCCAGATTTATACAGGAAACCCTTGTATCCTGGAGATGTTCATCCATTTATATGCCATCTCGAGTGCACAAGTCTTGAAAGTATCTTAGCGAGGCAAGGGTGGGACGGATCCGGACGACGGTCTGTTCGAAGATCATGGAAGGATTCAGGTGATCTCTCCACTTTTACTACTATACATGCTGTTCATAATAATGAAGAACCATCTTGTTCCTGAACTTATGTGTTAACATCTACTTGTATATGTGAAAAAGACTGATTATTAAGCATTTATTATGGTTTATATAATGTTTCACATGGATTGCACTAACGTTTAGGAGAAGTATATGTTGTACAACTAGGTTTCCGTGCACGTTCTTTCTTGTTTTCCAGGTTAAGGAGGAAGAAGGGCTGCTGGGGGTTTGGACCCCGCAGGGTCTACATCGAACGTAGGACTACGGGTGAGTTCTACTATCGTTGTTATCTAGTTTTCAGCGTTTAAGTATGGTTGTGTGTGAGTCCTTCTGAATAGCATGCCCTGATATGTGGAGGTTTTGACCCAACAAACCTCTAGGGTGTTTTTCCCCGAAACAAGAGAGAGGATACTTTTTTGGATACAACGAGACCTATAAGGCATATCACATTTTCATTCCAGGGGCTAGAAGGATTATAGTCAGGAGAGATTTCAAGTTCCTAGAGGAAAAGGCATACATGAGGTCCAAATACTTACCAGCAGTTGATGATTAGAGTATAAACCAAAAAAAATTCCTAGAGTTTCGCAGCAGGATAAGGGGTTTTAGAGCATGAGTACAGTGACCAATACGAGCAAATCTCAAGTGCAGGAGTTCCTGAAACTTCACAGAGTATGGAGCAATAGATGCAATAAATTAGGTAGATGCATTAGGAGGATATATATGTGGATATTCCATCTTCTATAGTTGGTAGGAGGAATCATGAGGTTCAAAAAACACTCAGGGATGCTCAGGAGTTTGTGGGAGCTCCTAGGATGGGAAGTAGGTAGTAGAGACAAGCAGTGAGGTAAACTTGCTACATGGAATTGTGATGGAATTGGCTAGTAAATTGGTAGATAATAATCCTTCAAGTTATCTGGAGGTCACACAACAACATGTGTGGTGAGATGCTATGGTTGAGGATTCTACCTCAATCATGCAGAATGATGTGTGGGAGGTTGTACCTAGACCCATGGATAGGGAAGTGGTTGGATCACATTGGATCTATAATATCAAGCATCATGTAGATGGCAACATTGAAAAATACAAGGCAAGGTTTTTGGCCAAGGGGTTATCTCAGAAGGAGGGTGTTGGAATGAGAAAATAGAATGAAGGAATGGGCAATAAATCCAATTTCATTATAGGTGATATACATATATATACAACATTAAAACCATTGAATTCAACTTCCAATGATTCTTTGACCATTCATAAACGTTCACCATAACCCTAATGGATTAGGTGTCGAACATTACCCCCTTAACCTGAAGGGATATATATGACACCAAGAGGAGAGCTAAAATGAAAAAATGCATACATCCAATGGCTGAATTAGCTCTATGGAATGGTGGTTTAAGTAAGACCACAAACCAAATCGGAGAAGTCGAGTTCTCTACCTTTGGTTGTTTAATGCTCATTGTTAAGGTCCTATGTCTATAAATCTTGGTCATGCTAGTCTTGTTATGTATCTAAGGTTAATTTTTTAAATATTAGTCATGATGACCTAACTACTATTGTTTAAAGGGGTCTAGGTTTAGGTTAAGTGTCATATGAAGGTGTCTATTTTTCTAAGAGTCTAATGTTCAGATTCATGAGGTTTTCATATTAAAGGGTAATCATAGGAGATTTTTGGTCATCAAAGAAAGGGTGTAAAGGTCATATAATATAATTCTTGGTTATCATCTTCGGTCATCATGAGTGGGTCACTCAATTTTACAAGTTATGTCTACATCAACGTAATCATGAGATGATTTAGGCACATATTAGGAGGCTTTGGTGACATGAAGTGTTTGAATTTTTTGAAAGTCTCTCATTCGAAGCTAGCATTGATCCTAGAGTAGTTCGAAGGTCGAAGAAGAAGGTTGTAGGCTCAAAGGTGGAGTTGTTGCGAAAGTCAAACAACTCACTGCAAAAGTGTGTTGCGCAACATATTTCCACCATATATCTTAAACATTGTACCCATTTGACCTGAAATTTTTACAGTATATTCATGGAGGCGAGATGAATAAACACAGTTAATTCAACGCAAAATACTTCACGGTTTTTAATAAATAAGATATTGTCACCTAAAAGCATTTTTGGACTTTCTCGAAATCCGTGAATCAGATTTGGATAAAATGTTTTGTGGATATGAGGTATGATGATAGTAACTTTTTGTAAAAAAATCATCTTAATATGATTCACCATTTATGAGATATTAAATAAATATCAGACGCATTGCGAAAGTTGACATTTTTGCTGCGAAAGTGGGGGATGGTCCAAAAGGAGGTCTGGAAGCACTTTGAATATTATCTAAGAGATCTAGAACCATCACAAGGGTATTTGAAGCATTCCCATTTTCTTCTTTTTGAAAAATAGGGGCCGCCACCATACATGACATGGAAGCCACTTCAATGTGCTGGAAGTCTACCTAATGCGTTGCGATTCTAGATAGTCAGCTCCATTTTGTTTCAAATTTCAAATTTTGGTTTCTAGAAATAGTTAGATCATGTGGATAGGTGGAATACTATTTTAGAAGGATTAGTTAAGGCTTAATTGAAAATATTCAAAGTCAATTATGTATTAGGCAATTATTGTTAGTAGGTGAAACCAACCCTATTTTTAAGCATATGAGCTAAATTTTGATGTTTTTTTAGAAGTTGGTTTCTTTCAATGAATTTGACCACCTCGAGTGGGAAAATGAACCTAATGATGTATATTAAAAGATCAAAATCATGTTAAGAGGTTTTTTTGGTTGATATTTGAGAATAATACCTTTGTGCATTGTATTTTGGAAACTCTTTTCCAGTGAATGAATGAAATAAAAGGTGATTTGTAGGGATTCTTGTGTTAGAATTTTGGTGGTTTGTGCTCCTTTTATCTTGTAAGTTATATTATGTGTTTACATCCCTTTAATATGCATATTTATTGGTTGGAAAAAACCAGATGTTTGATTCAGAATTCATCTTTAATGATGTTTTTTTTTTAGCTTTCTAAGTTATTAATGTTTTTAGCTTAAAGCAACACTTTAGAATTCATCCATGGTTTGATGCTCTAATGTGTTTGTCTTTCACCCTTTATACATTCAAATCCTTTAGAATTTTTATATAAATCCACCACCAAATATTTCTACCTCACCCCTGCGGAGAAACCCTTTATTTTTCCATCATCTCATTGGAAAAAATCTGATTTGACATGACTCCATTCCCAATGGAGCTGTCTCTTTTCTTATCAACAAACCTTTAAACAATAAAACATTGTTGAGCTTGCTACCTAGCCTAATATCCTATTTGTTGAGAAACCTAAGTGAGAGAGCCCTCTCCAGGCTTTAAGTGTTAGATTATGGCCTAAAGTGATTTGTGGTTACCTCTGGAATTCCTTTTTCACTCTAGGGAAATCACAAAGTGCTATTTTTTTTGGCATATCCACTAGGGAATTGAAAGGTTCCATATTCCTTGAGAAAGAACCATTAAGTTTTAGATCTGATTACTGATGGTGAAAAATGATCATACACAAGAAGGCTCTGCATTATTCACCAGGAAACTCCATTATCAATGAGATCCAGAATTCAAAGTACCACTGGCGACTCCACTGTTCAAAGATGGATTATCAATCTAGAAGGTACACTCCTTTAAAACAAGATCACATTCCAGGTATTATAGGTCAATTTGGGCATCATTCCCAATGACCTGGTTAACTGGACATCATCTCTAGGACCAATGAATAGGGTCTATCATCCCCTATCATTTCATTTGCTACATGCCCTAAGACAAAGAACAAGACAAATATGTAATATTCCCAATTTTTCACATCATATTTGGAATATTAGAGTCCTTGATTTTCTTAATAAATTAAGTAAATAAAATGGTGGAGGGACCCACAAACCTCAAAGATGAATAAAATCCACTTTTAATGTTTGAATGTGGATATTCTAGATCTAGATCTAAAAACATGGAGTAGTGGAGCAGCTCCATTAATGGAGATCATGTCTCATTTATGAGATAGATTATGGAGGATGAATCAGTCAAAAAATATCATGGATATTAAATATTAAATCATAGGGATCTTTGGTAGGGTAAAATGAGATAATAATTCATTCAAAGAAGATCATTAAGCACTTATGATAAGATAGTGGAGGAAGTGATGCATTTAATGCATGCATGATGGAGAGGGTGATCACCCCCACATGAACATGATGGAGGACATGGATCAACAACGCATTCAAACATGGAGACTTTGTCCACATGTACAGTGCAAATTTGGAGTGGGCCTAGGCTATGGAAGGCTCATGCATATAATGAAGGTGAAGGCACAATGGAAGGCAGGATTTGGATTATTCATTTGTTGATCTGTTTAGATCTAGATTTTTCTTAGGACATTGCTATGCAAGCTTGGGCTGTTTAGCAAAGTTTGCACTTTTGTTTAGCACAAGGTGTTCCCAAGTGGGAATCCCACCTCTTTCTTTGAGTATCTCTAGAAAGATGATTGTTCTTCATTCCTTATCAGGCATTGGTGCCATATTCAAGAGGTTGTTTCTAGCATTCAGCTATGAAACCAGTGGAGGATTCATCCTACCACTTTGTTCTTCAGATCTGGCCTTTCAGGAGAAGAAAATATATATATGGCATTCAGGCCATTGGGTTTTACCTCCATGCAGTAGCAGTCTCTTCAAGGATTTCGCAGTTCAATCCTATAGATCTATTGGAGGAAGGAAGTTTCCAGTATTTCAGCTAGAAATCGTGTGAGGGATAACCTCCTCACATTGGATCTATTGTTTCCATCACTCAGGAGCTGATTTGACACATATAGCAGTAGGCTAAGGAGACTCCCTCTCTAGCAATGCAATTTTTTGAAGCTGTTGTTCATCCAGCATTTATTTTCAGTGGAGGAGATTGGAGGAGCTAGATCTTAAGCTTTTAGCCCAAGGATCTAGTGAAGGGATCAACCCTTCTTGCATAGATCTGATTGTACATCACTGCAGTCACCATATTATCAGATCTAGCTTCAAATCTGCATTCCCAACAGCATATATGTGAAGCCCTAAGAGGAAGTTTGTCTTAGACTTACAGATCTGAGAAACCCCTCCTGGGTTATCTTGGGAATCCATCATTGATCCTAGATCTAAAATTTCAGCATCATCAGAGCTCTCATCCTGCCTAGATCTGACTTTATATCTTTCAGGAAGTTGTAGTCCCTATAGTTGTAGCAGGGACAACGCAGTTTACCTTCCAGTAGAGCAGCAGTTACATAGTCCCTCTTGGGAAATCATTGCAGGGCCATTCTGGGATACTCTTGTGGCTTGAGTGTCTCATATTTTGAGCACTGTTGTACTTGCTTTTTTCACCTCCAATATAATAAAATGGCTTAGCTATTTCCGTGCATTTTGATGTGTATATATATTTATTGTTTACTTTTCTGCAGTTCTTATATTATGTTTTAGTATTACTGCATTCTCCCTTTTGGGATATTACAAAATCATTCATGACTTTCATCTGCAAAGGTTTCCAAGATTTGAAGTTTATAATATATCATATGAGAGCTCATCAATGCTGCCTCTAAAGGGACTAAGTGCATTACATATACAAGTAGCCCCATTCAAGGCTACTCTGCAAAGCACTTCCCGACACTCATAGGTGTGTTGGTCACATTGGGAGCGAAATTCTCATTGTTCTGGAATCTCCATTTGGCCAGTGCCTTCTAGAAGAGTTCACATGTGCCAAACTTTGAATCCATGTGTCCTTTTGACATCTAAAAGATTGGTAACATGTCTTGCCTATTATTGGAAAGTCATTAATTGTAAAATTACCTTCAACTCCTCTATAAATTGAGCACAGATCTTAGTGTTTGATAAGGAAGAATTTGAGTAGAGAAATTTTGGTGGAATTTCAATTGAGGAGTTGATTTGTGTAACATACTGCTGAAGAGATCTGCATTCTGATGAGGTTGAGATGCTACTGGAGATGGTCACTTCAAATCAATCACTGGGTTGTAACCTCCCCTTCTATCCATTAATAAATATTGATGCTTACTTTCCCACATGTGTATCTGTATAAGCTCATGTTTTCCATATTATGAATTCTTATCTAATGTATATGGCTTATGTTTCATTGATTTAACTAAATAACTTGAATAGACATCTATATTATTGCTATATTTTTTTTTTCAATGTTCATCTTTACAGGAAATATTTTCGGACATCTAGCTTGGATTTGAAGCTACAGCGAGAGCAACAAAAGGAGAATGGGAAGCGCTTGGACTCTAAGTAATTTCTTTGATCTATTCTGCATGTCTATTTATAGTTAGGAAAAGTAGTCGCAAAGTATTTAATCTGTTGTTCTAGATAAGCACCTGTCTAGGGAAGAATGTTTTATCTGTAATTCATAATTCCGCATAACAAATTGGCGACTCCACTGGGGATTTTATCCTTCATCCTAGGTGTATTTGCTTTTGATTTTCTATTTTCATTCACCCAGTATTTTTTACTTAGAAAGATTAGGTTTTTTGAAATCAAAATTTGCATTAGAAGTGTTTTAGACAGGTGTGTTTTTTATTGTACACTACGCCCAACGCACTATTGGACAGGACATAGTGATTTGCATAGCACTGTCTCCCTTTCAGGCCTGTGTTGCAAAGCACTGTCTCTCTTTAGAGACTATGTTTCCTCCTAAAACCATCCAAATTCCATTGAGTTTATCATTGCAATTTGTTTCAGTTTGTTTTTTGTTGTGTTTTGAAAATCCTGAGCCTCATATTGACCAGTGAACTTATCTACCTCTTCCTCCTTTGAAAGAATAGTTTGTTCAATGTTTGTTTAAATCTTTTTTCTTCATCATTGACGAATTAATTTCAAAGTATTTTCATTATCGCATTAGATCCATTTTCTTTTGAAAAAGTAAATTGTCGTAAATTCTTCATTTCCTGATAGGAGAAAATGTTGTTTAATTCCTCATTTTCCCTTCAAAAGAGAAATTCTTGTTTATATTCCTCATTTCTCAAAAGTAAAAGGCATTTGTTTTTATTGATTTGATGCACTTAGTTTCTTTTCTGCATTCATAACATTAAAGTAACTGAAAATAAAAACCTGCATTTGCATGTAGTGGTTTGTGTCTTTTGCAAAAGGAACAATTAGGAAATTTGCATTTAGTTTGTGCTCTTTGATTTGTTTGATCTCAAATTGACTGCTAAGTTCCCTCTAGTAGCTAGGATTTTCATTGAAAAAATAAAATTAAAATATTGCTTATCATTCTTAGTTTTCATTTTAGGAATTTCCAATACATCATCACGGTGAACCTGTTAGTCATCAGTATTTTTCACTTGTTGGTGATGACTATTTGTAACAGCCAAGTTTTCTAGCAGCTGATCTAAAAATTTGTCAAATTTTCCAGCTGGAAAACACCCATAAAACTTTTTTTCCCTCCTACCTTTCAGTTCGCCCATGGCGAGATGAAACCTCATTATCAAATCCTACCTAGCCTCAGCCATACTAGGCTGCCCATCATCTCTAAAGAGGCAATCCAAATCTGTTCAAAAATTCTCCCCTAAGTTAGGAAGTGGCGCTTTAAGGCTTTTCTCCCTTAGCGAACTATCCAAGAGCCAAAAAACCTCCATCTGCTATAGACCAGTCATAACAGACCTTCCTATTCTGCTAATAAAGTTGGTTACAGCCCTAGGTCGCGCCACTAATACACCCTCAAGTCTCAGCAACACATAGACCATAAGTCAAGCTGATTTTAGGTGTTTTTATAGTGTTTTGATAGATCTTTCAAAGACAAAGGCATGCCAGCATCTCAGAAGACAATATTTGGCTCCACATGAGAAGACAGCTACTTCTCAATGTGATCTTGAGCTTGGGATGCAGCTGCAGAGCAAAGAGTTTTTTATCAAGCTCTTGCGACCACATTCAAAGCCTGAAAGGACAGTAAAAGGAAAAATAGCACTGTCACAAGGCTGATGATACAACATGACTGAAAAAACCTCCTTCATCTATAAGCAGAGGGTTTGAAGACTGAAGAACCTCCTTCATTTCATAAGTAGAGGGTTGAAAACTAAGAGCGCCTCCTTCATCTATAAGCAGAGGGCAATGGACAAGGTTTGATTTTAAGAGTTGCAACTGACTGTAAGACAGATTTGTTTTTAATAAACAGTGAGATAGTAACTAGGGTTTTCTGAAGTAAAGTGATGATTGAAGGCAGAGACCAAGCAGTGGGTTTCAAAGAAATGATTTACATGAGTTCACTATTAGTTAGTTACAATGTAAAGCTAATGAGTTTATCATCAGTGAAGAAATATTATTAAACTGATGACCAGAGGAGTCAAAGGGGTCTTGGTCTCAAAGTAACCTCTGCCATCATGTTCAAAAGGAAACAGACATCCGTAAAGAAGGTCTTCTTCATAAGCAAAGTAAAGGAGCTCATCATGGTTTGAAGGTAAAAAGGAATCATGGCATATGGCAAAGACTCTGAAGAAGCTGCTTTCTAAAAAGAGGTGAAATAGATGAAAACCCAGGTTTCTTGCAGGCCCCCTTCATAGAAAAACAAAGGACAGGCCTCCCTTGTGCACTTTTCAAAATCTATGTACCTCATCCTCTGTTTTTTTTCCACCCACAGTCAAAAAGGAAGCTCAAGCAGCACCTGCCATCTAATTCAGTTTACACACAGAGCAAAAATGTCAGTTTAGGTTGCAAAAAGGAGAAGTCACCTCTTTCAAAAGTGTCAAAGAAAACCTCATGCAACACAAAGTATCTTCTACAGGTGTCCTCTTTTCAAATGACAAATACAAGTGGGTAATGATGATATTCAAAGGTGCTTCTTTTCCTTTTGTATAAAAAACCTCTTTCAACTGATCAAGAGTGACAACAGGTATGCCATACAAAGACCAGAGGTATAAAAGGGATATTGAAATGGCAGTTAAGTTTTTTCCTCAGCAAAAAGGCATTGCAAATAGGTATACAAGGTCATAAAAGTGCAAGAGAGATCATGACATGTGTTTCAGGTCCTGGAACCCAGTAAAAGCAATATATGCATGCCACTGTCAAGAAGGAAGGCCTGTTCTTTATGAAAATGTGTCAAAAGTGATAATGCAGCCCGGGTGATTATGACTGAGTTTCACCTCCAAATCAAAGAAAAACATCATTTAAAGGCACATCTATAAATCCTCATATAGCTCAAAGCAATTTTTTCCTCTTACAGTGCAGAATATCAAAGGGAAGACAATTTTCTCTCTATTGAGAAAACAGTCAAGGTTTTAAAGATTCTCAAAAAAGACTGTGTCATTTCAAAAATGGAAAACAGTTTGTTCTCCAATAAAAAACAGTGAAAGTTTTTCTTCTTGAAAAAAGTTTGTTTTTATGTCAAAAGGAGGTCGGGTTTATAAAACGAGTGGTCTTTACCATTGTGACACATATCCAAAAAAAAAAAAGGATTCAAGTCTTGTTTAAAAAAGGGGGCATTCTCAAACTTTTCTTCCGAAAACCCTCACTAATCAAATACAAAGGAACTTTGGGTTTTTCGTTTTCAAAAGAGGATGAGGACCGTTGCAGGCCCGCTTTGAATCTCTCAAAGCACCAACAAAGCTTCCCCTTGCTATTCACAAGCCTGGAGGAAGAAATTTTGACCGGAAAAAACAGAGTTTTTGGGCTTAAGGATTGCGCGGCGTGCCTGTACAACTGCGCGGCACGTTCAGGCGCACATTTTACATAGGACAACAAAGCCACGTGGCACGCATGTAGGAGCACATGGCGTGCCTGTAGGCTTTGGTCCTGTCGGCCCGACAAGTGACCCGACAACCTTTTGCGCGGCGCTCTCCCGGTCTAAACGTGTCGCGCTCATTTTACACCATCTAAACGCATCCAACAAGTGGTAAAGCCACTCCTTTCCTCCAGCAAGACGACACCATAAATCTTCAAGGTATTTATGCACCTCCATGCTCTTTTCAAAAACTGTCAAGTGGTGGAAAAAGGGATGAAGTTCATAGTCTAAATCATAGCGTTGAGTTTGTTAAGGGAGAACTGTTTTGTGTTAAAAACTCAGAATTACTATGTTGTTGTTAGCCTAAGGTTTTCATAGTAGAATTGGTGCATTTTTGTTGGTATCAAAAAGCCAAATAACCGCTCTCAAAACAAGTGGAAAGGTGGAGCAGTTTTGGAAAGAAAAAGCACAGGGTGTTGAAAGGTGAAACAGTGGGTCTGTCTGCTAAGAAACAGTGATCATGGTGTAAGGATTCTTGTCATTTCAGAGATGTCCCCCGTGTGGTAAAAAGGGGCAAAACACCAGTGTTTTCCCCTTTTCTCCATAAAACCAAGTTTAGTGTGTGAAGCTGTAAATCACCACTTGGAGGTATTATTAAAATCTGGGGTATAAGGAACAGTGAAGTATAAGGAGGGCAGTGCTTTGGTTGAGAGGAGTTTATTGTTGTTTGACTGCTACAGGTTTTTTTTTGTGATCACATCAAAAACATCGGAAGCTCTGTCATTTTATCCTATAACACAGTGACCTTTGACTGTGTATATGCTTTCTGGTTTACTGTGTGATGGTTGTTGAACTTACCTGTTGATTGGGATACGAAGAAAGAGTAGTGTTTTGAATTGAGAAGGTGTTTGTTTTGCCTTTCTCTAAAAAACAAGGTTGTCCTGTGTCCTCCAAAACTCCAAAAGCTGGGTGTCCTTACCATAAACTCAGAAAATCATTTGACTGTGTTAACTGTGTGCTTATTCTTGAAACTGCTTGTTGATTGGCATACAAAGAAAGGACAATGTTTTGAAGGAGCATGGATCTAATACCAAAGGAAACATTTTACACAACATTTGAAACCATTGTTGCCTTATCAAACAATGATTGACAACTGAGGCAGATTTCTGATTGAAGAACACATTTCAAAAACTTGTGAGGCAGTTTGGTGTTGCAAAAGCGAATCTAGAACAATATGCCTCCCAGACAGGATAGTAGAAGTGGATTGCATAAGAGATATGAACCTATTTCCACCGAAGAGGTGAATGCCCACCCATAAATCTTATTCAATTTCCATGAGGTGGGATGTTTAGAGTTTTTCCAGAAGGTGCAAGAGGTGAAATTTTTTTCTCCTTTGACACACCTTTGCGCCTTGAGATTTCAAGATAAACATTTTTCATTGGCAGGCCTTGACTTCAAGTTCTCCCCAAGATCCATATGTAAGGCTACTAAAATCCCCTATATTGGCGAGAAATGGTTTAAATAAAGCTATTTGGACTTAGATGACTACAAACCCTTCCTCAAGCCTGAGCACAGAGAATCATGTCCTGCTATTTTCCCTTTCTCATATCTTTTAGCCAGCTACGCCCCCCTCATGAAGATTATCATGAAGTACTTCACTTGTGAGGGGAGATTCTCCCGAATATATGCCTATCACATTCGAATGTTGATGAATTTCACAAGGACCAAGCAGCTAAATCTTCCTTTGTTCTTATGCAAAAGCATAGAGAAAATGGCCTCCACTGTCCAGAAGAAGCCTCCATCACAGCAAATGGCCTCTCTATTCCATCACTCTCTCATCAAAGTCATCATCCTTCACCAGCTTGAAAAGAGAGAGGTCTCTTGGCATGTTTTCATCACTCATCTAGATTTCTCCACTGTCCCTCCAGTCCATACATCCCCTACATCTCCTATTCCTCGCCCCTCACCTTCTTCTAGTAGGCCTACTCCTAAAAAGCTCAAGTTTACTGCAGAACAAACAAAAGAGCCTGAAGAAGGAGAAGGAAGTGACCAGCAAGAGGAGGAAGGACATGAGCATGAAGAAAAAGATGAAGGGCAGCAGCATGAAAGTGATGAGGGTGAGCAACAGCAAGAACAAGAGGAGGAGAGTGTTGAACAGCAGCAACACAGTGGTGATGAACAGCAGCAAGAAGAGGAAGAAGAGAATGTTGAACAGCAGCATGACACTAAGGTTGAGACAGGGCAGCAACATAAGGATTATGATCAAAGGCAACAAGAAAGTGAGACAGGGCAGCAGCATGATATTGAGTATGCAGGACAGCCTCCTCAAGATGCACATCAGCCTCCAAAAGATGACACACAGCAGCCTCAAGAAGAACAGCAAACTCAAGGAGAAAAAGAGCAAGGCGACAAAGGTAAAGGGGTCATGCCTTCCTCTCCTAAAGAGGCCAAGCCCAAGACAGCAAGAAAGAGAGTGCCTAAGGTTTTCACTCCAAATGTGACAAGGGCTCTCCGTAGTAAAGGAAAATTTCCAAAGAAGCCTACCATTGATTTGCCTAGGAGGAAGAGCACAAGAATAGCTACCCAAAGCAAAGGGAAGGGCAAAGTAGAAGGCAGTCATGAACAAGAGAGTGCATTAGACATCATCCCAATCCAAAGTGATGACAGTGATAACGAGGCCCGGATTCTAGAAAATCTCTTAATCCATAGAGAGGGCCAAATTGATGCACTGAAGGATGATATTCATAGGGCAAGAAATTTCAATCAATTCTTGCAAATCCAAAATAGGCAAATGAGTGTCCATATGGCTGTTTATGAGACACGGGTGACCAAGTACAAGAAGGAGGCCTCCAAAGCCCAAGCAAGGTTGGATGAGCTCATAGGCGATTTTTATGAAAGTGAAGAAGAAGATCAGCCTAAGCGAAAGAGGACTAGAACCATAGGGCTTAAAAGAGCCCTTGAGAGGAAAAAAGAAGAGGAGAAAGCCCTTCTCCAATCCACTCCTCTCACTACATTGTTTGAACAGGAGATAGAAAACAATAAGGAGGCGTGGCTTGAAAGAGTCAATGACCATTTGGAGAATAAGTTCGAGAGGGAAAACAGGGATTTAGAGCTTCAAAGGAGAATGACGGGGCATTACAAGAAGTTAAATCAGTTTTCCCGGCGCAAGTTAAAGGCTGCCCAAGAAAAGCTCAAGGAAGCTAAAGGGAAGCGCCTGGCACAGAAAGTGAAGAAAGACACATCAGGACTTGAGATTTTGGCCACTGCTTCAGAACATAATGCTAAGAACCCTTGAGGTTCATACTCCCCGATTTTGGGCAGATTTCGACATATTTTGGTTTTTTGGCATTTTTGGGTTTTTGGTCAAAACTCATGGTTTTCGCCATTTCAGTTTGGGGGATAAAAAAAGGAGGAAAATGGTATCATTGGATGCCATAATTTCAGGATCACACACTCAGCGATTTTCAGGACATTTGGAGATCATTTTCTCCCCCAAAATGGCAAAAAATGCTCGCTTTTTGCACACTCTGCCCGATCTATCAGCAAACTGTATTTTTTGGTTTTTTACACACAGACCTATTTTTGGAGGACTTATAGGCATAATATTGGGAAAATTCCAGTTTTTCCAGAAATTAGACATTCAGAGCTTTCCAACGAGCTATCATGAGCCTCGTTTCGACACCGGGAACGCTGCCAAATGTTGCCGGCAAGTCAGGGGACCTTTTGCTGATGTAAATTTTGAGTATTTTTGTAAAATTTGAACCTTTAAAAAATGTTTTTTCCTCATGTGCGTTTAGCTATTTTTGCACATGAGAAGTTATGAAAAGTCAATTTAATTCCCTTTTTTAGCATTTTTATAGATATTTTATGAGATATTTTGTGCCTTGGGCTTTGCAAAGCCTCAAGGACAAGTTTAGATATTTTGAATAGGCCAATGAGAGTGCAAATTGAACCAAGAGGTTTTCCTCACTTGAGCCTATATATTCCAAAGGCTTTCATTGTAAAACAGGCTGAACTTGATGATAGAAGCAATATATGGTCATATAAGCTTTGGAAGAAATACTTGTCTCATGCTTTTGGATTGCCTCTTGGATGTTATAGGATGATGAAAGAGGATTTTTGTTGGATTCCATGACTTGGTAGAATGGTATAGTGTCTCTTTCTTTGTTTTTTCTTCTAGTTTTCATTCATGAATACATGTTTCTTGCTTGCTATAGATCAGTAGAGAACAGATTTGAGACGTGCCCTTGGAGGCACCTCAAATTTCCTGTTTCTTCATAGCTTTCATGTTTTCCTCTTCCTTAGTCACATTAAAGAATTCTTGATTGCTATTTAATAGCTTAAGGATATTGTTGCTTATTTCATTCATGGTTTTATACATGCTAAGTATTATTTACGGTATGCCCTGCTTACCTATGGCTAGTGATAGCTCCATCCATGAAATTTCTCTTTGACTGATTAGATTATCATTTTGTTGAACCAAGGAGGCCTAGTTCTGATCTAGCCCTTTGTCAAGACTATGCAAATCTCATTTTCAAAGTTCTAAATAACTTGAAGTACTGTGTTTAGGCGTTCCAGCATAGTAAGTTAAGTTGTTTGTCTCTCTTAGTTGTTTTCCCCAAAGTCTGATAGCCATTTCCCAAAGTTAGAGGGTGATATATCTCTATGCATGGCTTGAATGTTTATTTCTATGTATTGATTAGCTTATAGTTACATTTCTCATGATTAATAGTTTGCCCTACCATTTTTATGTCAGCTATTAAACTAGTTATGCTTGAAATCCTTTGTTGTTCCCAAACTTGATGTCCATTTTGTTCCATTTTACCCAAAGATCCTTTCTACCTCGAATCAAATCAGCCCTTCAACAGCCTTGTATCACCGTCTGATAGCTTTCTAGACCTTTTCGACCCCATAGCCCAGTTGATATAACATCCTTTTTACCTATCTCATATCTTTGATCAGTTTCATCCCTCACAACCTAAAAACCAAAACCAAAAAACCTACTTCATAACTAGCCTAAAATCATAACACAATAAGCACACACACTGATCTCCCTTACACATATAGAGAGAGCCCTCTCTGAGTCCAGGAAGGCTAGGTCCTTGGGCTCCAAAGCTTGGTTTGATGTTACACTATCATTTAGCTTGCCAATTAGCCAAATCACGGGACCCTAACAGAACCTTTGAAAGCCAAATTGATAAAAAATATCAACTTAAAATTTATCTCAATTTACCTAACAAATCATTGGAACCATAACGATAACATTTAAAAGGTCTAGGCTAGAGACGTGGTTTGGCATCGTAAAACATATTATTTGTCGTTAACTTGTCTGCGATACATTCTGAGTGTGATACCTCACTCCACGTACGTAAGTATATCGTAGCTTATCCACATACTTTCGGGTATATTAGGCGGTGTGACAGTACAAAAAGTATAAAGGAGTGCTCTCACTGTGCGGTCTCGCATCAGACAGCGCTAATACAGACTTGGGCCTCCACATACCTTTGGGTATATTTGGGAGCACAAATTGTAGGTGCTATCCATCCATAGTGAATCGAGTCAGTTGCCTTGTAAATTCTGATACACCGAACACAGCATTCGGGAGATTGCCTGCCCATACTTCTTGGTTCATGAGGAGGTATTATGTAGTTCACAGTTTCTTGTTAAACCTTTTGCCTAGAATTACCCTTTTATTTTTTTTATTTTTTTTTGGTTAAAATAAATCAGTAATCATGGAAGAAAAAAATCCTTTCCCCCATCATTCGCGTAGATTAGCATTAAAACTACCTTTACCACCAGAAGTTACTTCTGGTAGGCGAAGGCAATCACACTCTGTTGAATCAAGTACAATTCGTACCTCTGGTGAAACATCATCTTCCCATATACCAGAGTTAGCTCAATTTGTTTCTACACATCCTGATTCATCTACTGTTGTCGAAACGGAGTTTTCATAGCTACCCGTGGTCACGATCCATCCAATCAGTGATACCATACCTCCTGGACCCGACTTGTTCAACCACAAATTGATCTAGATCTTGTCTCTTATTTTCCATAACATCTGAATCCTGAAGTCGAACAACCGGAAGTTGTTCCTGCCTTGGTCATTCCACAAATTTTTGTAGCCATTGAATCTCCCATATCACACAGTCAACAACCTAAAATATACTTTGGGCCTAATAGTCAAATACTTCCACCTGGTTTAATTACGATTGAAGAAATCCCACAAGACAAGACACCTTTAACTCCAACCCATTTTGGGGAAGACCTTTACCTGTATGAGTCTTTTACTCAATCGTCACCATCTTCTTTTGTTGATCCTATTCCCATTCAAACTCCCGTTGATCCAAAAGGGTATAAATTTGGTCAAGTAACCATGCCTGAACCAACATCTTCGATTGGGCCATCTGTTCCAATTATGTCAGCACCTACCCTCGCTACCCCGTCGATGTTTACAACTTCACTAGAGTCATATTTTCATGGTGGCCCTATGGTCCCATCAGGTTACAAATAATTATTTGGAATTTTCTCTGGTGCATCATCAAAACCATGGACTTTACGAATGTCATCATCTAGTATTCTAACTGATAATCCTATAGTAAGTACTGAATAGCTTGATTCTTTATACACATCATCAGGGAAATATCAAGCCAGTCCTTCTGGGTCTATTCCTTTAAGTACCATATCAACTGGACTCCCAGCATTTGGAGAGAAATATTTTCCATCTTATTATCCTCCTCATGCTGGGGGGCAACCTTTAGTCACCCAATATGACAGTACTCTATCATTTTTTGGTCAACCTAATTTCGAAATGAATGTTTGTCAATGGCAACCCACTCTACCTATCTAACCACAAACGATTATACACTCGTATCAACCAGTTCAACCTGTTACACCCACATCACTTCCACTTCCACATCACTTCCACTTGTTAATACATCTTTACCCCTGTTACAGAATCAAAATGTTGTACAACAACCTTATCAAGCGGGTCCTTCAACTCAATACCCTCAAATGTTGGGTCCACAGACTCCAAATCCTTCGGTTAATTTACAGCAACATGTATCTGGAATCATTTATTCACAAGATGGTTTACCATTTTATGGGATGTCATAGCCACAACTTGGTTATACCTATCAATCGAATCCAATTTATTCTAATTTGGGTTATAATATTGGTGGACAGACCCCTTGGCAGCCTCAGGCACAAATGCCTCAAACTTCATTTCAACAAGTATCATATCCAGGTTTTGGTCAACAAAATCCTCAAGCATTTGCTTTTCAAAACAACCCCTATCTGGGTTACCAGCAGCAGATTCCTTATGTTGGTGCTCAAGCGATTCTATCTTACCCTATTTATGCTCAACCTGACCTTAATAGACAGTTGCATTTTGTTGCAACTTTAGAGTTACCAGATTTAAATCGGCTAACCAATGATCCAATCAACTATGCTCCATGGTGGCCAATGATACCTCACAAATTACCCTCGGATATTCCTAAGTTCAATGGAAACCCTGGAGAATATCTATCGACTCATGCCATGACTTATCATTTATGGTGTTCATCAAACTCACTGAATGATGATTCTATTCGACTATGTCTTGTCCAGCGTACGCTCATATGTCCGGCTGCAAAATGGTACATTGAGTTACCTAGAGATTCTTTTGATAATTTCACTGCCCTAGCTACTGTATTTTTGACTCATTTCCAGTTACCCATACGATATGAAACTGGAACGGAACTCTTGACCAATTTCAAACAGACTAATTCTACTCACATTTCTGATCATATTCATGAGTGGCGTCGTCGTCGTAGAATGGTTAAGACATTTGTTCCTGTTCAGCTCCTTGCTGAATGGTTCATTAAGTCCCTGTTACCATCTATAACTGAGGATGTGGCTAAGGGTGGCATCGTCACTAAAGAGCAGGCTATCGCTCGTGTCGAATACTTAGACTTGGTTTACACTCAGTCTGACACGCTCTATGATAAAATTCCAAATGTGTCGAGATCTAATTTTATTATTCCTCGTCAATTAAAGGACTCTCATGCTAGAGACGACTTGATCGATACTGCAAGCACACATCATACTACTACATCTGATCCTGCACCTTCTTCCAAAATTAATTTCATGTCATTTGACAAAGGCAAAAGTGACAAGCAACCCGGAAGTAAGAAAAAGGGGAAATCTAAGAAAAATAAAACTTCTAACCCGCAGGAAAGATCATCTGATCAATCATCTAGACCTAGGAAACCTCGTTATCCATGTATAATATGTAATGAGGAACACTTTTTTAGGGATTGTCCTCACCGCACTGAAGTCTAAAAAATCATCAAGACTTCACATGAGTCAACTATGTTGACAGACCCATTTCCAAATCCTGACACTAATTTGGTTGCTACGGATCCAGCTTCTAGTTCCCAAGTACTTATGTTATCCATCACAAAACCTTCAATAGATATTTTGGTGTCAACACGCAATAAATTTATGGTATTCAGGTCACTGATCAACCTACTACCTCGACTACGACTCCATCTATAGAATCAATTCTGCCTACTGCTATTCATGAATTGACAATCAAGCCACCAAAAGGAGTAATTCACAAATTGACATAAAATCCTTGAGCAAGAGCTGCAAAAAATTATAATATAGTTGAATATTTGGCTCAATCCCCTTCAGCTATGTCTGTTCTTGAGGTATGAAAAAATTGTCCCTCCCAAAAACAAGCTTTATTGTCTACTATTGGTGGAATTGATCCGACTGATTCTAATCTTGTCGTATCTAATCATACGGGCTATGTGACGCAACTACCAGCAGAATTGGCATTTTCCATACAATTAAATGTTCTCAATCACCTTGTTCATTGTACTATTATTGATGAGGGAGCATCTAAGTGCATTATGTCTCTAAATTGTTGTAAGTCACTTGGCTCACCACGCTTATCACAATCATCAACGACGTTGAAGGCTTTCGATGGACGTACATATAAACCTTGTGGTATTATTAATAGCCTGCATTTTGAACTAGGGGGAAAAATAGTGAATGTTGATGTTGAAGTTGTTGACGGGCCACTTGACTACAATATTCTACTTGGAAGGCCATGGGTATATGCAATGACTGAAATTGTTTCTACATATTTTAGAATGATTTCCTTTCCATATAAAGGTACTATCATAGTCATTAATCAGATATCCTTCTTTTCCTCCTCTTCGCAAGTAACTGGAAGTGTTTTGTTCATTCACATACCCCAACTAGAACTTCATAACATTGGTGTAGGACTCTTAAAGGATTCCACTCTCATGGGAACCTTTGCATTATCGCCGCTTGCGACGTTGGCAGAAATTATAAGTATATAGACTTGATACATGATCTCTTCCACTCTATCTAGATTAAGGGAGAGTACGGATGATTTTGAAATTGTTACGTTAGATGAGTTTCTACCGCCCAACCCTATTGAGCTGGCATAGCAATAAATATATCTAGCTTGGGTGGTGAATACGAAATCAGCGTCGCCGGTTGTTTGGGTCGATCATTCCTTAGATTTTGGTACTCCTTCTAATACTTTTTCCTCAATGTTCTTGACAGATGAGAATATTTTGGAAGCCATGATGTCAGAAGGAGAACCATGGGAAGATTATCATCATCGTTCCCATCTTCTTGATTATGAAGAAAACTATCTTAGTGAACTATATCACCCATCAATCAAAAATTTATTTTCGAGTTCTTTACCTATTAATGTAATCGATTCCGAGAGAAATATATCAAATATTGAAGAAACCATTTCTATTGATATTTCGACCAAACCTGGCGTTGTAGAAAATATTCATGTTGGTATATCTTGTTCTCCATGAGAACATGAATTGTATCACTCTCTATTTCATGAATTTTGTGATGTATTTGCTTAGTCTTACGAGGAAATGCTAGGCATAGACACTAGTATTGTTGAACACACTATTAATATGTATCCTGATGTCAAACCGGTGCATCAACGGCTTCATCCTGTTCATCCAAAGAAAGTCACTGCCATCAAAGCAGAAGTTGAAAAAATTTTGCGTGCTGGTTTTATTTAACCTGTTCCGATGACTGAGTGGGTTTCCAATAACATTCTTGTCATGAAAAAAAAACGAACCATTAGAGTGTGTGTCAATTATTGGGACGTCAATATTCCTTGTCCAAAAGACAACTATCCTACTCCCTTTATCGACCATATTATTAACGAATGTGCTGGATGCGAAATATTTTCGTTCATGGATGTATTTTCCGGCTACAATCAAATCAATATCCGCCCAGAGGATCAACATAAGACAACATTCATCTGTCCCTGGGGCACATTTGCTTATAGGAAACTTCTGTTTGGTTTAAAGAACGTTGGGGAAACTTTTCAGAGAGCAACGGATTATGCTTTCAATGACATCAAGCACATTGTTCAACCGTATCTAGATGATTTACCAGCGCATTCACAAAATCAGACTCATCACCTAATGCATTTTAGAGCCATATTCTTACACTACCGACACTAAAAAATACGCCTCAATCCACATAAATGTGTGTTTTTTGTTGGTTCTGGTCGTTTTCTTGGATTCGTCGTCTCAAAAGAAGGAATTCTAATCGACCCATTGAAGGTTCAAGCCATTCTTGATTTGCCTGTGCCATCAAATTTACTTCAGATACCGAAACTTCAAGGAAAGGCTAACTTCCTAAGAAGGTTCATTCCAAACTACGCCGAAATGGCTAGAGGATTTACTCGACTCTTGAAAAAGGGATTTCCCTTCCATTAGGACCAAGTTGCTCAAGCTTCTTTTGATGCTGTCAAGGATACTCTTGTCCAAGCGTCATTAATGTATCCCCCTAATTATCAAAATGATTATTTCCTATATATCACCATGGTTGAAATGACCATTGCTATGGTTTTGTTCCAAGTAGAAGATGGAATTGAACATCTGATCTATTATTTGAGTCATAATCTCAATGATACAGAATTTAAGTATTTTTACATAGAAAAGCTTTCATTGGCAGTTGTTCAAGTTGTCCAAATATTTCACCATTATATCCTGCTCTGAAAGACCACTATCATTTCAGATTGAAACTCCATGACTTATATCTTATCACGTCAATTTTTTGGGGGGGGGATATTCAAAATGGATTGTCATTTTGCAGGAATTTGATTTGGAATTCATAAAATCCAAGTCAAATAATTCTTTAGTTTTGGCTGAGCTTCTCTGTGACCTTCCCTCTGATAGAACTGCAACTATGTCGAAACCATCAATTCCTGACGAGTCTCTGTTTCTGATCGGATCATCTGATCCTTGGTATAGAGATTTAATCATTTATCTCCAAACTCAAAATTTTAGACCTAATACCTCTTGCTCTGAATAGCGATGTATTCAATACCAATACAAATATTATCTGATCATCGGCGATACACTTTATCGTTGTGGTGTCAATACCATTTTAAGGAGGTGCCTCACTCGTGAGGAGGTCGAAATTTTTTTAAATGATTTTCATGTTGGGGCTTGTGGTGGAAATTTATTTGGATATGCTACCATGCAGAAGATACTCTGCGCCAATTACTTTTGGCTACAATTTTTTGGGATTGCATCCTCGTGGTTAGAAGTTGTCATGCGTGCCAGATTTTTTATCATAAAATCCACAAACTGCAAGCGCCAATGCATCTTGTTGTCTCTATTGGACCCTTTTCGAAATGGGGTATTGACTTCATGACTTGTAACCCTCGTTCGTCCAGGGGGCATGGTTATATTATTGTCGCAGTCGACTATTTTACCAAATGAGCCGAAGCGATGCCTACATTCAACAACACAGGACAAACAGTTGCATTGTTTTTCTTTAATCATGTTATTGCACGGTTTGGGGTCCCACAAGCTATAGTTACAAATCATGGGAAGCATTCGCAACCACATGATGACTGAATTGACTGCCAATTTAGGATTGTCACATGATAATTCTACTCCTTATTATCCACAATCAAATGTACAAGTTGAAGCTGTCAACAAGATTCTTAAACGTATGCTTCAATGAATGATAGGAGTTCGTAAAAGAAATCGGCATTTGATCATGTACTCTGTCTTGTGGGCGTATCGAACCTCGGCGTGAAACGAAACTGGATTTACTCCTTTTCAATTGGTGTATGGTCTGGAATTTATCTTACCAATCCAATATGAAATACAATCATTAAAACTCGCAATCGAATTGTTACTTAACACCTCAAAAGAAGAAGCGCATCTCCTTAACCTCATCCATATTGTTGAAATGCGTCGTGAAGCCCAATTGGCCAACGAAGCGCATAAGAGACGTATAAAGGCGCAATACGACAAAAATTTCCAGGCTCGCATTTTCTCAGAGGGCGACTTGGTCCTTCTTTACGATAAAGAAGATGATGTAATAGGTACAAGAAAATTTGAGCCATTATGGCATGGCCCCTATATTGTCAAAAGAGTTATTGCTAAGGGTGCCTATGAGTTGGTTGATTACAATGGAATTTCATTGGCGCAACCTAGAAATGGGTTGTATCTGAAACGTTACTCTGGTTAATCATGAGCATAGTTATAATCTTTTGTATTATATTGTATATATATGTTGTTGATTTGCATTCACTATCTTAGTTTGTTTTTAGAGTTTTCTTGACGTTAGTAATCCAATTTACATTTCATCACAGATGTCTAAATATTCAGAACCATTTATTGGATATGCTGATGGTGCTAGTCGTAGTACGCAGAATCTATCCTCTGCAGCGTGGGCCATTTTCGCTCCAAACGATGAATTAGTGAGTTTTCAAGGGATTTGTATTGGTATATCGACGAAAAATATCGCTAAATATAGCGCGTTGATCAAAATTATCTCTAATGCCATTTCATTTGGTATTAACTGTATCATCATAAGGTTAGACTCACAACTTGTGGTATTACAACTTACTAGTGTTTATACTGTTAGAAATCCAACACTGCATAGATTGTTCTTAGGAGTTCGACTTTTGGAAAGACACTTTGATTTTATTCAATATCAACACATTTCTAGAAATTTGAACACATTGACTGATTCTTTAGCTAATCAAGTTTTAGACAGACATTTGAAACATATGTAAAGAAAACATTCATATCATTGAATAGGATTGCACAATAAACATAAGAAAATGTTGAAATCATATAGATAGGTAGTTAGAGGTTTTTACAAAAAATTGTGCCTAAGACACATTGGTAATCTGACCTCAAAATGTATGCAAAATTTCAAAAGTAAACTAGTGGTGCTTGTGGTAACATGCTATATATCTAGCTATCCTACACAGTAACCGCATCTAGCGATTAGGAACCCCAATAGTATGTTGTTGCAGTCGCATGGGTAACTCTTCGATCCAACAATCCGGAATCTTGAAGTTCAAACCCTCTATGTGTTGCCGAATCTCAGTCAGAGTCTCAGTCATATCAAGATCCTGAAGGACTGCTCTCCCGACAGCCCTCTCTGCTGGCACATCTGCTTCACGCTCTGGTTCCTCTGCTAGTTGAACACGACAAACATCTGTATTACATCAAACATTTAGTTTAGTCTTGGGAAAACATCAAAATACAAAAACATTGTATAAAACGTAGGAAAAAAAAACATGATCAAAACATTCTTACCTATTGCACCCCACGGAGCGCCTTCTAGTAATTCTAAATCTAGATCTCCTCGGAAATCAATGCCTGCGTATGCATACTCATCGATGGCGACAATATGTCGCCTGAACCAGGCAAAGAATGCAGTCGAGAACACAATGGTCGATTGGCCTGCATGCCTACCCATGAGTTCTACCCATCTCTACATCTACAGATCTCTAGGATTACACACATCTAGTGTCACATGTTGTGGTTGCATTACTGGAATCCATTATAAAGCGAATGATATGAGCATTGAACCATAACTAAATTTGTTTCCTTCCTCCCTTTGTTTGTTTCAGTTGTTCCTTTATCTGAGAAAGTACATCTTCAGACCAGTTGAAGACTATTGGCTCCATACACTCTAGCGCGTACTACATATATGATCTATTCGCTACATGTAGTACGGTGCCGGCAAGTTTTGCGATCGTGAAAATGATAGTTCTCGAAGGCAAATATCTAACATCCCAGATGTTTATCTTTCCATATTTTCTTGGCTCTACCCCTGGATAACAATGTTGCAAAACATAATTTCTCACTGTCTCTCCTCCAAGAATAGACCCTGAGAGTGAAATAGGCAAGCCTCTCCTTGAAAAACCTGTAAGAAAATATACATCCTCGATTGTTATGGGAACCACTTGGTTCTTAATATGAAATGCCTCGATAGATGGACCCCATGCTTGAACTAAGAACTCCAAGAGTTCTAGTTGTTTCCTCATCCCTGACAACCAGAAGTACATTATCAATCCACAATCTCTTAGGGCTCTTACTGTGCCCGAATCATTTAGGGAAATCATATCCTGTTTTTCATGTTCTCTTTCCCTCCATGTAATTGTCATTGTAATCCGATGGAAACCTGAAATACAACCATAAATACCATTAGATTCCATCCAATGAAAAAAATTGGGAAAATTTTGGGTATAATGAAAAAAAAAATCTAGATTGCGCCCAACACAGTCCCTAACAAGAGACAGTGCATTGTGTATGCAAGCAACCTTCAATTTACTTGCTATGCAATGTAGGTTTTGACATCCAAGGGTGCGTTGCCCTCTTTTGGGGCAGAATTTACCCTAAGGACCTCAAAACCCTAAAAATTTGTAGATATTGGAAATGAAATGATTACTGAAGGAAAAAGGAGGTTCATAGCACTAACCTGGATCAAACGGCAACGAAATCCATCCAAAGAAATGATTGCAATCAACAGCTAAAGTTTAGGGGAAAAATTAGGTTCAAAGCTCCAAAATGCAAATGGTAACTTTGGAATGGTAAAAATGAATAGTAAAACTACTTTTAATAGTCATTTAATTATTTTCAAATCGTATTTATTGCTATGACTATAGTTTTATTACATTTTTATCATGAAACGGGTATTTTTAATCCATTTGATGTTGTTCTGAAACAGGTCTTACAACTGATGAATAGATTAGTCGTGCAAATTTATTTCAAGAATGATTTGACCACAAAGCATACTTTTTTTTCCTTATTTTTCAAGCTTTGTTAAAAACGAAAAAGGATTTGAAGCACACTTTTATCTCTTTTTTGAACTTCAATAACAGTGAAAAAGGAACCCCTGGAGTCTTCTTTCAGCTCTTTTCAGACTCCGATAATGTGAAAATATTGCCGAGAACTTGTCTTTTCGAGCTCGTAAAAGTAAATGAATTGATATTTAATCATTATAAGTTTAACCCTTTTCTGGACTGAGATAGATTATTTACAAAAAAGGAATACCTTGGTCGAACATGACTAAAGAGGTTCTCTCAGATATTATTTACACTTTTTCGGATCTGAGCGACAACTTTATGAAAAAGTACTTTTGGAGTTTTCTTTCGTCCTCTTTTTCAAATTCTCTAAATATGAAAAAGGATCGGGATGTCACTGTCGTTAAGCTCATTAAAACATAAAATAGCGACGAGCTTGTCGATCATGGAAAGAATCGAGTTTCATTCATCGCTAGACTCGTTAAATTATTAAATAGTGATACATTATTCGCCTGAAGGGTTGAATTATAGATCAAGAAAATGTTACCCTCCTCAAGCTTGTTAAAAAATAAAGAGGTATTGGTCGACAAATGACGGGAAAATTTGGGAAAGTGAACAGAAAATTTTACGGTAGCAAGTCGCTCTTGAACATGACACTTCATTCCATCACTGTGACTGTTTGGGTTGGGTAGTATTCTTGATTGTTCATTCATAACTATGGTTCCTCATACCTTCACTTCAGTTTTGGGTCAATGTTGCCAACTCATCTCAGTGTCCCTGATATGTTCAAGAGAAGTCATCTAGTGAATACTCATCCTTCTGCAATACTCATAAACCTTCATCCTTACGATTGTCATCCCTGAAAATTGCTATATCAAGTCATACCTTTGTCTCTGAAATCAGTAACTCCCCTTTCGCAATAAGGTGGCTTCCTGTCGACGACAAATCATTATCCAGGAAGTTCACCTAGAAACATTAGATTCTAGTACCATGAGGCTTGTTACAGCGTCGACAAGATCCTCGCTTTCAGACTTTTGACTGAAAGATTTTGTTTGGCGTTCGACATCAAATCATCTATTCACGTCTTACAAAATGTACTGTAATATCTTGAGGGCCATTGACATTAATGGTGGCTCTCTCGTGTTTGTTAACAACTCACATCATTGGCTGGTAATCAAACGATGTCTTTCCATGTTTGACTACAAATCATATATTCGCATGGCTAGACTTGTACCTGAATGATCGAGTGAATGAGATAAGAAGACCCCGGATCTAGTTTCAACCATCTGAGCTGTGATTTCAGGATTGTTGTACACATCATCTGTACGGTGACCTTACATATAGATCGTCATCCGAACATGGGCCTATATCTGTAGGCATGTCTGTATTGGGCAACATTCCAATGTAGATGACTTTCTGAATTATGTACATGTTATTAGATTGTTTATGTGATGAACATGGGAATGCCTACCCTCAGAAATTATGATCAAGAGGATATATCATGATATTGTGTATTGTAAGATTGATGCAGGTCGCCACTCCGCTTGATCTCCAACCCATCACAGTGTAAAGCATCTCAATCAAAATATTGTTATTATTATTCTGACTTCATGCTTTAGGCGGGGATTTGTTATAGGTCAATTTTGGCATCATTCCCAATGACCTAGTTAACTAGACATCATCTCCAGGACCAATGAATAGGGTTTATCATCCCCTATCATTTCAGTTGCTACATTCCCTAAGACAAAGAACAAGACAAATCATTCATGACTTTCATCTGCAAAGGTTTCCAAGATTTGAAGTTTATAATATATCATATGAGAGCTCATCAACGCTACCTCTAAAGGGACTAAGTGTGTTGCATATCCAGGTAGCCCCATTCAAGACCCTGCAAAGCACTTCTCGACACTCATAGATGTGTTGGTCACATTGGGAGCGAAATTCTCAGTGTCCTGGAATCTCCACTTGGCCAGTGCCTTCTAGAAGAGTTCACATGTGTCAAAATTCGAATCCATGTGTCCATTTGACATCTGCAATATTGGGAACATGTCTTGCCTATTATTGGAAATTCATTGATTGTAAAACTACCTTCAACTCCTCTATAAATTGAGCACAGATCTTAGTGCTTGATAAGGAAGAATTTGAGTAGAGAAATGCTGGTGGAATTTCAATTGAGGAGTTGATTTGTGTAACATACTGCTGGAGAGATCTACATTGTGATGAGGCTGAGATGCTGCTGGAGATGGTCACTTCAAATCAATCACTGGGTTGTAACCTCCCCTTCTATCCATTAATAAAGATTGTTGCTTACTTCCCCACATATGTATCTGTATAAGCTCATGTTTTCCATATTATTAATTCTTATCTGATGTATATGGTTTATGTTTCATTGATTTAACTAAATAAATTGAAAAGACATCTATATTATTGCTATCTTTTTCTGTTTAGTGTTCATATTTGCAGGAAATATTTTTGGACAACTAGCTTGGATTTGTAGCTACAGCAAGAGCGACAGAAGGAGAATAGGAAGCGCTTGGACTCCAAGTAAGTTCTTTGATCTGTTCTATGTGTCTATTTACAGTTAGGAAAAGTAGTCGCAAAGTCTTTAATCTGCCTAGGGAATAATGTTTTATCCGTAATTCATAATTCTGCATAACACCAGGTTTTCCATATCGTATGCCTCATATAGATTGGAAATCATATTTTCCAAAATTCAAGCATGAAAAAGGAGATGAATTAGCCTTTCATTCGGTCAAATTTCATATGCACATACATAGGCTAGGATTTTATTTTCACGAGGACTGCTTAATGAGGATGTTTATGGAAAATTAGAAGAAAAAGCACAGTCTTGGTATGAAGAATTGCCTCCTGCTAGCACTTATTCCCTTAAATATTTCTACATTGTATTATGTAAGAACTATAAAGGCAGTTACTTTTCTATAGTACTGGTTGAAACCTTTTGTGGATATTTTCATGGTCTTCTGCAACATTTGGGAATTAATATTAATGATCATGATTTGAGAGATAATGAAATCAAGGAAACCCTGTCTAGACTATCTTCTCATTAGGAAAGCATAATAGTAGGAGCTAGCTGCCATGACACTCAGGAAAATCTTCAACATAATACAATTTCTCTTGTCATTATAGATCGTAATTTTGATGTTCAAATTCATACTTTTGTCCTTGAGAATGATGATGAAAATCTACAGTCCTCAGAATTTTTAAAGAATCAAAATAGTGATTTGGATAACTCATCATATTTTGGAATCTCCAATCTTTTCTTGAGTCGTCTACTCAAATAAATAGTCATATTAGATTCAATGAAGAGTTGATACATGCATATGACAACTGTGATTTATGGCTTAAAGAATATATGAAAAAGTAAAGGTTGTTCTAGGTCCTTTGGAAAGCCAAAATGGGATCATTTTTTAGTTGAAAAAATAATGTTTTGATCTTTTAGCTCATCAAAAAGAGGTTTATCAAAGGCAGATTTCTAAAGTTGTATATGATACTTTTCAGTCTAAAATATAGGAGGACAACGAAGACGTAGTTGTTCTTTTTTATTCCTTTGAAGATGAAGGTGATACTCTTGTTGAAGCACATGAAGGATTGTGTTTATATGATGATCAAACAGATGCCATGGCTATTATTCGAGCGTTATGAAACCATCTCCCAAAATAGAAGAAAAGAGAGATCAATGCCTTAGAATTCAGCCACTTCGATGGGGAAACCTCCTTTACATTACATAAATGAACAATTCTTGGATGATTCAAATGAAAATACCTCCTTTCTATATAAAGGAGTCCATGAGGTCACAATATAATCCTAGCTAACCTAAAAATAATAACGTAAGGGCACAATAATAACAATAATGGGCTATTATGGGGCACAATAATAACAATATGGGGATTACAGGGCTACAACAATAACAATAAGGGGGCTACACTAACAACAATAAGGGAAAACACTAGTAATATAGTGGCCTAACATGCCCCTCTCCTTCAAAAAGTGTTGTCCTCAATGCTTGAGTAGTTTTGGATTCTTATGTGTAAAATTCTCATCCTCCCATGTGGAATATTTAGTGGGTAAATTTTTCCACTTGATGAGATACTCTGAAATTGATTGATTTTTTAGTTGTCAAGTTCTTGTTTCCATGACTGCTTTAGCTTCCAATATGATTTTTCCTTCCTCATCAAGTTCTGGCAATATTGTTTGAACTAGAAGTTTGTCACCTATAACCTTCTTTAAGCATGAAACATGGAAAATTGGGTGCACTCGGGAAGATGCAGGAAGCTCCAATTTGTATGCCATAGTACCAATCTTTTGCAACACCTTGTAAGCACCATAGTAATTTGGCGATAATTTATTATCTTTCTTAGCTTGCTTGAGGGAAATTTGTTTGTATGGTTGTAGCCATAAAAATACCTAGTCACCTACATCAATTTTTCTTTCGCTGTGATGTTTATCTGCCTAGTTGTTTCATTCGATTATGTGCCAAATTTAGGTTATCCTTTAAGAGTTGGAGAACTTGTTTTTTTATGCTCGATGTGATCTTCCACTGTTTTAAACTTAGAATTTTCTCTTAAATATGATGTGATAGACGACATATTATATCATAAAGTGTCATAGACATAAACCTGTCAAATTTTAGATACCATTGCCTTGGAGCTGTTTTAAGCCATACAAGCTCTTATTTAACCTACACATTAATTTTTCTTTCCCTTTGAACTCATATCCTTCTGGTTGCTCCATATAGATCTCTTCCTCCAAATCTCCATGGAGAAATGTTGTCATTACATCTAACTGTTCAAGATGTAAATCTTTCGTTGCTACAAGACTTAAAATATTTTGTTTGAAGTCATCTTAACAACAGGAGAAAATATTTCATCAAAATCAATACCTTTCTTTTTTTCAAACCCCTTCAGCACAAGTCTAGCTCTGTACCTTTGTTTTCGTCCTTCTTCTTCCTTCAGCCTGTAAACCCATTTATTCTGCAATTTAGTTTTACCTGCAGGCAACCTGACTAAGTCCCAAGTCTGGTTATGCATTAAGGAGTCCATCTCTTCTTCCATGGCTAGCTCCCACTACTTCCTAGTTTCAACCTGCATTGCTTGTTCATAACATTCGGGTTCACCAGAATCATTCAACAATAAATAATATAATGAAGGAGAGTATCGTTCAGGGGGTCTAATTATCCTGGTAGATCTTCTGACACCACTTTTAGGTGTTTGAGGTGCCTGTTTTTGTTGTGGTGGTTGTTGTTGTTGTGGCTGTTGATTATTATTATTTTCAAGCACCTTTACTTTTTCTGTGATCTCATCAAGAACTGTGTATTCTTTATTTTCTTTTTCCTGTTTCTTTTCCTACAACTGATTCTTATACAAGACCTTCTCATTGAATATTACATCTTTGCTCCTAATTATTTTGTGATTTTCATAATCATATAAGCGATAACCAAAGCCATTAACACCATATCCAATAAAGGTACATTTCTTTGATTTTTCCTCAAGATTTGTTCTGTTTTCTTTATTAATATGGACAAAGGCCTCACAACCAAAAGGCTTTAAAAAAGAGTAGTTTACCTTTTTACCTATCCATGCTTCCTCTGGAATACCACCATCCAAGGAACTTGGAGGCCCTCTGTTTATTAGACAAACAACAGTATCTACAGCATCTGCCCAAAATTGTAAAGGCAATCCTGCATGCAATTTCATGCACCTTGCACGCTCCATGATTGTTCTATTCATCCTTTCTGACACACCATTTTCTTGTGGTGTTCTTGGAACTATCTTCTCTCTGCGAATTCCATGCTCTGAAAAGTACCTATCAAACTCTTTGCTGCAATATTCACCTCCATTGTCTGATCTGAGACACTTCAACTTCTTTCCTGTCTTAATCTCAAAGATTTCCATTTCTTGAAAGTATCAAATACATTAGATTTATTCTGAATACAATAAATCCAAGTTTTTCTAGTTGCGTCATCAATAAAAGTAACATAATAACGAAATCCACCGAGAGATGATACCTGAGCAGGTCCCCATACATCTGTATGCACAAGCTCTAATTTTTCTCTCTTCTTTTCTTTCCCAACTCTGAGAAATCTGACTCTCTTCTGTTTTCCATAAATGCAATTCTCACAAAAATCCAAATCAACATTCTTCAAACCCGACAACAAATTTCTTGAGTGAAGAATATTCATCCCCTTCTCACTCGTGTGTCCGAGCCTATGATGCCATAATGTTGCATCTGCACCTTTGGAAGTTAAAGCATTAACAGAGTTAGAAATACCATTGCATAAATACAATGTACCAACATTTTCGCCTTTTTCTATTACCAAGGCTCCTTTGGTGACCTTCCAAGTTTTATCTGTGAAAGTTGTCACACAACCTTCACCACCTAACTGCCCTGTTGAAATTAGATTTTTCTTCAGATCTGGAACATGTCTGACCTCCTTTAATAGCCATTAGTTTCCATTCTGTTGTTTTACAAGAACTTTACCCATTCCAACAATTTTACAGGGTTTATCATCACTGAAATGAACTTGTCCAAAATCTCCTTGAACATAATCATGAAAATATTTCTTATCAGGTGTGGCATGGAATGAGGCCCATGAATCTACCACCTAGGAATCAATAACATTTTCGAAAGAAAGAATCAAATCATCTTGTAATACATCACCTATCACATTTGCTTCATGTGTAATGTTCCCAAATTTTAGCCTCAAGCTAAAATGAACATTCTAGTTTGCATATTTCTATTTTGTTGAATAAAATGGGTAAGGAGACCCCTTAACCCCCTTAGATGGAGAAATAACACTCCTTGTGTGAAAGGAGGATGAATAAGTAGTTGGATTAAGCACCTAAGGGTGTGAATATGATCGGGATCACTTTGATTTAGTCATATTTGACTAAGTCAACAGCGATGTCTAAGAGAGGGAATCTCCATGACAAGGCAGCGCAGTTTTAGAGGAGGCTCCACTTGCATGAGCTAGGTGGCAAGTGTGAATGGGACCCATGATGACAGGATTTCATTTACTTTATAAGGAGGATATGGCAGCCCATTTTCATTATGCATTGGCTTATCGGTCTACAAGGACTTGCATTCTCGAGATGTTTAGCAGGGTTGTAGTGTTCTTGAACCAAGGGTGTTCCTGGTCGGGAATACCTACCTAAATATCAAGGAAGGAGAGGGTTTGAGCTCCATTTCCTCATTTCGACATTTGGCCAAGCTTACTCCTTCAGCTACATCGTTATTCTGTTGGGTAGGAAACGTCGAGTTGTTGGGTGTAGCAATAGAGGAACTCATAGAGTCATTCTTTGGCTTGTTCTTCATAGGAGATCTTGCATATTCTTTGGAGGAGCAGCAGAGGAGACTCAAGGGCATCATTTTAGATATTTGGCACCAGGCCAATCATTCACCATCTCTCACAGCGCAGTTTAGGGCTAAAACTGTGTTATTTTATGCATGCAGTTGTTGGGGGGGGGGGCATTTGAGCTTATCAGGAGGAGTGTTTTTTAGTAAAATGGATCAGCCATTTGCTTGAGAACATTATCAGAGGGGGGCATGAGTATTTCAGATCTGCCATAGCCTCATTCTTATTTTTATTCAATTGCAATGACAAGTTATTTGTCACATTGTACATTTTCTGGCATTTCTAGAAATCTTTCCTAGATTGCCTAGAAATCTTGTATTGGAGCCCACTCTTCTATTCTTGGGAATTTCTTGTATATTTCAGCCATATTTCATGTGTATGCATCTATATCAGTAGCTACTCTAATATATGCAGCGCTGTCACTGCTCTCTGGCATTTTGTGCAGTTGCAGCAACTCATGTATTTCATAGTTTGATCATTGGAGGTTGATTCCGGTAGCTTGAGTGGCTTGTCCCTCAAGATATTTATGTATATTGTATATGATATATTAATGAACATGATGGTTGTATTATATTCCATTTATTTATATGTACATATTTTCGTATTTTCATGATTATGCTCATATGTTGTTGTAGGCTCTCTCTTTGAGCATTCTTTAAGGGATCTAGTTTGGGGAGATCTGAATAACCCATCTAGAGTCATTTATTTGGGCTAAAATTATGGAAGAGAAGTTTTTAATGAGTTAAAAAGGGTATCCAAGCCCCCTTACAGCTTATTTTTGCATTGCCTTCCTTATACAGTGTCCCCATGGACCATATTGCAGAAATTCTTGAAAAAGGGATATTACAGTGGTATCAGAGCATCAATCTTGGCTAAGCCTGTGCAGCCCAAGATAATATGCCATTAGAAGGAGAAGCTCTACACTTATAAGAGGATATGTACAAAGGAAACAATAAAAGAGGAATGACGGAAGAGGAGGTTTCCCTTCTTCTTTTCCAAACCATGGAGGGTATCATTAAAGACCTTGAGAAGATAGAAAGGGAAAACTGGAGAGATTTTCTGAGAGGGTTTGTGGATGAAGCAAGCCCTAGTTGTGACCATGTTGGGTGTGAGCATTCAGCCACACATGCAGATCCACAGCACAATCCATTTCCCACTTGCACTGCCGGGAGCATGGAGGAAGAAGATGAGGCCATTAGAGTAGCAGCGCTGCAACTCAAAGGTATGGCTCATGATTGTTGGTTTGAAAATTATGTTTCATATTTTCATGAAAATGTAGAATCATATGATGGATTTGATAAAGGGTTGGTGAGAAAATTTGATGAAAATCACTGTGAATCTCTATGTATCAAAACATCACACACTTTGCAAGCATTGGAGGGAACCATGAAACAAACTCCATTCCATATTTCTGAAGGGGATGTAAACATGTATGATGGCTTGCTAAGGGAAATATCCCCATTATGTGAAGGGCCCTCTTCTATTTGTGAAGACATGGAGGTACTTCCTTCAAGAGATGACCAAGAGCTAGGGTCTCTCCTTGATGATGAGGTAATCTCACATCTTGGTGAAGAGAATGTGCATAGAATAACCCACAGTGATGTACCATTGGAGGAAGATCCATCACCACATGGAGATGAGAGGGGAGCCATTGCTTCCATGGGAGGAGTCCTTGTTTCCATGCAAGGGATTCCAAGAGGTACCACATGTGGGGACCCAGTCACAAATCCTGAGCAGCATATAGTAGCATTAGAGGATTGTGAGATGGAGGAGGAAGAGAAGGATCAGCATCAAGGGTTGATACACCCTTATCTATTTCAGAAATTATTTGCACAAGGGAAAGAGACTGTACATCGCAGTGAAGTGAGGGACAAATCAGTCCACTCATACATATAGTCCACTTTTGAGCTTGATGTCTCACTATATGGAGGCATTCCACCTGGGAGGCCACCTGATCTAGAGTTGATGAGGGGCATCTTGTCATTTGGTTCACCACTCTTGGATTCCGGAGAGGTGAAGACATTGGAGGAGTCCAGCATAGTGCAGAGAGTTTGGGATAAACCCAAGGAGGAGGGAGACACTCTCTCATTTTCAGTATCACCCACTCTCATCAGTTATACTGTGCTGACAAAGTTTGCTGCAGGGATGGAGGATGGCATCTTTATGATGCAAGATGACTGCTCCATAGATTTAGAGAGATAGAGGATACTTCCATTGAGGGAGTACTCTTTCACACATGGGAGTATATGGAGGTTACTCATGCTTACACTGACCAGGATTGGGAGATCCCTTTCGGATGATAGCTTCTCATGGGAGGCCAACTTCCAAGAGTCACCATTACTATTTGAGCATGAGCAGCTGCATGATAGGCACGGCAGAATTTTGGAGGATGACTTTGGCATGGGGGATGTCAAAGTAGCAAGCATCAGCATGAGGGGAGCATCACATTGCAGATTACCAGTGTTGTCTCTGAGGAGGATGGATCCAGATTGGAGGTCTCAACTCTTGGTAGAGTACTTCAAGGATCTAGGTGCATGCATGATTTTGGATGACCTGGATGGAGAAGACAGGTACATGGTGGATGGTATGGTCATCTATTATTATGACAGAGTCTTCTTGACTAGGGCTTCTAGCCTCAAGGAGAAATTATTACATGCAGCACATGAGGACTTTCTAGCTATGCACTTTGATGCATATTTTAATTTGCTAGAGGAGTTCACTTGGGAGGGCATACATCATGATCTATATCATCATATGGAGAGGTTCGCAACCCAGATGATTTTGGAGAGGTTGGCACAACCATTTCCCTACTCATTGGAGGTGAGGGAGGGCATTCAGATGAGCCATTTCAGCTCAAGGACCGAAGTACATGGTAAAGAAGGTATATGTTTTCATTTTGGTTTACCTTTCTTTACTTTATATGGGCAGCTTGATGAGCTAAGGATGATCACACCTCCTTATGCTCCTTATTATGATGTACTTGTGGCCCATTGCAGCCATGGGAGTGGTTATTCTTATGATGGGTTGTGGGGGAAGCCATCTGCTTCTTGGTGTGCACCATTGGCACCGATTTGTATTTACATGTTTCCACCTTATGATATGTTTGTGCCTAGGAAAGCGCCTGTTGTTTTTATTTTTTATGCAGGTAAAAGGTGCACTGCGTTGGTCCCATGAGTGGAGCAGTGACCCACTCTCTAGTTGTCTTATGACAGCTTGTTTTCATTGCATATTTCCTCATTGTATTGTTGATGTTTATACATTCACAGGGAGCACTACCATGAGAGTGTTGTATATATTGGGATAGACCATTGGGAGCATGACTCTCCCCATTGTACATGCTTTATATAGCAGGAGACACCATGGGAAAAACATGATTTCCACATTGCTACTTTTATTTTCTTGTGGGAAAAACCACTTGGAGAATTTGAGGGGGCATATCATGATTGATTTTCTTGATGGGGAAGCTTGGGCCATTCTTGGAGGCCATACCATTTCAGCCCAAGGATGAAGGCAGCCCCATATGTACCACAAATGGAGAGAGTAACATCTTGGGAATCAAAATCCCAACTCTCCATTCAGCCCCAACACATTGCAGAAACCCGGGGTTGAGATTTTTATTTGGATGATAGCATGGATGAGAGGATCTTCATTGGGGACAAATTTTTCCCATGCATGTCATCATTCCTACCTTGAGGAGGCCATAGCACAGCAAGAAGGTTTCCACCTACACCTTCTATATTTCCATGATGTACACCATTCCGGTTTGCATACTTGGGAGGAAGCATTGGAGGACAAATTTGTTGCAGGATATCTTGAGCAGGGGTGGAGATTGTTGATGAGGGGGACACAAGAGAAAAATGGGGGAGAAATTGTGTTCTCTCTATGCAGTTGCTTGAGGACAAGCAACATGTGGGAAGGGAGGACTGTAATGTTCCCAAATTTTAGCCTTAAGCTAAAATGAACATTATAGTTTGAATATTTCTATTTTTTTGAATAAAATGTTTAAGGAGACCCCTTAACCCCCTTAGATGGAGAAATAACACTCCTTGAGTGAAAGGAGGATGAATAAGCAGCTCGATTAAGCACCTAAGGGTGTGAATATGATCGAGATCACTTTGATTTAGTCATATTTGACTAAGTCAACAACGTTGTCCAAGAGAGGGAATCTCCATGACAAGGCAGCACAGTTTTAGAGGAGGCTCCACTTGCATGAGCTAGGTGGAAAGTGTGAATGGGACCCATGATGAGAGGAGTTAATTTGCTTTATAAGGAGTATATGGCAGCCCATTTTCACTATGCATTGGCTTATTAATTTCATTGGGTCTGGAAAGACTTGCATTCCCGAGAATTCCCGGGTTGTTTAGCAGTGTTGTAGTGTTCTTGAACCCAAGGGTGTTTCTAGTCGGGAATCCCTACCTCATACTCAAGGAAGGAGAGGTTTTGAGCTCCATTTCCTCATTTCGGCATTTGGACAAGCTTACTCCTTCAACTACAGCATTATTCTGTTAGACAGAAAACGTTGAGTTGTTGGGTGCAGCAATAGAGGAACTCAAAGAGTCATTCTTTGGCTTGTTCTTCAGAGGATAACTTGCATATTCTTTGGAGGAGTAGCAGAGGATACTCTCAGGCATCATTTCAGATCTTTGGCACCAGGCCAATCATTCACCATCTCTCATAGCGCAGTCTAGGGCTGAAACTGCGTTATTTTATGCAGGCAGTTGCTGGGGGGGGCATTTGAGCTTATCAGGAGGAGTGTTTTTGAGTAAAAGGGATCAGCCCTTTGCTTGAGAACATTATCAGAGGAGGGCATTAGTATTTTAGATCTGCTACAGCCTCATTCTTATTTTGATTCAGTTGCAGTGACAAGTCATTTCTCACAATGTATTTTATCCGACATTTCTAGCAATCCCTCCTAGATTGGATAGAGATTTTGTATTGGAGCCCATATTTCCATTTGTGGGAATTTATTTGTATCCTTCAGCCACATTACCATTTTGAATGTATTCAGTAGCCACTACTCTCATAGAGACAACGCAGTCACTGCTTTCCAGCATTCTGTGCATTTGCAGCAACTCATGTATTTCATTCCTTGATCATTAGAGATTGGTCCTCATAGCTTGAGTGGCTTGTCCCTCATGATTTTATTGTATATTATTGCTGATATATTAATATAATGATGGTTGCATGACTTTTCCCTCTTATGTTGCATTCATAATTGCATATTTTAATGGTTATGTTCATGTACTGTTGTAAGCTCTCTCATTGAGCATTTTCTAAGAGATCTAGTTTGGGGAGATCTGAATAACCCATTTAGAGACATTTATTTGGGCTCAAATTCTGGAAGAGAAGTGTTTAATGAGCTAAAAAGGGGATCCAAGTCCCCCTTCAGCTTATTTTTACATTTCCTTCCTTATACAGTGTCCTCTTGGACCATTTTGCAGAGAATCCTGAAAAAGGGATATTACATCATGATTGTTTTCTTGTTGTGAGTCTCCTTATTTTCCCTTCTGAGATCTACAGTGTTTCTTTGGGTGTCCTTTCTTTCCACATTTCCAGCACATTATCCCCGATCTGGACTTGGATCTGCCTTTCCTTGATTTACTACGATATCCCAATCTCTTTCCTCTTTCCATTTTTCTTCCCCTAGACTTTGCACTCAAAGCATTACTTGATGTCTCACTGGAGCTTTTCCATTGCATTTCCTCACTAAGGATAGCACCGAAAACATCATCAAACTTTAAAGTACTAGATCCAGAGACAGAGTTACTAATGGCCATAACTAAACAATTCCAGCTTTCTGGCAATGAGCACAGAAATAAAAGAGCCCTAACTTCATCATCAAATTTTACCCCTACAAAACTTAACTGACTGGTAACTGTATTAAAATCATTTAAATGGTCTGCAACAGATCCACCTTCCGACATCTTCATATTAAATAAACGTTTCATAAGAAAAACCTTGTTTGAGGCCGAGGGTTTTTCATATAATTTCGCCAACGCCTTAATCAAACCCTCTATTGTTGTTTCCTTCGAAATATTGAAGGCTACCGACGCCGTGAGGCACAACCGTACTGTTCTGAGTGCCTTTCTATTGAGAATCTCCCATTTTGCGTCTGTCATAGCCATCGGCTTCTTTGTTTTTCCTCTCAATGGTAGGTACAGATCTTTCTGATACAGATAATCTTCCATCTGCATCTTCCACAGTGGGAAGTTTTGGCCGTTAAATTTATCGACCCTAAACTTACCATCTTCCACCATTGCTCCCACTCGAACCAAGAACCCTTCTTTCCTACAAGTTTATCAGCCAAATAGACCTTCGGATCTGATACTAGTTGTTAGAAAATTATATATTACAAAGCAATGTGAAACATAAAATATGCGAAAAACACAAGCACACAAAACACATAAAACCAGAGAGACACATATATACGTGGTTCACCCAATTTGGGCTACGTCCACCCTGAACAGCCAGTCCTTCCTTTCTATTATCTAGCAAAATGAAGAGACACAACCTACAGCAGATCCGATGTAATATCTTATGTTCTCTCTCACAGTCTCCCTATTTGTTTCTCGCTCTAAGAATACACACACAATACACAACCGCAATACAATGCCCTCATAAAAGCGAGGGGTTTCCTTCTAGGGAAAAAAACCCTAAACTAAACATAACTTCTATCGTCAGATCATCCGCCTAATGAACGGCCCATATTGACTAAAAAGTGATATACTTTTACCAGGCAATTTTACATATGTTTTTAGCTTCAGGGGCGCTGCCCCCGAAACCCCCTGCCAGGGGGGGGGCTCCATAAAGTGCCCCCCCCTAGGACCCCCAGGCAGCGTTTAATTACGGGCAGCATTGCCACCCCCATTAAGGTACAGTGTTCCAACGCTTTGATATAAAATAAACAAGATAATCAAGCTCCACACCCAACACCAGAAATGGTGGGGGAAAATATGACCAGTTCTTAGTTGTGTCAGTTTGTCGCTCTTGAACATGACACTCATTTGCATTCATGTCGGGTTGGGGACATCTCATTTCGTCATTTTTTCCTCCATGGGTTTGGGTAATCTGTTTTGACCTCTCATATTCTCTTTTCCACATCATCATGACCTCAGATTACTTGATGTCAAATACTGCCAAATCCAGCGTCGTGTCATCGATATGTTCAAGAGAAGTTTCTGATTGTAGTTTACAACCTCCCTCTGATCCTCTATTTGGTCCTGATTCATTATCATCATATTCCTCTGTCTCGTGTCGATGATGTGGGAATAATTATGGCCCTCCTTTGACCATGTCACTTCCTGTCGACTTCAACTCATTATCCAGGAAGCTAACCTAGAGACTCCCTTCCGGTACCTTAGAGCCTGCATGCCTCAATGGCAGGTTCTTCGCATTCGACGACAAGTCCACATCATTTTCCTTTGATCGAGCGATTATGTGGGTGTTCGACACTAGATCATTGTTCACATTCCGTGGATTGTACCCGTTATACCTTGAGATCCATTGTCATTATTGGTGGTTTCTCTCATGCATGTTTTCAACTTTCAACATTGGCTGGTAATCAGGTGACCTTATTGCATGTTTGACTTCAGCTCACATATTCGCATGCTTGAATTTGTACTTGTTCGAGTCGAGATGGAGCGCAAGACCCTCGGTTTTTTCTGATAAGACCCAGGCTACGGGGTATTGTGGTTTATTATGACTATATGCATGAATCTTTTGATTGGATGGTTGCGACCATACCTGAGTCTATTTGTTGATCCTTATTACTGGATGCCTACATCCATACCTCAGATCTTAGTTTTTATGAACTCTATTATGGATGGTTGCACCCATGCCACATGTCCATGTATTAGAGATATCAGTTGTATTTATACTAGCAGGTCTTCCGACAACGGTGTTTGGTTCGAATGTGTTCTCGTAAAGCATTTCACCGCTCCCTCTCTCTCGAACCTCATGCTTTAGGGGGCATCTGTTACACATCATTTTGTCACTGTCCCTACAATCCCCATCCTGCACATTGGAGGACCATTTCTATGACTTATATGAAGTGTCGTGCCTTTCAAAAAGTTTCATTGCATCCCTTGCCTTGAGGAGAACATTTTCTCTATTGACAATTCCTGGAGCAGATCAACAAAAACACATGCTTTTGGGTTGGCTCTGGCAGATCGCTATGGCCTCGCACTGATGAGGGAAATTAACACTGATCCCTGTTCCCATTGGCACTCTGTCTCAGTGAGCTACTCGCGCCAAGCTGTTTTTGGAATGTGTTAGGGTCCTATAAATATAGGATTCGTAATTTTGATTTGACTTTTGATAGTCTTGTAAAATATGTACATACCTTGCTTTCTGCAAGTTGCTTTCCCATATTTTGAAAAAATAATAAAAAAATAAAAGAGAGAGAAAAATAGTAAAAAAAAAAAAAAAATCAAAAAAGAGGATAAAAAAAGTCCTAAAAGAAGAAGATCAAAGGACTTAGAAAATACAGATCCCAAAAAGAAAAGGATGAAAATAAGACCTGAAAGTGAGCAAGTCCAAATGCCACTACTTTTACTTTTTGCAAAATAAATTATTATGGAAAAGTGTCAATAAATGCCATAATCCATGATGAGTTAAACTATTTAATCTTGACTTGTCATGCTTTCAATTTCATGTTTAGATAGTGAATAAAGATTTGTCAGACAGTTTAATCCTGACAAATCAGTAGATAGGTAGAGAATAATGAGGATCTCAACAGCTTAATCTGAGCCCTCAGATGAAATAAGGTATAATTAGATAGTTTATTCTTTAAAAATAATAAATGTTTCAAGGTTGCAAGCCTAAATGCACCTGCCAAAAAGAAGAAAAAATGCTAGAGTAATGTTGGGTAGGTAGAAAGAAGTGGGAAAAAGCATGTAATATTCATCACCGGGCAAAAATCACTAATTTCCCCTCCCCTGTAAGTATTTATTGTTTTAGACTATCATTCAAACAGGCTCAGAGCATTTCTCTGACTTTTGTTGGGATCGGACCCAAGGCTCGATGACTGATTAGTTGAAAATGTTAAATTCTTATGTTAAATCCTCATTTTCCATTGTTTATCCCTCATTCATACATTTTAACTCATTTTCATAAGTAAAGTCTCATTCTTACTAAATGAAACATAAAACCCCATCTAATTAACTTCCTTCATTCATAAACATACAAAAACCCTAAAAAATGCTTTATCCTAAGTAAATGGTGAAATGATGAAAAAACAAGCTTTGCTTTACTTGTTCACTTTACTTAGTCATATTGTGTATTTTTGTGTATTCCATTCCCCTTTTCATATTAACTTTTAACTTAGTTCATTAAATCCTTAAATAAAAGCTTATCCTATTTATCTAATTCCCTATATCTAAATACCCCCAAAAAACCACTATTACAAATATTTTGGACCAAAGTTATTATCCACATGTCAAAATAAACCCAAATAAAGCACCCTTTGGTCTAAAACTACCTTTAAAGAAATATCCCGCCCCCTATGGTTATTAAACCATTCAACAGGTTTAATACTATATAAATAAAATAAAAGTTGTGCCTAATATGTTTATTCGGGCATATCCTGTGTATTTTGAAATAAAATACACCACCCTGCACATCAGCACCTAGCCTAAGTTTTTGAATGATATTTAATCATTTCATAAAGGTTCAAAAAACTTAAACCCACGACCATGCAAAAGTCCGCCCTTTTTCTATGCCTTTATAAATTCATCCCCACGTAATTTTTAACCCAAGTCTCTATCTGAATAAAACTGAGGTTTGTTTTCCATAGAATTTAAGCCGTTTCATTTCATCCCCACTATACAAAGCCTCAAGCTTTACATAGATTAACCCATGGTATACTTAATCCGCCTTTTTAACACCCACATATATATTGACCCTGGTCCCACCATTCCTTTGACCGCACCTTTCAGATAGATCTTGACCCTTCGCGCCCAAGCACAATATTCGACGGCTCTAAAAACCAATCGCGCGCATAAAGTAAACGGTCGTCCCAACCCAAATTGCACACGAAATGGGCGGTATTTCCCATTTCGCCCTTTGCAACATGTCAACATTTCATTTGACCGCATCCACTAGAGTTAAAGCAGCTTACCACTTGAAATCAACGCGATAACCACTGTTGGTTTCATTTTCAAATATGAAACCACCGCCCGCCATTAATTAAGCCTGCATTCAATGCAAGAAAACATGAATAAACCAAAGCATAAAACCTTCAATAAAGGTTAATTTTAACGTTTATTCATCTGTTTCAAAATCCAAAAGAGCTCTCCCGACTGTGTTAAAGCCTGTGGTTGCCGATTTGTCCAACAGAAACTCCAAATTGACCAGAAATCCCCCATTGAAGACCAATAAAGCTATTTTTCCGCTCTAGCAAGCCGCTAAAGACTTCAAAGTCGAACATAAGCATCCGCAAACCGTTTCAACCACTGAATACCTACTTCTTAAGGTATTTTCCGACAAATTGAAGCCTGCAAATTCAATTCTAAACCTTCTATAATAGAACCAGGCCTTTAATTAAGAGATTTCACCGAACCAATTTGCCTAAAAACACCAAAAAGGAGGCCAAACCCTGGCCAATTTTTCCCAGGAAACCCTGTTTCACACGGCAAGCCTTTTTGAAGCCAAATTCCTAGTTTCCAAAGCTAAAAGACCAAATTTAAAGCACCTAAAGGGTTAAAACTGCTGAATATACCATAGAAGCCCTCTTTTCAATTAACCCACTCAGAAAACCTTTGTTTTTTTGTTTTATGCCAGTTTTACATCCCCAGATAAACCTAATTTAGCCAAAATCCTAAAAGAATCCATCCTCAGCCTAAAAACTGCTCAATTTCCTCTCTGTTTGATATAAAAACTCCTGCAAACAGTCTAATCTTGCAGTAGTTATCCAAAATGACTAATACGCAAAGCAAAAGCAAACCTGTAGGATCCAAAACACTTAAATTTGAGGGATCCAAATCCCCTAAACCTACCCCAGTCATCACTGCCAAATCTGTTGCAACAGTGAATCCCCTCCAACCACCTGTAGTTGCTGTAGAAAGCCTCCCTTTGACTGATGTTGACTACAAAATTGTTGATCCTGTTGTAGAATTCAACCTCTTGGATATACACAATTGGTGTTATAAAAAGTACTTGGACAAGGATGAGATACCTATTTGGGAGACTCATTTGCCCAAATATATAGTTCCATTGACCCATCCTGGCCAAGATCTTATCAGATTATGTCAAAAATATTATGAACCAGATCAAAGGGCCATAGTCAATGCTGATAGAGAAATCCTTTTCACCATCACAGCAGAATAAATAAACGAAATGCTTCAATTACAGTTTGAGCCTCAATCAGTCCCCCTGTCTATAGAAGCTTTGACCCAGTTGTACTTAGGCCTAGACTTCCCTAGGAGGTTCATGATATTTCAAAACTTTATGCCTTCCCATGTTGACATTCCTAAAATAAATCTGCCTTATTCCACTGCTAAATTCCCTGAAGGGTCTAGACATATTGTCTCTATGCTCTCCTTTATACTTGGATACTTTACAGATGGACACACTGATGAGTCCATTCTAGGTTTCCTATCCATCTTGTCTCCATGCCAACCTCCATCAATCATCTTTGACTTTGCTGGTTTCATAGCAACAATATCCATCATCAACTGATAAAATTACCCACTGAAGGACTTTTTAGATACTCATCCTATCTGTTTCACTTATTCTTATTTTTTCAAGCTGATAAATTTCCTATTGCATTACAAAAGATGGACTTGGAGGGTAAGCCTCTATCCATTATCTTCTGGACTTCCTTGCTCAGGAAAGAGGGTAGTAATTTCACCTACATAGCTTTTTCAGACCTTTTTCTACATCCAGCAATGAACATTCTGAATAAAGTAGAGCAGCCCAGAATTAGTGAGGAAATGAAAAGAATCCTGCAACTTTCATAACAGAGTAAAATGGGAGATTGGTATCTCTATGAGAAGCATACAGAGTTAATAATTTTTGGGATCCAACTTATTACCTTATAAGTTGCCTAGATATATGAGCATGTTAATTTTTGCACTGGAGTATTTGAGACAAATTCTCAATTCTGATTCTATTAACTTCATGGCTGCCAGAAAAAAGACTCAATTTAAGTTAAAGAACCAGGTTGGTCCCTTTATCATAAACCACAGAGATGCAGAAAAAAGAAATCACAAAGAGATTAGCAGAGTTTAAATTTCAAGAAATTTTTCCATGGAACTATGATCCTCAAGGGATCCTGAGCAGTCTAAGGGTAAAATTCAAATTAACACCCTTCATACATGAGCTTAAGCCTGAGATTGAGAAATTTTCGAACCAAGTTGAATGGCTGGAAAATACACTACAGATACAGCAAGTAATACAGAGACATCAGGTAAAATGGACACAACACAAGCTCTAGAACATGTAAAACAGCTAGAGATATCAGCAAAAAGAGTTAGAGAGGAAGGAGCTTATACAGAAGAGACAAAAACTAAGACCAAATTCAAAATAATCTATAACAAGAGGCTTAAACTCAGTTCAATTAACAAGGAGAAAGTAACAATTGATGTTGATGAGACAGATGCTCCAGTAACCAATGATGACATAGCCACAACTATAATCAATGAAACACTTATGGAAATAGAAAAGGAATCAACAGCCAATCAGAATGATACATATATGATTAAGAAGCAGCATAACATGGAGGCCTCTTCCTCACAAACAGCTGAGGAAAAGGATTTAGACATCAAGGAGAAATACAAGCAAATAAAGCAGAAGAATGAGGAGATCAAAACAGAGATATATTCTCAATTCCTCAAACAAAAGCCTGGAAATCAAAATAGGCTATTGTCAACCTTTGATTATTCTAGTAAAAAGATGATCATGTCCTTTCTACAACCTACTACCTCCACACCTAAAATAGTAGCAGGTTATAAGAAGGTGGACATTGAGGTTGATGTAGAAACTGTCCATGAGCTAGATCAAATTGAATTTCACAGACAAAGCTCAGAGATGCTTTATTCTACAATAGCAACCAAGGCAGTGAGTGCAAATAAGCTACATAAAACTATCATTAATATGCAAGATCAGATGAAGATAGACAAGGCATATTTATATGCCAAGGATCTAAGGATTAAAGCCTTAGAGGAATTATTTTTATAGGTGGGATATGATCCCTCAAACATTCAAGCAACAGAACTATTGATAAAGGAAAAGAATGATGACATAGAAGCTTTGAGGAAACAGCTCAAGCTTCCTCAAAGTGAGCATCCACAAACCAAGGAAATCCTTCAAGATCAGAGTGAGAAAGAAGAAATGATGAAGCTCATTCTTAAATTGACAACACAAATCAAAGAGATGGAAACACAAATGGACTAGATTATCCAAGAGAAAGAATCTGTAAAAGAGCCAGAAACTCCTACAATTCCTACAGTCATCCCAGTAATTACTACAGCAGTGCCTTCTACTTTAGGAGAGAAATTAGCACCAAAGAGCCCACTGGCAATTGCAGTGCCAGTGACTTTAGCCACTACTTCAGCTATAGACTCTTCTACTACAAATGTACAACAAACAGATGAAGCAAGCCATATTGTTAAAGCTATGGAAGAAATGTCTTTAAAGACAAATGAAATCAATAGCTTGAAAAAGATGATTGAAAATCTTGAAGCTACAAATAAGACAGCTCTGATAAATGCTAAAACCCATGAACATAAAGCAATCAGATTGGGAGAACAGATCAAAAATTTGCAAAAAGAGCCAACTTTCACTGAGCAGATTTCATATGTAAAAAATCATCTCTGGAATAAAATAATTGAAGCCATTCACAATCAATGGCCTTCAATTCAGGTTATATATGAGAAGAGAGATTTGTTTTTGGCAGCCCAGACAGAGATACAAAGGACAAAAGATGAGTTGACTGATAAACCTACTCAGGCTTTAAAACTCATTACATTTTTAAACAACAAGAACAGGGCAGAACTGGAAGAATTACAAGTCTTGGATAGGACAGAAACAATCTTACAGATAAAAAAGGTTGTAACTAAGAAGAACTTGATGAATAATCTGGAAGAAAAATGTGAATCAATGAACATTGCCATAACAAAATTTATGGTAAAATACACAAACTTAAGACAGAGGGGCCTACCAGACATCCATGTTTTTAATTAAAAACTTATGCCCTAGAAGGATTATGATAAAAATATCAGAGAATTTGCTAAAGAGCAAGTTAACAAGCCACTAGCACAAGGCACTCCCACAGGGAAAGTCGTCCTTCAGTATTTTGAAGATCTTTTCTTTTTACAGCATGAGATTAAACATCTCTTTGTCATCAAGCCCACTTTTACTAGATATACAGAGGCTGATGAGAATTTCAGGAAGTTGAGGAATGTCAAAATTCCCAAGGAAGAAGAATGGCAAACTTTTACTAATTTTATGTAGAGATAAGAGGTAAAACAGTCAAATAATATTATCTTAAGAAACAGTCAAATGAACAGTTAAAATAAAAAGACAGTTTGTTGATTTTAATGTTAAAAGATAATTTTATAGCAGTAAATCAGTTAAGCTAATCAGATGAAAGAGTATCAGCGTTAAATGTCATCATGTAAAGAGTATCAGATGAAAGAGTATCAGCGAAGGCAAGTCATAAGCCAGATATTTTCTAGCAGCCAACAAGCATGACACCTTGACAGTTAAAAGCTCCTTGTTAGATAAAGCAGTTCTATTTGTTTTGGATAAAAGAGGACAGCTTGTTGTTTTTTAAGCAGCTGTCCCTTTTATTATGTAATGATATTTCCCTTTTCCTAAAGATATTCCTATAATTCTCCTAGGATATTTGTAATTACATTTTGTATAAATACTTCAACATTAGAAGTATTCAGTGTGGAATAAAATTGCTGGAATTACTATAGACATTTTTGTTGAACATTGGAGGCTATTGTGTGTTTGATTTCAAAGTAGCAGACTAGACAAGCTGACTGGCATCATAATTCAGGATCCCTGTGATAAGTTGATGAGTGAAGTACTTCCTACTTGTCACTTTTTCCTTTCTAAGTTTCGTGCATTCATTTTATGTTTGTTATGTCTAAATGTGTAACTAGGAGTATTACTACAGGATTAGTCAAGTGCTCCCTGTCTTTAAATAGTTGCCATTTTAATGTTTCCTGCTGATTTCTGGTGCAAGGAACCCTTAATTTCTCCTTCTCCCATTTGACCTCTGCCTTATACTTCCATTTTCCGCATCAAAGGATCCTTAAGTGCCCTTTATCCCGATCATACCATTTCACCAAAAAACACTTTCTCAAATCTCTGAGGGTTATCTATCTTGCCCTAAATACATTTGTACCTTTTTGGCCTTGACTTCTAGTGCTGCTAGCTTGATTTAGACTCTATAGCCAAATGGAGAAGTAGATTTCTCTCTATTTTACCTCTGAGTGATTTTTTCCCACCAAACCTTTTAAACAAAACCAATTGTTCTTTCATAACTAGCCTAATATTCACAAATTTAAATAAAGATAAATCTTAAAGAGAGAGCCCTCTCTGAACTTTAGGAAGGGTAGATCCTAGAGTTCCAAGTAGGTTTGTGGTTACCTCTAGTGTTATTTGACTAAAAACTCAAAATCCCACAACTTAAGAATTTACTAGAGTGATAACAGAATGTTTTTTAAATATAGAGGCGAAGTTTCCATGCTAACAACCTCGTGAGTGAGTCAGCTTGGGTTATTCAACTGCATAACCACGAACACATTCCTTTGGCTCTTGTTTCCACCTTTTGGGGGAACTTCCCAAAGGATAAGGCATCCCTTCCACCATTTTAGGGATCCTAACCTCCTCCTCTCCCTCTATAAATAAACCTATCTCACATTGATGCAGCTAGCTGAATAGCTGAAGAGGAATTGCTAAACATTTTGCTGCAACAGTCTGATATAGTTGGTGAGATAGATCATAGAGAGATACCTTTTTCGAGAGAGAGCTTAGGCTTGTGTCCTCACCTCGTCCCAACTCCTCGATGAACCTTCAAGACGCGCTTCAACTGAACCCACTGAAGGAGGTTGCGACGTCAAGGCTCTGATTGTAATCTCTTTCTTTCTATTAATATATACGTGATTGATGTTTGGTTCTCGTCTTGTGTTAATGTGATTTATCTTATGCAATATGTTTAATCTTCCTTGACTGATTAGCTAGTTATGAATGCAATTATTGTTATGTATGTTTTTTTCATCATTTGATCTTTGTGCAGGCACCCGAATACCATTGTTGAAGGATCACGACGTGTCAAGACAAGGATCAGGAGACCTTTTCCATAGCTACAACAACCATGTTGGACTATAGGTAGGACAATCTATTCCAACTCGTTTAATTCGTTAACTAGGAACCAACACATTAGCTTGTCCTATTGCTGCTAGACCCATCCTAGGGATAGAGGGATCGTCTCTGTCCGCAGAGAGGATTTACCTACACAAAAACTATTGTGACAATTTTGAAATTTTTATTCAATATCTGGAAGAATACTACGATTATGATCAATTCATGGATAATGAAATACTAGAGGCTTTAGAATAAATAACTTTAAAAAAAAATAAAAGCCTTGCTTGAATTGTCTTCTCCTCAAGAAGAAAAAGATGATGTATGTTTTCTAGATGTTCATTAATATTTCCCATACGAAAAAATTCTTGCAACGACACAACATACTGATCAGCCAAAGATCAAGGAAGAAATTCAGCTTCTTGAATCTATTCAAGTAGAGGGCAGTGGTGAAAATCAATAGTAGTCTGGTGATCCGGAGAAAGAGGCAGCAAAGCTTAATTGTCTTGATCCACAAGAACATCTTCAGCAAGCAATGTTTCCTTCAGAGATTAAAGACCAATCAAATTTGCATGATGAAGACCATCTCTCAAATTCTCTTTCAGGTTGTATCTTATCTCAGTTTACAGCCCTTGAAGAAAATCATAAAAGTTCTCAATCATTAATTTCTTCCTTGGATGTTAATAAAGTAGCACAACATATTTTACCGGTCATGTTCCTTCATCCGAAATTAGTGAGAGTTTCCAGCTCCCTTGCAATCTTCTGTGTGACAAAGAGAATGATAAAGAGAACTCAGAGCACTTAACTTTAGTGGATAATGAGGAAAAACAATTTGCTCCCTTGTTGTTCGAAGAGAATCAGTTTCAACACATAAGAAAAGAAGTAGTTTGGAATAAAGTTTTTTTTCCTATTACCAATCATCCAGAAGAACTTATGTTGTGTGTTTACCATGATCCTTCGGTCAGTGAATTGCAGCCATCAGTGGAGGAAAAAATTTTCAGGTTCATCAATAGAGCTATTGAATCCAGTGGAAAAGTCAAGTTGCCATGTTTTAAATCCATTTTTCTACCTAGGGAGGTATAATGCAAACTTCAGTTAAGTATCCATTTGCGCAACTAGCTGCATTAGAAATGTGTTATTATTTGATATGGCGGTCGTTTTATCAGATTAGAGTAGGAAGATGAGTGACAATAAGCTCAGTACTCTTAGCATCTTTCCATTTTTAGTTTTAGATTACTTTTCATTTTTTATTTTCAAGCATATTCCAGACTTCAATTTCAACATAGTTCAGGTTTCAACATTCATATTTTCAGGGTGCAGCAGTGATTTCCGTTTGATAGTTTGTAGTGCATAGTTCAGCTATAGTCTCAGCTCAGATTGCAGTACATGGATCAAGTTTTTTCCTAAGGTTTAGAACATATGATTAAATATTTTCAGTCATAGAGGTTTTGTAACAGACCACGTTGCATATTTGAGATTAGCCCAATGGATTAGGCCATTGAGCTACGGTGTTCTTGACACCTTGTCCGGAGCTGCCCTCCCCAATGGGAGCCACTGTTAATACCCTATAATTCATAGGATCTCAAGGCGACTAATTATTTTTCTTCATATTTTCAATATTGAAAATAATGCTCCATGACTGTCATTTATGTCCTAGTAGAGGTTGTTGGGCAAAAGGGACAAAGAATGTTTCCTCTAAGGCTTGGAAATCCCTTTATAGGCACCGGGAAGAAATATTTTGCAAAGGGCTTTAGAATTTATCCTAATTCTAAAACATGGCTAACTACCTCGCTCTCCATATAGGCCAAGATAAGCCTAAGTTCATGTTGACGCGAAAATATTTCCGGCCAATAATAAGGGATCTCCCCGGTGTAAAGTTCCAATTAGACCCTAAACCGTTTGTGATAGGGATCTCGTTCGGGGTGTGGGTCCGGCTATTGCTGAATATTCCTTTTCTCAGACATGAATGAGCCCTGCAGACCTGTGAACGCATGATTATCTGGATGGTACAATGAAAATGGTTTATGAGTCTCAACGAACATAAAACATTATGAATAGCAAGATGAGTTTAAAAACATGCAGCCAAGGAAGTGTTGTTAGCAGCACATCATCAGGGTCATGCTTGTAAAAATATGTTCGAATCACAGAAGAAACATTTCTTTATGGTTAGAGCACCCTTCACTTCCTTAAGCGGTTTCCAGAGATGAGATAAATGTTAGTAACAGATTTTCTTTACATTTTCTAGATAAACAATCTAACATCATTAACAACATTTAGTGAGCTAAAATGTATAAATGATATAAGCGGAAAATGTAGATGACTTAATCAGAAAGATATCAGATACATAAGACAAAATATTCACAATGTTAACACATTAACTCCCATCAGATACAATAGTGGAATCAAAACAACTGCTTGTATTCATTCATAAAGAGTGCATTCAATGCTATACAATTATCTGCCCCTTTGGACTCCTCGAAAAAAAAAATCCTTTACAATTCCCTAAAGGGGGTATTTATAGGACAAAATTGACCCTTGGGTATCCCTGACTTTTCGTCTTCCTGACCGTTGGGATGCTTTTCGACTTGCGACCTGGGCTATAACTGTGACCTGCAACCCCTTGGTTGTTGCTACCTGCTACCCATTCTATTTGTTGCAATATGTAACTTGGTCATGGGAGTAGTTGGGTGATTGCAAGGTCAGGAACATCTATTTGTTGCTCTTTGAGATAACTCTTCTAGGCCCGATAATCTGCAGCTACTAGGGAGACTTGAGGTGTATCCTCCCTTAACCTGTGAAGAAACTTGAGAGCATTTGGAATCAAAGTTTCCCTCTTGATTGTGATCTGATTTGACAAGGAGGCCAGTTTAGTATAGATTCAGACCGGTGTCACGATGATTTGAACCATATTTTCTCTTGATTCCGGCAGGTCTTGAGAGGCGGTCGCTTCCCTTATGGGCTGTAGGAATGCTTGTATATCTTTAGATACATCTTCCCATGTTTTCTCTTCACCCAGTGCACCTAGAGATGGGATGTGGTGTACTCCGGCCATTGAGTCGATGCCGCTAATCAAATGTTCATAAGCAGACATTACTTTCTCAAGATCCTTGATGAGATTCTCTTTGGATTGTACCTTTATCCGGATTTTAACCTTGTCATTCTGGGTGGCAATCCAATCCTTTCTAGGTAATGTGGTCAGAGCTTTTGGATACCTCTTAGACCACTCCAATATCCTGTCCAAGGCAGTAGATGCTTCCCTTAGCTGTGTGTTTCTTCTCTTGGTTTCTTCCTGTGCTTTTAGTAGTGGCGCTACGTTTTGTTTTATTGTGAACAATTCCTCATAAACCTGTTTCATGGTGGCCTCTAAAGTGACTAGCTCCCCCTATACAATGAGTGATATTACATTAGTAGGGGCATCCTTGACCTGAATTTGTCAGACCTCTTCTTGTAGTGCCCTCTTTTCTTGTTCTGATTTAGTTGTCTTGAGTTCAGAGGCCTGGAGTTTATTCTATAGGGATATAATTTCTCTGCTCATCCTGTTCACGTTCTCCTCGGTGGTTGCTACAAAAGCGGTACCATCTGATGCGATCATGACCAGATTGGTCCTGGTGTCCATGATTATATCCTTCTCTGTAGTGACTGTGAGGGGTGCAGCAGGATCTCATGCTAAACATCTTCTCTTTTCCTGCCTGATCTTGTGTTTGAATTGATCGTAGGTGAGTCTAGTGAGATCAAGCACTCCCTCATCTAAATCCTCGGAGGTACCCAATTCCAAGAGGGAAAAGCGTACATTGGGTGCAGGAGTTGTTTGAGGTACTTCGATGTGTGGCAATCCGGTTTACTTCTCTGTCTCGGGAGGCGGTGTTCCTTTGGAGGAATCTTCTTGTGACTTCCTACTTTCTTCCTCCTTCCTCTTTTGTTTTGTTTCAGCCCTATGTTGCTCTTCTTACCATTGGCGCTCTGCTTCTGCCTTGTCCAGTTCTTCTTTTAATCGGCGCTCAGCTTCTACTTTTTCCTGCTCTATTTTTAGCTGCCGCTCAGCTTCTGCTTTGTGCTGCTCTATTTTTAGATGGCACTCAGCTTCTGCCTTTTCTTCCTCTTCCTTCCTCTTGCATTTTTCTTTTGCATGCTTATTCCTTTGCTCTTCTTTCAGCTGCTTCTTTCGTTTGTCCTACTCTTCCCTTACCTTTTCCTTGGCCTCTTGTTTAGCTTTGGCCTCCTCTTCCCTTACCCTTTCTTCGGCCTCTTTTTTGGATTTGGCCTCCTTTTCTCTTTGTTTGGCAGAAGGGTTATGGCCTATACCAGTCCTCGGCTTCTTGGCTTTGGAGGATGAGGCTCCTCCCAGTGTATGAACCCTTTCTTCTAAAGTCTGGTTGTCCTGCTCCTCCTGATCACTTGATTCTGCTGGAGCAACCTCTCTATCCTTGTTGTACCAATTATTTATTCTATCCTCAGTCGTACAATCAGTATGTTGGTAACTCCATTTGAATTTGGCCCGCTTACAGTATGTGGGGATAATTCTCTCGGGATTATATGTCCGGTGTGTCAAGGGAGGCAGACAGAATCCCCTGATCTGTTCGGCTTCTACTTCTACTCCCCTAAAATCCTTTACTGTGTAGGCGTCGATGGTGAGTGGCAAAGTGGGCCATGGCTTCTTCTTACCCTTAGTGAGGACTTTGGAGAAACCGCCTGACATCTGATAACAAGTTTCTTGGAGGAGAAGCTTGTATGTTATGGAAAGGGGCAATGCGTGAGGGGCCTTGAGTGACCTGAAAACTCAGACGATGGTACTATCAATGTCTGGAAACCAGTGGGCCACCTGAGTTATTGTCTCCATGGCTCGCTCGAACATGCATGTGGGGTTTTTTCCAAACATTTTCACATAGAGGACAGGGATGAAGCTATGCGCGATTGACTCCATGTCTTGCTTATACCTGGAATCCCAAAACACCATTAGATCTTTATGAATTGGACCGCCATTTTATGGGTACCAGTTATGTGACCACCCCTCAAAGTGGCACCTCGTGCACACTGCATCTAAGAGATAAGATGCCATATCAAATTTCGACGCATACCCTTCATCAGGTGCCAGTGCTGCAGATATGTTTTACCTGAGGGCTGCTACTATCATGTTGGCCCAGTTGAAGCGAGTACCGTACACAGTGATAGCATACATCAGAGAGACCCAACCACCATTGCAAAAGGTGGCATCTGGGAAGCCATACATCCTACATAGGATTGCAGCTACAAATTTGTAGACCTTCCTGAGACCTGTTGTCTGATATTCTTGATCCTTTTTGAGTCAGAACTTTTCCAAGTCCTCCCACCATCCTTTCAAAGTTTCTGATATGGGAACTGCATGAGTAGTGGCCCATTCGTTAGCGAATGTCTACTCTTAGGCGGGAAGAACATAATATAATTCTGCATCTTTCCCCTTCAGATTTGCGAAGGAATTCCCGGCATGGTCCCAAATGACCCAGATCTTGGGGTTGACTCTCTGCAGGATCCATTCAATCAGCTCGGCGCATGGGAATACTGGCGGATGGGCCCCCATGTAGTGCAATTTGGACCTCTTAACCTAAATGTATCCCTGTCGGTCTGGGAGGTATTCAAGAAATTCAGGCTTGGTAAATTCTTGATACACCTAGTACCAGCTCATACTGTCCCCTTTGTCAAATGTGCGGGCGGTGTCTCCATAATTTGGGGGAAGAGGAAGAGGTACTTCCTCCTCTGATATTTCTATCTTTGGGCTTTTGTTTCCCTTGTGAACTACTGGAGGCCCCATGTCACTTGAGGCTGACGAGATGGATACACACTCTAGCTCGACTTCAATTTCCCCTGGCATGTTCATAAAACAATCCCACGATAATACAGATGCCATCATTTGTAAATATGTGGGCTACTCCTACTTTTGTTTAATCATTTTCAAGGAAGTGGGTTAACCTGCAACCTGGTGACCTTGTCACTTGGTCGTCGGGTTGCTAGGTCGCGTTGGTTTGAAATTTCATAGAAGAGCGACTTAGTGACCTGGCGACTTGCAACTAGGTCGCGAGATCGCAGGGTTGCTAGGTCGCGATGCTTGAGATATTTACGAAAGTGCGACCTGGCGACTTAGTGACTCGTGACTGGGTCGCAAGGTTGTTGAGTCCCTGGGTCATGTCATTCTAAATTTTTCACGATATGCGACCTAGCGGCTCTGCGACTTAGCGACAGAGGTTGCCAGGTCACGGGGTCACTCTAGGGCTTGCCGAACGTGCATCGGAAAAAGGTTTAGAAAACACACATGGCACCCATAAGATCGTTGTCCATGGTCATAAGAGTCTTCATTGGTGAGTTAGGAAAGGTCTTTGAAGGGGGAAGGGGCAAATAATTTTTACACAAGATCTGATTGGTTTAAAAAAAAACTAAAGGAAGGGCAAGATTGTAGAGGCATTGTTGGGGTGCTTGATCAAGAGAATAACAGGGTTAAAATAAGTTAGGGGAAAGGGGAATAAATAGTAACAATTATCTTAGAAAAGAAACTGCAAGAGGATTAGGCAACTTACCCGGGAAAATTGCGCTCCAGCTGGCTTGTCAGAGGCATTTTCTTTCTTTGTCGCGCAGGTCGAATGCGACCTATGCGACCCTTCTATATATAAAGGTATCGCACGTGTGGGAAATAAATGAGGGTCACAAGGTCACAAATGAGTTGTGTTAATGAGATGTGTGACCTAGTGACTCTACGACCTTGCGACATAGGGGGTCGGGGGCTCGCAAGGTCGCAAATGTTTGGTTTCGGATTGATGTGCGACCTAGCGACCTTGCGACCTGAAGGGTCGCAAGGTCACAGGATCGCAACTTAAAAGAGTTAACCACATTTGTGATTTAGTGACTTGAGACTTTGAAGGGGTGAATTTAGGTCTAACTTCTCTTTTTCAAAAGGATGGGGGCTCAAAAATTTAAGGAGAGCAAAATTTTGGAGGGTGTTGTAGCAACTACAACAAATGGCGATTTGCTAGTAGGACCTAGGATCTTTGTTGGTGCTTCATCGGGTGGGGGGTGGGGCTTAGCCTGTTGATACTTCCACTTCGTGGGTACTACTACTTTTTTTCTTGGACCTTGCGTGTTTTCTCCACCTATCTGCATGTCCCAGGGTGCTGGTCTATCATATTTCGTTCCAGGAGACCGGAAAAAAAAGGTTGGAGTAACCTCAGAGATTTCCAGGATCCAATATAATTATTTCGTCCTCATTGTGTTGCTCCGCTGCCAGCGAACCTAGTGGTCCCAGCGAAGTCATTGCCTAGGATTCACAGACGTTGCTCCGCTACCAACGAGCCTGGTCAGTACCCCGAAGGAGTCGTCGCATCGGCTCTCTGCGCAAGAAGCCTTTCTCAATCCTTTACCCTTATTCATGTGCTAATTTTCACTTATTTTAAATGTGCTCAGGGCACTTATTTGACTGTGCTCAAGGCACTTATTTAATTGTGGCATTTTTTTTCCTAGGGCGGATGAGGGATCCTGACTTATTTTGCTTGCAAGAGAGGTTGCTCCTGGTCTATATGAGGACTTTTCAGGTTTTCCCGGATGTCCTTTTTGTCTCTAGTGGTTATATCTTCCCCCTTTCCATCTAGTGGTAGTCCTGCAAGGTATGACATATGAGAAGTCCCTAACATGACAGAAAGAGCGACTCTGTCGTGGTTCTTCCCGCTATGTTTCCCATGAGTGCATTTCACGAAATCTTGTGTCCCTTTTTGCGTTTCGGAGATTCTTCACCGGCATAGATTACGCACGGCATTTCCAATTGAGTAAAGGCATCCACTCATTCAACTTGGGACGCTACGGAGGACGGGGTTAATGAGAGCCTTCTTAGAACAAGCGACTTATTGAAAACAAAACAAAAATTGACAACAAAGACAAAAATAAAACAAGGAAAGATAAACAAAAATATGACTAGACATATTATACGAGGTATGATAAACTCTTCCACAGGGCGTCGGGTGAGAAATAGTGTTTAAGGTCGTGTCCGTTTACTGGGAGGACCTCAATTCTCCCCTTAAGGGTCTGTAGCCTGTAGGTATGGGAGTTGACCTTTTGTTTAATTTGGAAGGGACCTGTCCATGGGGCCTGGAATTTGGAGTGTTTTCCTTTATCCTCGTGATCTTTGTCCCACTTGAGGACTAGGTCACCTACTTCGAAAAATTTGTTTCCGACAGACTTCTTGTCAAACCATCATTTCATTCGACTTTGGTGGATGGTGAATTTTCCCGGGTTTTCAGCCTTTCCTCCTCTAGCTTCAACAATGTGTCTATTCGGGCTTGTAAGGTAGGGAAAGGGGTGCCATGAGTCTCTTGCGATAATTGAAGGGCTGGGAGAGACAAGTTGGGAGGAAGAATAGCTTCTTTGTCGTACACAAGAAAAAACAGGGAGGTCCCCAAAGATGGCTTGGGTGTGACCCGATTAGCCCATAGGGAATTATGGAGAGCGTTATGAAAATTTTGTTGTTGGGACAACAAAGTATTTTTGATGATGCAGATGAGGTTCTTATTAGTTGACTCGGCTAACCCATTTCCTTGGGGGTAATAATTGGCAGAGTGTTTCAGCACTATACCGTTTTCCAGAGAAAACTCATATAATTTAAAAGATGAAAAATATGTTGCATTATCAAAAACAAGGGAGGTTGGAACGCCAAACCTGATCATGATGCATTGGGTGATGAAGGCTATTACCTCTTGCTCATTGACTTGACGCAACGATATTGCTTCAACCCACCTTGTGAAGTAGTCTGTGGCTATGAGGATGTATCTATGTTGCTTGGAAGAGTGTGGAAAGATTTCCCCAATCACATCTAGCCCACACTACTGAAAAGGTTCTTCCACTGCGACAGACTACAACGGGGTAGAAGGCCGTATTTCCCTATTTGCGAACTTTTGGCATTATTGGCATTTCCGTACATAGGCATGCGAATATTTGAATAGAGTAGGCCAATAGAAATCGGAACACACGATCTTGTGAGCAGTGATATCTCCCGCATATTGTCCACCCACTGGACCATCATGGAGTTCCGCCAAAACTTTTTGTGCCTCGTCATACTCCAAACAGCGTAGCAGGACACCATTGTGGTGTTTGCGGAGCAACTTACCCTGCACCAGTTGGTAGGATACAAATTACAATCTTAATGCACATTTCTGCTGAGTGGTTAAAGTGGGGTCCATGGTACTGTGTTTCAGATATCGCTGGAGATCATTGTACCATGAGGAGGTATTCTGTCGGGATATGCTATCAGCTTGATACATGTCGATTTCGTGTTCCCAACTCTCTTCTTCACTGCTTCGTGAGTCTGCTGCCTCCGTGGCCATCCGAAATAGTCCTTGGCCCTTTATAGTGTGTGTTGGCTTGGATTCCAGGTCATATTCTTGAAGGCACGCCATCCAATTGAATTGTCTCTCGCCTAGCTCTTGTTGTACGAAAAGTGAGCGAACAGCTGGGTGAGGCACGAAGACTGTGACGTGACTCTTTAAAATATATGACCTGAAGTGTTTAACTGCCTTGTGCACTACGTAAGCTTGCTTGTCAATATCTGGATAATTTAGCTCGACACCTTGTAATCTAGCACTCATGAATGATATGGGCCGCTCAGCGTTGTTGTCTTCTTTCTGAGTGAGGACGGCAGCCAAAGATGAATTTGGGGCAAAGGTGTACAAGATAAAGCCTTTGTTGAAATATGGACTATGAAGAGCAGGCGCTTCCGCGATGGCCCGTTTGATGTTATTGAATGCTTCTTTCTCAGGAGGATTCCATTTGAAGTTATATTTTTTCTTAATCATACCTTGCAATGGTTTCACAATTTGGGCGAAATCCGATATAAATTTTTGGACGAAGTTGATTTTGCCGAGGAAAGACTGCATAGCTTTCTTACCACTTGGGGGTGGTATTTGAGCGATGACTTTTGCACGTTCTGGATCCACCACTATGCCATCTTGAGTTATTATGTGCCCCAAAAAGTTTCCTTCGGAGACGGCGAAAATGCTTTTCTTCGGGTTCAATGAGATCCCGTATTTCTGACACCTTTCAAAGATCTTCTTGAGGTGGTATAGGTGGTCATATCTGCGTTTTGAAAACATGGTGATGTCATCAAGGTATACTACTATGATTTTCCCAATGAGGCCTCTGAAGGCGATGTCCATGGCTCTTTGGAAGGTAGCGTCGGCATTAATCAAGCCAAAGGGCATGTTTCTGAATACGAATGTTCCCCATTTAGTTCTGAATGTGGTTTTGAGTCGATCGGGTTCAACCACTAGTACTTGATTATAACCTGAAAACCCATCCAATAAAGATAACATTTCCGACCCCGATACAGCTTGAAGGATTTGCTCCATAGGGGGCACCGGATAGTTGTCCTTTTCGGAGGCTCTGTTTAAATTCCTGAAGTCTACGCACAAATGGATTTCACCATATTTCTTGTGAACTGGGACCAAGTTTGACACCCAGGTTGAATGTCAAACTTTGAAAATTATACGTGCATCCAAGAGCTTCTTTAGTTCCTTTTGGATCATCAGCTCTAAGGCGGGGTGTAGTTTTCTCAGTTTCTGTTGGAAATACTTCACCCCTTCCTTCATGGGTATCACGTGCTGAATGATCCGTGTATCATAAGTTCGTAGCTCATCATATGTCCAAGAAAACACATCTCGGTATTTCTTAAATAACTCAGTGAATGATTTCCTCTCTTGAGGGGTGCATTCATTACCCAGATTGACGAGCTTGGGATCCTTGTCTGTCCCGAGATTTATTTTTCGGTGCGCTAACATGGAACTTTGCACATTTGTGTTGGGGGGGCCTCGGAAACGATTTTGTAGGTCGAACAACTTTTCGAGTGACACGATCCCCTTGGGTATTGGATTTTATTTTCGATCTCGTAGTTCCTCTTGCAAGGCCCGATCATGATCCTCTTCTTCCATAACTGCGTCTTTGAACACGTCCATATTGAGCATGAAATCCAGTACCTGTTGGTCATCATTGAAGACGCACAAATTAGTGACATTATCTGGTACGGATGGCTTGTAAATAAATTCCATAGAAAATCCATCTCTAAGTGGGGTGAACCTAGTGGCAGCATTGGCAAGTGTATCAGCTACTGCATTGTGCATTCTAAGTATGGATTTAATACCGAAAGCATCAAAAGCAGAAATTAAATGCCATACCTCTTGCTGGTAACCTTTCAGATGTGGAGACAAGCAATGGATGGTGTTACGTACCTACCAAGTGATAATCTCAGAATCACCAATTACCTTTAAACAATGAACTTTTAGATCTATGGCCTTTTTGAGAATGAACAGCAATGCCTCATACTCGGCTGTATTATTTGTGCACTGGAACTCTAGCCAGTAAGAAATTAGAAACTTGTTCTTCTGAGGGTCCAGCAAGATACAGCCTGCGCCAGCCCCATCCTGGGTTTTGTAACCGTCATAGTACAAGGTCCATATTTCATCTTCTGATTTGACAAGGCTCTCCAAGCACATTGGGGATGCACTCAAGGTAGCAGTTTCTAATGGGTCTTTCGTTGAGGTGGAGGAGTTTTCAATGACCAGCAGTAGCTCAGACTGGACATCTTGAGTGATCAGAGATTGGGGAGTTTGATAGCACCCAAAAATGGATTCCAAGAAACACATACCGAGCTCTTCTTGTGCGAAACTGACTGGCTCGTTAGTTGTGTCCAGGTCGATCACATTGTATTTCATGTACAGCTCGCTTTCGACCTGGATTTGGTTGTTCCTACCCTTGTACGGGAGCCATAGGTGGGACCAATCAGTGGCAAAGTATCCCTGTAGCTTTCTGGACCAATCTCTACTCAACAGAAGGCCATAGGCCTCGGGAATATCTATGATTACTATGTCAATGCACTGATGTACTCTAGAATCGGAGGATAGGCGAATGATGACATTGTTTAACTTGCCTATTGCAGGGAATTGAGATCTGTCGAGTTGAATGATCTTAGTGTCAATTTTCTCAGGGCGGATGTTTGACTTCTTGTATACGGATAAGGGCATAACATTCATGGATGCACCAGAATCGACGAGGCAATTATGGACATTGAAGTTAAATATCTCGAAGGAGAGGAGGAAAGGTGATGTGGATCCCCTGGAGTTGGCGTTTATGGCATTCACGATGGATTGGGGACTAGCAGCAGTTTGGGCAGATGTGGTGCTCACGGGTTTGGTCACCGATAGACTGGAAAATTCCTTGAGGATAAGATCTCGTTGGTTAGTAATGTGAGCAAGCTCGTAGAGAGAAATTTTTGCCCGAGTATTCTTCATATCCTTGATAATGTTGTACCCAGAATCGGTGTGTGAGGTAAGTTCGGTGGTGGTTTTAGGGGAAACCGATGAAGCTTTAGCCTTGGGGTCTTCTCGGGGATTAGTTGGACTAAATTTTTCAGGATTCTTGTTTTGGTTTTCTGCGTTTGGTGGCAGGATTTTCCTTAAGAAATATTTTATTTTTTCTTCGAAGGACTGCTCAGGAATCGAGCCTTTGCTCCTCAAGCCATAGTTTCGAGGGGCTTTAGATTTAGGGTTTTCAGCCAAGTTTATCCCAGTTGTGGAAAGGGGATACTCTCCACAAATGACCTCAAAAGCGAGGACAGTGGAACCCATGTCTTCATCCAGGGGGGAGGCCTTCTCGTTGTCTGAAATAGCCTCCTCTTCTAGATCTCCGGGGGTTTGGTATTCCAGGATTTGATTCACCATGGAGGTCATGCTATTAATCCACTGGGGGCAATTTTTCTCTGAATGGGAGGCTTGATGGAAAGAACAAAAATTGTCCTTGTCGATTTCTTCAACGTTGAGGCCAACACTTGAGTTTGGAGAGGGCCAGTTCACAGCGGGGTTATTCTTTCTGAAGAAAGGTTTTTGCTTCTTAGCACTTGGGATAGAATCATTATTCTTCCTCTTTAGATCAAACACTTCGTTGGTCAGTAACTTGAGGGATTTCGTGATACTTTCAAAATCGAAGGGGTCCTTGTCTTTGTCTCCGGATTTATGGTTTGAGGATTGGGCTCTCTTCGTGGTCAGATTTTGATCATCCCAACCCTCATGGTCGATGGCTCATATGGATAGCATATCCCTTTCAACATCTAGGGCGGTGGTGTAATTAGCCGCTAGGGTAGCTCTAGCTTCGCGCTTCACGAATACGGCAATATCCGGAGGGAGAGCCCGAGTGTAGTAGTCGATGGTGATGGAATCGTCTAAGGCCATATTCGGGGGGAATTTGTTCAATATCATAGTGAATCATTGATTGAAATCTTTGACATTCTCTTTTTTTCTGACACTTCAAAGTACTAATTTTTGTGAGGAGCATGGAAGGAGTTTTGTCTTCCAAAAATTTTTGAAGGAAAATACTGCGAAACTGCTCCCAGGAAGAAATGGAAGCAACAGGGAGGGGTTGGTACTAGGTGGCGTCTTTATTCTCTAAAGTGTGAGGAAAAAGACGGCATGCTATATCGTCAGATTGTACTCTCATAATTTCCAAGGCCAGGTAAAAGCTACTTACGTGATCTTCGGCCAGCGTACCCTTTTCGGGGTCGAACGTAGGGAGGTTCTTCTCAGGATGTCGGGGCATGTCATGGAGGGGGCCATGGAGGGCTAAAGGAGATTGTGCCATCCATGACAGTGACTTCACATGCCTATATTTCTAGTGGTGCGGTATGTAAACACGCCTTATTTCACTTTCAGACTCACTCCCTATGCCTGACCCGGATGCTTCACCTTCATGATGGGACTGCATGTCCTAATTCCTCCCTCGGTTCCCTACATCCTTGATGTTTCTCCAGTTATAAAGGAACAGAAATCTATTCTGGTTTCTATGGTGATGGTGGTGGCGCGCATTCTGGCCTTGACCCTGGCCCTTGTTTCCTTGACCTCTGTTTCTCCAGCCCCTCCCGGCTCCTCCTCCAGGTGGGTTGTCTGCTTGCGTGTTATCATTCTGAGTTCGTTCGGGTTGAGGGTTGACATTGGGTTGTCATTTAGTGATTTTGGGGCCGCCTTCTTTAGCCAATCGAGGGTTGTCCAGGGGTTTTTCAAAATTACGCTCAACTTCGTCTACATAAAATTCGATCATGAGACCCACGAGCTGAGGTAGGGAGTTGACAAGGGTTCACTAGTGAGTGTGGTTAGCTGCGGGAGTTCTAGGATTGGCCAGGGAACTAGTAACCAAGGCTTGCTGCAAACCCCTGACAAGGTTGCGGGCGATAGGGTGTAGAGCCCTTAGTTGATCTAAAGTGACCTCATAGTAAGGGGCTTCCTCCTCCTGGGAATTTTCTAAGGGTGGAGGACCAGTGTTTTCATACATGATCTCACCTTGGGGAGTTTGTAACAGGATGTTACTTGTGTGTTGGGAGTCTACCATTCAGACCCTCCTTCTAGCGCCAAATATGTTGATGCGAAAATATTTCCAGCCAACAGTAAGGGATCTCCTCGGTGTAAAGTCCTGATTAGACTATAAACCGTTTATGATAGGGATCCCGTCCAGGGTGTGGGTCCAGCTACCACTGAATACTCCTTTTCTCGGACACGAACGAGCCCTACAGACCTATGAACGCACGATTATCCGGATGGTACAATGCAAATGGTTGATGAGTCTCATGAACATAAAACACTATGAATAGAAATATGAGTTAAAAAACATGCAGCCAAGGAAGTGCTGTTAGTAGCACATCATCAGGGTCATGCTTGTAAAAAGTTGTTCGAACCACAGAAGAAATAGTTCTTTATGGTTAGAGCACACTTCACTTCCTTACGCGGTTTCCAGAGATGAGATAAATGTTAGTAACAGAGTTGCTTGACATTTTCTATACGAACAACCTAACATCATCAACAACATTTAGTAAGTTGAAATGTATAAATGATATAAGCGGAAAACGCAAATGATTTAATCAGAGAGATATCAGATACATAACACAAAATATTCACAATGTTAACACATTAACTCCCATCCGATCCAAGAGTGGAATCAAAAAAAGTGCTTGTATTCATTCATAAAAAGTGCATTCAATGCTATATAATTCTATGCTCCTTTGGAGTCCTCGAAAAAAGATCCTTTTACAATTCCCCGAAGGGGTATTTATAGGACAAAATTGACCCTTGGGTATCCTCGACTTTTCATCTTCCTGACCGTTGGGATGCTTTGCGACTTGTGACCTGGGCTATAACTGCGAGCTACGACCCCTTAGCTATTGCTACCTGCTACATTTGCTACTTGCTGCGATATGTAACTTGGTCATGGGTAGTTGGGTGATTGCAAGGTCAGGAACATCTATCTATTGCTCTTTGAAATAACTTTGCCAGGCCCGATAATCTGCAGCTACTAGGGAAACTTGAGGTGTATCCTCCCTCAACCTGTGAAGACACTCGAGAGCACTTGGAATCAAATTTTCCCTCTTGACTGTGATATGATTTGACAGGGAGGCTAGTTTAGTATATATTCGGACCGATGTTACGATGAATTGAACCATGTTTTCTCTTGATGCCGGCAGGTCTCGGGAGGCGGAAGCTTGCCTTATGGGTTGTAGGAATGCTTGTATATATTTGGAGACCTCTTCCCATTTTTTCTCTTCATCCAGTGTACCTAGAGACGAGATGTGGTGTACTCCGGCCATTGAGTCAATGCCGCTAATCCGATGTTCATATGCGGACATTACTTTCTCAAGATCCTTGATGAGGCTCTCTTTGGATTGTACCTTTATCCAGATTTGAACCTTGTCATTCTGGGTGGAAATCCAATCCTTCCTAGGTGCCGTGGCCAGAGCTTGTGGATACTTGTTAGACCATTCCAATATCCTATCCAAGGCAGTAGAAGCTTCCCTTAGCTCTGTGTTTCTTCTCTTAGTTTCTGCCTACGCTTTCAGTAGTGGCGCTACAGTTTGTTTTATTGTGAACAATTCTTCATATACATGTTTCATGGTGGCCTCCAAAGTGACCAACTCTCCCTGTACATTGAGTGATATTTCATTAGTAGGGGCATCCCTGGCTTGAAGTTGTCGGACCTCTTCTTGTAGCGCCCTCATTTCTTGTTCTAATTTAGCTGTCTTGAGTTCGAAGGCCTGTAATTTATTATGTAGGGATATAATTTCTCTGCTCATCCTGCTCATGTTCTCCTCGGTGGCTGCTACAAAAGAAGTACCGGCTAATACGATCATGACTAGATTGGTCTTGGTGTCCAAGACTATATCCTTCTCTGAAGTGACTGTGAGGGGTGCAGCAGGGTCTCGTGCTAAACATCTTCTCTTTTCCTGCCTGATCTTGTGTGTGAATTGATCGTAGGTGAGTCTAGTAAGATCAAGCACTCCCTCATCTAAATCCTTTGAGGTACCCAATTTCGAGAGGGAAAAGTTCATATTGGGTGCAAGAGTTGTTTGAGGTACTTCAATGTGTGGCAATCCAATTTGCTTCTCTGTCTTGGGAGGCGGTGTTTCCTTGGAGGAATCTTCTTGTGACTTCCTACTTTCTTCCTCCTTCCTCTTCTGTTCTGTTTCAGTCCTATGTTGCTCTTCTTGCAATTGTCGCTCTGCTTCCGCCTTGTCCTGTTATTTTTTTAGTCGGCGCTCGGCTTCTGCTTCATCTTGCTCTATTCTTAGCTGGCGCTCAGCTTCTGCCTTTTCTTCCTCTTCCTTCTTCTTGCGGTTTTCTTTTTCTCGCTTCTTCCTTTGCTCTTATTTCAATTGCTTCTTTCATTTTTCCTCCTCTTCCCTTGCCTTTTCCTCAGCCTCTTGTTTGGCTTTGGCTTCCTTCTCTCTTTGTTGGGAAAAAGGGTTAAGGCTTGTACCAATCCTCGGCTTCTTAGCTTTGGAGGATGAGGCTCTTCCCAGCATATGAACCATTTCTTCTAAATTTTTGTTGTCTTGCTCCTCCTAATCACTTGATTCTGCTGGAGTAGCCTCTCTATCCTTGTTGTACCAATTATTCATTCTATCTTCAGCCGGACAGTCAGTATGTAGGTAACTCCATTTGAATTTGGCCCACTTGCAGTGTGCAGGGATAATCATGTCGGGATCATATGTCCGATGTGCCAAGGGAGGCAAACAGAATCCCTTGATCTGTTCTGCTTCTACTTCTACTTCCCTAAAATCCTTTACTATGTAGGTGCTGATGGTGAGTGGCAGGGTGGGCCATGGCTTCTTCTTAACCTTAGTGAGGACTTTGGAGAAACTGCCTGACATCTGATAACAAGTTTCTTGGAGGAGAAGCTTGTCTGTTACGAAACAGGGCAATGCGTGAGGGACCTTGAGCGACCCAAAAACTTAGACGATGGTACTATCAGTGTCTGGAAACCAATGTGCCACCTGAGTCATTGTCTCCATGGCTCGCTCAGACATGCATGGGGGGTATTTTTTGAATAATTTCACGTAGAGGGCGAGGATGAAGCTACCCGCAATTGACTCCATGTCTTGCTTATACCTGGAATCCCAAAACACCATTAGATATTTGTGAATTGTACAGCCATTCTTTAGGTCCCAGTTATGTGACCACCCCTCAAAGTGGCACCTGGCGCACACTGCATCTAGGAGATAAGAAGCCATGTAAAATTCAGATGCATACCCTTCATCAGGTGCCAGTGCTGCAGACATGTTTGACCTGAGGGCTGCTACTATCATGTTGGCCCAATTGAAGTGGATACCGTACACAGTGATAGCGTACATCAAAGAGACCCAAGAGTCGTTGAAAAAGGTGGCATCTGAACGGCCATACATCCTACATACCATTGCAGCTACAAATTTGTAGACCTTCCTGAGACATGTTGTTTGATATTCATGATCCTTCTTGAGCCGAAACTTTTCCAGATCTTCCCACCATCCTTTCAAAGTTTCTAATATGGGAACTGCATGAGTAGTGGCCCATTCATCAGTGAAGGTTTGCTCTTGGGCGGGAAGCGCATAATAGAATTCTGCATCTTGCCCCTTGAGATTTACGAAGGACTTCCCAGCATGGTCCCGAATAACCCAGATCTTGGGGTCGACCCTCTGCAAGATCCATTCAATCAGCTCGGCACATGGGAATACCGGTGGATGGGACCCTACGTAGCACAGCTTGGATCTCTTAACATGAATTTATGCCTATTGGTCTAGGAGGTCTTCGCGAAATTTAGGCCTGGTAAATTCCTGATACACCTGGTACCATCTCATACTATCCCCTTTGCCGAATATGTAGGCGGTGTCTCCATAATTAGGGGGAAGAGAGTGAGGTGCTTCCTCCTCTGAGATTTCTATTTCTGGGCTTTTTTTTCTCTTGCGAACTGTTGCAGGCCCCATGTCACTTGAGGCCGATGAGATTGATACATAATCTAGCTCGACTTCAATGTCCCCTGGCATGTTTATAAAGCAATCCCATGATAAGACAGATGCCATCATTTATAAATATGTGGGTTGTTCCTATCTCTGCTTAATCATTTTCAAGGAAGTGGGTTAACCTATGACCTGGCGACCTTGCGACTTTGTCGCCCGGTCGCCAGGGCACGTTGGTTTGAAATTTCACAGAAGAGAGACTTAGTGACCTGGCGACTTGCGATTAGGTCGTGAGGTCGCAGGGTCGTTGGGTCGCGATGGTCGAGATCTTTATGGAAGTGCGACCTGGTGACTTAGAGACTCGCAACTGGGTCACAAGGTCGCTGAGTCGCTGGGTCGCGTCATTCTAAAATTTTCTTGATATGCGACCTAGCGGCTCTGCGACTTAGCGACTGAGGTTTCCAGGTCGCGGGGTCACTCTAGGGCTTGCCGAATGTTCAGCGGAAAGAGGTTCATAAAACACACATAGCGCCCATAAGATCATCGTCCATAGTCATAGGATTCTTCATTGGTGAGTTAGGCAAGGTCCTTGAAAGGGGAAAGGGGTAGATAAGCTTTACACAAGATCTAAATGGTTTGAAAAAAATTGAAGGAGATGCAGGTTTGAGGGATTGTCAGGGAGCTTGGTCAAGAGCATAACAAGGTTAAAATAGGTTAGGGTAAGGGGGAGAAATAGTAACAATTATCTTAGAAAAGAAACAACAGGAGGATTAGGCAACTTACCTAGGAAAATCGCGCTCTAGCTGGCTTGTCAGAGGTATTTTTTTTCTCTGTCACGTAGGTCGAATGCGACCTATGCGACCCTTCTATATATAAATGGGTCACACATGTGGGAAATAAATGAGGGTCACAAGGTCGTAAATGAGTTGAGTTAATGAGATGTGCAACCTTACGACCTAAGGGGTCGCGGGGTTGCAAGGTCGTAGGGTCGCAGATGTTTGGTTTCAGACTAATGTGCGACCCAACGAATTTGTGACCTGAAGGGCCTCAAGGTCACGGGGTCGCAACTTAAAAGAGTTAACCATATTTTTGACTTAGTGACTTGAGATTTTGAAAAGGTGAATTTAGGCTTGACTTCTATTTTTCACAAGGATTAGGGGCTCAAAAATTTAAGGAGAGAAAAATTTTGGAGGGTGTTGTAGCAGCTACAACACATGGCAAGAAAGAGAACATGAAGAACAGCATATGGTTTCCCTAAATGATCCTGGCACTGTGAGAGCCCTCAGAGACTGTGGGTTACTCAAGTACTTCATATTATCATGGATGAGGCAACACATGGAACTATTGCAGTTCTTGATCTGTTCATGGGACCCAGCACTATAGGCATTTCACATTGGGGACAAAGTGCTCCCAATATTGGTTGATGACATTTACTTTCTAACAGGTTTTTTGAGACATGGTGCCCCCATTTCTCTTGTAAGCTCTATGCGTGGAGGTGAAACAGTGAAGGACTACATCCGATACTTTTTTCGACCAGGAACTGAGCCTAGTAAATATGGAAAGATAAATATCAAAGATGTGCGTGATATGCCTTTGTGAATGCTCCTATTCACTATCGCAAATATAGCTGGCAGTGTGACATTACATGTCGCGAACGGATCATACATGCAGTATGCACTTGAGCATCTCGAGCCAATCGTGTTCAACTGGGCTGAAGCAGTACTCCTTCAAATGAAATAACAACTGATCAAGGTAAAAAGTAGTAAGACCAAAAATTTCAGTTATGGGTCGATTTTTATCACTTTTGTTTGGAGCGAGTTCCATTGATGCAGCCACAGCATGTGACGCTGGGATTAGCTAGTCCTAGAGATCCACGGATGTAGCAGTGGGTCGAGTTGATGGCTAGATATTTTGGTCAGTCATCAATCACATTTTCCACTACATTCTTCAGTTGGCTCCAAAGATAGAATATCTTCGTAGAGGAGCATCCATATGCAGGGATGGATTTTTAATATTCCTAAATTAGCTTGTAGCTAATTGGAATATTAAAGTTTTGTTTTATCACTTAGATAGATGAATAATAGGGTAGGGAGACCCATAATTCTCTTTATGAATAATAAAACCACTTCTCATGTGAAAGTGGATCATCTTTCCAGCTTAATAAATCACCCTAAGGTGTGAACAGGGGCTAGAACATGTGGACTGGGTCAACTTTGACCAAATCAACAATGATTTCATGGAGTGGACATTAATGGAGGGACAACGCAGTTTTAGATGGAGACACATTGCATGGAAGTAGTGTCATTAATGGATGGGGCTTAGGTTTTGGAATCTCATATGTTATAGAAGGAAAAGGATGGCAACCATATTCATTATGTTGATATATTTTATGTTTTGATATATGGTCTATTTAGACATATAGCTTTCTTCAGCTGTTTAGCTAAGATTGCAGTGATGTTTAGCATAGGGTGTTCCTGATCGGGAATCCCACCTCTTCCATAGAGAAGCTCTTGGAGGATTTTTCACTATATTTCCACATTCAATAATTTGGCCAAGCTTTAGTCTCATGTACAATGAAGTTCTGTTTAGAGTTGGGTTGTGTTGCAGGGGTGTAGCAATGGAGGAGAGAGATCTCCAATTTCTGAGCTAGTTTTCCAATGGAGGGATCATCCTTTCATCCGGGAGCTTGTGAGGAAGTCATCAGGGCTTAATTACATATTTTGAAAAATTTCAGTTATGGGTCGATAGCTACAGTGCAGTTTCCCTCAAGGACTGCATTATTTTGGAAAGCAGCTACAACAGTGGGTTTATTACCCTATTTGGAGTGTTTGGGTTTCTTGTGTGAGGATCAGCCCTTCATTTAGGGGATCTTTTGGAGGAGGATCATCCATATTGTATATAAAATGATCCATCTCCCATCAGTGATTTAGTTGCAGATATTATTCAGCCCTAGGGCCAAATCTGCTATATTTTGTATAGTGTGTATTTCCGGAAAACTTTTCTGGGTTGTCCTAGAAATCTATTTTGGAGCATGGATCTCTAGCCTTAGCGTTTTTGGAGCATTATATCAGCAAAAAATTACTCTTATATCTTTCATCTGCTATTCTCTCTTAGAAAACACAGTTTTCTACATTCCTATATTTCATGTATTAACAACATTTTATATCTAAGTTTACGCTTCCATGGGAGGCTTGTTTTCCCAGCTTGAGTAATCTTTTCCTCAAGATCT